>JAUTXW010005266.1:870000-1306232 GCA_030620095.1 Kuschelorhynchus macadamiae | reverse complement strand
AAATAAAAAGACAATGGGTAGGTTGAACCGCGTTTAAGACAGTTAAAACTAAAGTTGCAAGGTAAGAGACCACGAAGAATCAACGATTAACTAAGAGGTACTGAAGTACACGCGTCCTTGTCGGCGTTGCTTAAAGCTATACCTTTATCCTTATTAACCGAAGTGGTTCCCTACCTAAAGTTCAAGCTTAACGGAACCAAGGTTTATGTTGCACGTTGAAATTAGAGGTAGGTAACTTGTGTCATTCTGCACGTGCTGGTGCGTAAATTATCCAAAGAATACAGCTGAGAAACAAATTTTGTAGGAAGTATTCTTAATTGAAATCTAAGCCTAAAGATGTATAAATGTTAACTTACTATAAGTTTCATCTACAATTTGTCTTTTATACAGGTATCTAAATTATTAAATACTTGTTCTATTTGTATTTTCTGGAAATATGATTAATGTATAAAGCCGCCAACTTTCAGATAAGCCCATATATATATATATATATATATATATATATATATATATATATATATATATATATATATATATATATATATATATATATATATATATATATATATATATATATATATATATATATATATATATATATATATATATTTGGTCTCAAATTTTCTAGGAAAAACAAGCAGGTTTATTTTCCGGAACTAATTTTTATTTTGTTTCACACAAACGTTTCGGCGCATATGTCTTCATCAGTACTGTTTGACTGAAACCAAGAAGGTAATTTCCTATATTCAGCTAAAAAAACAAATTTATCAGATCACATTTAATAAAATTTTATTGGACGACACAAACATGTAGAATATTTATTTTTAAAATTCAGTGGCATGCTTGCCTACTGAAGTATTTCGATTTATTAAATGTGACGTTTGTGTGAAAAAATAAAAATTAGTGCCGAAACATAAATCTGTTTGTTTTTCCAAAAAAAATTTGAGGCCAAAAAACCAAAGAAAATTTTCCTACGAATATATTTTAATTGGTCCAGAAACTCATTATATATATATATATATATATATATATATATATATATATATATATATATATATATATATATATATATATATATATATATATATATATATATATATATATATATATATATATATATATATATATATATATATATATGTATTGATTTTTACTCCTTCACGGATGGAAAAATACAATGTGTTTTCATTCCGGGTGTACATCCGTTCACTACTGTCGTTCTGAAAAGAACAGTTTTGCTGACGTTATATATAAACTAGGGATTTTTCTTTAACCATATATTTATATCTGGAAATCTTAATTTTTTGAGTTTAGGTTAATAATAAAATACAATTTTTCATATGAAGACAACGTTTCGTTCATTGTGTTGAGCTTTTTCAAGACTATTTGGGCTTGCTCGATTTCTAATTTTTTTTTATTAAAAAAACACAGGAAATTCCATACAAAGACGAAAACATTATCATACATACTGAAAACATTAAAAGGTTTAAAAACTATAAAATTTTCAAATTAATGATTTAAAACATATTTTTTAAATTTTGTTTACAGAGGTATACCTTAGTGATAATATAATAATATCAGGTATGGTACATTTGGCAAATAAAATATTTAGTCCCTACAAAACACACATATATAAGGACACAAACTTAAAACACATCTATCCAATATATACTAAATTTTTAATTTCTTTCATTTTTTTACGGTACGCACCTTGAAATAGCGATTTACATGATTCTGAGTTAGTACAGTAAATGATATTAGACGGATCAGGTTTGGAGCAATTCTCGATTATCATTTTTTTTCTGATAATGGAAACGATAGAATTTTTTAGAGGGTTAGATACCAGTAAAAAATAAATAATATTTTTAATGTATATACAGAGGCAAGTTCATTTTCTGTTTAAAATATATATATGGAAAAGAAGATTTTTGAATTTGAAATGTTCTCTGATTATTTAATTAGGTTAAAATATGTTTGACTTTAATCACAAATATCCCTTTTATCATTAACTGCTTCACTCTCTTTTTTATTTCTATCATATTAAATGTTAATTTACGATAATTCCTATTTTGTGCTAAAATCTCGGTTGCATTGAAATTGAACTCGTTTTTTGTTGTTTGTTCATGCTTGTGAAGGGCAGTAGAGGCATTTTTAGTATATTTATGGCCTTTAATTCTGTTTTCTAAGCATTGTGTTGTGTTTCCGATATATTTTTTAGAGCAATTCAAACACGGAATTGAATAAACTAAGCTTGATTTCTTTTTTTGTGGTACTCTACTTTTTAATGGGGTATAAAGATAATTTAATAAATTATGGACTTTATGATAAACAGCTATATTATGCTTTGAAAGAACGGACTTTTTTTTATGTTATTTATGTAAGGTAGTGCCACGTATTGGATAATGGTTATCTATTAAGGTTTAATCTAAAAAATTAAGTTCATTATTTTCTTCAATTTCCATTGTGAATTGTAATTTAGAGTTGTTTTTCACTGGTAGCTAAAACTCTGATAAATTCTACCCTATTTATTATCACAGATAAAACGAACGAAAAAAAATGAAAAAAAAATATCATTTACTGTAGTAACTCACAATCATGTAAATCGCTATTTCAAGGTCCGTACCGTAAAAAAATTTAAAAAATAAAAATTTAGTATATATTGGATAGATAAGTTTGAGTCCTTAAATATGTGTGTTTTGTCGAAACTAAATATTTTATTTGCCAAACGTATCATATCTGATATTATTATATTATCACTAAGGTGTGCCTCTATAAAAAAAATACGTTTTAAATTATTAATATAAATATTTTATAGTTTTTAAACCTTTTAATGTTTACAGTAGGTATGATAAAGTTTGCGTCTTTGTATGTAATTTCCTGTGTTTTTTTAATGAATAAAAATGTTAGAAAAAGTTCAACACTGTGAGCGAAACATTGACTTGATACGAAAAATAAATTGTGTTTTATTACTAACCTAGACCCAAGAAAATAAGATTTTCAGAAATATATATATATATATATATATATATATATATATATATATACAAAAAATCGGTAAATTTCTTTTACCTAAGCTTCCCTCGTTATGACTCTTCCCTTTTATTAGGAATAATGAACTGTGACCCAATTTAGTTCAGTACATAGTCATTTAGTAACATATATACTATTTTTTTAATTATTTTTATCAGGTGACATTTTATTCCATCATATTGGATTTCTACTAATATTTCACTAGTTTCTAGCTACATAACATTTAATTTTTCTGCAGCAATTTAAAGACAATAGAATAAATTTCTTTTTACGTCGATTTTTTAAAATATTGTTCCACTTTCATGAATTTGTACCAAAACCTGACCAGTTTATCCTTATATTACACTTAATGCTTGCACAAAATTAGAAATTAATTTAATATAGTAGTTTTTTTCAGGCTGATTTTTTAAATATTTTATTAGGCCGCCATTTTATTTTACTATCTTATATTCATACCAAAATATTATCAATTCATTACTAAATAACCCTTGATTATTGTGCAAAATTTGAGATAAACTGGATAATTAGTTTTTTTAGTAATAATTTTTTAACGTTTTATTAGATCGCCATCTTGTTCCGGTGAATTGGATTTCTACCAAAATATTACCAGATCATATCCACGTGATACTTAATTTTTGACTGACATTTGGAGTCATTCTGACAAGTAGTTTTTAAGCTATGCTGTGAAATGATATCTAGGGACCCTGAAACGTAAATATCTGAAAACATCCCGTAAAGTAATTGTTTCACGATTACAATACATCCCTTTTACGAGGGAAGTAGAAATAACTAATGACTAAAACAATAATCTCTTTTATAGTATAAAAAAACAACAACCAGAACTATCATCACCAGATAATAAATGAATTTTAGAAAAACTTAAGGTTTTAAAGATTGTCACTATATTTGTTGTCAACATGACATGATTCGCATATGCAATAGCTTCTTCAGATGTTGAGGTACAACTGATATTTTTAGTAATATTCTGTTATAATTAGAAAAAAGGGGATTTCAAAGGACCATGGTAGACGATTAAGAGGATATTTTGGTCAATGGAGTACATTTTTCAATGGGAGACTGTTTCCCTCAATGAGGAACGAAAGGTCACTTTATTAATGAACAGATATTGGATACATTTGTTTTATTCCAACATACTGGCTAAAAAAATAAATTTTTAGAATTACATTTTGCTCAGACTGTTTAATTTAGAAACTAATTTAAAAGTGTGTCTGAATATTACCTTACATCTATGCTACTTAAAATCTATAGTTATTTACCTATTATGCCATACAAATTGCCTCCAAAAACAGATAAGGCACTAAAGAGATTATGCTCTTATATATATATATATATATATATATATATATATATATATATATATATATATATATATATATATATATATATATATATATATATATATATATATATATATATATATATATATATATATATATATATATATATATATATATATATATATATATATATATATATATATATATATATATATATATATATATATATATATATATATATATATATATATTTATATATATATATATATATATATATTATATATTTATATATATATATATATATATATATTACTTGTTTAGAAAAGAACAAGCATTTTCCGGCTTTTCCTAAAGAGAAAAAGATTGGTGTGGAAGAGTCGGCGGCCAAGGTTAAGTAATTAATTAAAAAAATGTATATCTAAGGAAAATCCGATACATTTATGTAAACTGGTTTGCTACTGCAACTGTAATTATTTTGCACGTATAATGTATGTAATTGGTTCTTATGTAAAAATATGCATAACATCTAATCACTATAATAGGCATGTATAAGATCTTGTTTACATGATTATATTATTCGAAGTCTACCCAAAACAAAACAAACTACGACACAGCTTTTGTTATTTTTTGATAATATGTTAAAACACATTTTTCAGCATTTGGATTTTTTTATACAAATTTTTCCTTAATGGAAAGATTAAAAATCGGGCGAGAGTTAAACAGTTTTAAGCACAAGCGCTTGACTGGATAGCAATTAAGCAAAAAATCAATGGAACTTTGACTCTTGGTCAATAGGAATTTAATTGTGTTTTTCTTACGAAACTGACAAAAAACACACTGTTAACTGGGCTATATGGATGAAAGTGCCATATATCACACGCGTATTGAAAAAAAAAATGTTCAACACGTGTCTTTGAAAAATGCTTTTTCTACAAGCGAGCGGAAAATCTAATTTTGAACACATATTTTAATGTGGAAAATTTGTTTTTCAGCACTAGTGCGGAAAACTTTATCAACAACCCAGGGTAAGATAACAACCAGGTTAATTTTGTTATGATTAACAACCCGTTGAATATACATCGCAACCCACAGTAATTTGCTTAAGTTGTAGCTCGCGAACGGAAGATGCATTAATTGACTTTCAAATTAAAGATAACATTATTTTTTGAGCATTTATATTCTTTCTCCGTGGACGCGGTCAACATACATATTATTATAATTTTCCTTTAATTTATTAATTATTTTATAAAACTTCTATATAGTTACTACCTGTGTATCCAAGTCATGCTATTTTATTTATTGTCAAAAATGACGACGTCAAACATTTTCTATGTATGAGAATTCAATTTAAGTTTTTTTTGTAGGGTTTAAGTCTGGGTTATAGATTGAAAACGTTTGCGTCTTGCGTCGCCGTTTGCGTTGCCCTTGAAGTTTACTTAACGCAAAGCATTGGGTACGGTTATATTTTTGCCCCCATCCGTTTGAGTTTCCGCTAGCCGTCGAAAAGATGGCGATCTTTAACTTTGACAAAAGCGGCTGGCGAAGATCGACGTTCGCGTTAAGCTGCAACCAATGAAATTGCTGAATTCTAATAATAATAATAATAATGGCAATAATAACATCCATTTAAAAAACTGCTTGGGGTCACTGTCTTTAATTTCCACCCCAATTAACAGGCCCAATTATCGATTTTCTTTGCCGCCTTCTCTTCAACAACGTACAGCTGCGGCATACATTAATTTATCCACAATGGCTAGTGTTTATTAGACATCATTAGTATGATTTTGATTATCCATGCTCAGCAAATTAGAAAAATGCACAAAAACTGAAAAACAAGCAAGACAAAATTGCATTACAGATAAAAGCTATAAATATAAACATTAAAGTAAGGTTAGTTCTACAGGCTATGCAAAGCGCAATCTATAACTCGGGCTAAGAACCAGCGTAAACACTTAGCTCAAACGGACGTCGCAAGACGCAAACTTTTTCAATCTATAACCCAGGCTTTATAGTCCATATCGCAAAAAAATGAATGTATTTGAAACCTCGATAGAAGGAGTCCCAGAGGAGATTATTGAGGCCGCAAAAAAGTGTTAATTCGTTTTTACCTGAAAAATCGGAAAGAAGATATTAACATTTTATTTTAAATTAAATTCTTTAAGCAAGCTATCATAAACTTTATTTTATCTTAAAAATGTGTTAAAACAGTTAGAATCAAGAATAGTGAAGTTATTATTAAAGAGAAAACTTTTCACTTTACCTATATAATCATTCTTGTATGATGACTAAACAGTTGCCATTATCAGCAGCTTCAGAAATTATTGTTATTTTTAATTTTAGTTTTATTTCTTTTAAGTGCAGAAGAGAATTCTACGTATTCAGAAGAAATAAGAAAGTTGTTTTTACTCTTTTTGGAGTTGTAAAGAGCAACATGTATGTCATCTCTTAAAGATCTTTTATCCTGTAATTTTAAAGATAGTCGTTCAATAATAACATAAATTTCTATAACGAAATGTTGCAAATCCCGATCAGTTATAGGAAAGTTAATCAAAACTTAAGTCCGATTCTCAAAAAGTCTAGCTCTTGGTCAGTAAAAAAGTGTTTGAAAGATTTTTATTTCTATCGAAAAAGTTAAAATTAAAACATTTTTTATTTCTCTCAATATTTTTTCTATGGTTGATGTTATTTTTAATTAAATTAGAAGCTTGCTCTCGACCCTCCAAAACTTAATCTGTCTCTCGACAGTAATAAAGTTTTCAATGTCATTGAGAAATTCTTGAAATTCATGGAAGGATGAAATATTCAAAATTTTATCAAAAACGAGTTTAAGTTCTAAACTTTTTTCGGTTCAACGCTTTTCAAAGAATTTGTTTGACGAACTGGTCATTTCTTGGGAAAGCTTACGTTTCTTACCAATCATTTGGAAGAGGCGCACAATTTTACACCACCTAGCGTTGTCTTACTGAAAATTGGATTGTATTCTATTCTACCAGTTTTGCTTTTTGAGTTGTCCAGCTCTTTCTTCAGATACGTGAGATAACCTCTTCGCCACCTCTCCAAGCCAATTCAAACAATAAAATAAAAAATAATTTCTTTTGTAGGCCATCAGCAGTTTCTTCCTGACAATTACCTATCAGCCTTTCAAGCTCATCGGGTTTTAAAAATACAGAGCTTTGTTTTTGTTTTTCAGGTAACTTCTGGAGCTGCTTTCTCTTTGCATTCTTCTCATCTTGGGCATTCTTGAATTCGATTTGATAAAGATATTAAACGAGATACCTTACTCAGTGTGATATTTTTCTATCAGCATCTTCGCTATAACGTTTCAAATTGTATTTATTGTATGTTCCTTGTACTCCTCTCCATCTTTCTTGCACACATTGAATGCCCAATCTTTTAAAGTATTTGCTTTTGAGCATACCTCAGTTTTCTGATTCAGTACGTATCCCTTTGTACTGCAAAATTCCGTGAATTGTTTTCACACGAAACGATTTTTATTTTTCACTATGTTGTATGGTATACCTTGGTTGATATTTTCGTTAATTTTGTCCGACGAACAGTTTCCAAAATATTCTCTATTAGGTATATAAATATTGAAAAAAAAATGTCTTTAAAAAGTGACACATTCACTTGCTAATGACTGTCAAATTGAGATGTGATATTTTTTAAACGTGCAAAATGAATTATCGCCGTCGCAATTTTTTCATAGATAAACTTCACAGGTAATATTTTTGCATGAGATTCATATAAAGCCCCCCTTCCAATATATTACATGATCAGATTCGGTTTGAGTATTAATTTCAGAGTCAAATCTTAGCATTGTTTGAAGTTGATATAAACGGTTTCCTTTTAAAAAAACTTTGTTAGCATGGGCATTTCACATGCTGCCCGCTGTATATTGGTTTTCTTTTTGATTTGCTGTTTTTCGTGGCCAGACTTCTGATATGTCATTACGACTGAGAAAATTGAAGTATTTCCACTTTTCACTAGTGAACAGCAAAGCTAACACACAATAAAAACTTCAGACTTGCGAAGTGACAGTCGCTGGTAGCGCGACCATATAGTTCATAAAGCGCATGAAAGGGCATATAAGCAGTCATAGGCGCGGCACAAGTACTTTAGTTCCTAATATTTACTTATTTAAATCAAGTTAAATATATTTTTGACAGTGTAATTATCGGAACATACTCTCCAATAATGCATTTATGTATTTAATAGTTTTATGTATTTTTTAAGGAAGGTAAAAGGGCATAATTGGTCAGGTCGTCAGGGGCGTACTATTCATTGCCCGATAACTTGGCCGCGCGTCTGGTAGTTGCTACTCATAAGTAGCTACCTGTAAAGTTGAATAAACGTTCCAGCCTATGTCAGCTAGTTGTTATTAATAGCCCGGGAGCCAACGTCACTATTTTTTGCTAAAAATGCGCAAGAATGCGAAACTTTTTTTCTATTGTTTTTATATTGTGTAACCACTAAATTGTTTGCTGCCAGAGCATTAGCATCGTCTTATTGGTCGAAAAAGTAACAAATATGTAAAAAAATCATTGACATTGTTATATTTGCACAAAGCTAAAACTAAAAAGTCCAATGTTAAAATACGGAAGACTAAAAAATATTTTTTGAGTTATCCGTAACATAAAATATCGACGAAGATTTTGCTGCCAGTCACGTGTCAGTCTAAAAGTCTCGGCAGCTAGATTTCTCAATTGAATTAAAACGTTTAAAAGAATTTATTTTGTACTAATAATGAATATTATAAAATATTTAATGATACTTTTATTACACAATAATAACCCATTTGACACTTTTAAATGTTGATATAATAGAGAGTAAACAAGGATTTTTGAAAAAGGATTTGAAGAGGAATGAAAATTGAAAATTATATTGTTTTAATAATAGAATTAATAATTATTCCTTAATTAAAATTTTCGACGTTTTTGTTTGTTTCTATAACCCTTTTACTTGATGAAATATAAAACTGTGTTTTGGAGTAAATTGGTTGCTTTTGACTCTCTCCTATAGACTGAAGGATGTTAGAATAAGGATGTTAGAATTTTTCCTGGGGACTTTTTAAGTTAAGCAACACGCACACATTTTCTGCAGTTAAACAACTTAGCTCAAATATTTAATAATTACAACTCTGCCCATTTGACAAGAACTGGGTGATATCCTCCATACGAAAATTGCCACGGTTACAATCACAAACATGTTCTTGGTTATATATCTATGGTTACAATACTTAATTTCTTAATAATCTAGTAATATGTGGGTTGAATCAACACGACTCTACTAGAAAGCCTGGAAGCGGGCATCGATGAGTCACCATAAGTAGTTCTTCCCGCAATGAACAGCTGCCATGGAGTTGTGAATGTTGTGATGTTAGGGCGGCCATATTATTAGGCACTGTCATGTCAATGTTCACTTTTCGAAGTTTGTTTACATTGATTATTCATAAAACAAGTTCTCTTATCCTGATTTTTGAAGTGAATTTTTAACTTTTTTTACATGTAAGAATACCTATGAATAACTAAGTGTATATTGTTGATTTCTAATAAATAAAGCTTGAGTTTTTACTTAAATAACCATAATAGGTATAAATGTATTTTGCCTATGATTTTTTTTTTACTTTTTAGATTATTCTAGCAACGAAATCAGTTATCAGATTCTCAACAATAATTCAAGCTTTTGCAAAGAAGAACACTTGGTAGATTCAAACCGTGTGAAAGACATTGTTTTCATAAGGAGCTTCCTATATTCAAAAGGAATGGTCTTACAAGAATAAGAGTGATCATGTTTAGAAGGTTGAGGTAGGCGCCCTTTATACATTTTAGGCACATATTCATATTGTAAAAAATATTTAATGCGTTAGAACAGTATTTAATTTTGAAAATATTTTTACTGATTTTAATATACTTTGCCAATAATATATTTTTGAATTTGTTACTTGCAGAAACTTGATGAATGACATTGAGTAATCTATGTGCAAATGCTCTAGAAGTCAATGGTTGTGTCATCATATGCCTACATTGCTAGTATTTGCATATCACGATATATCCGTAACAGATGGGGTAAAAACCATAGATGATTGTTTGGAAGAAAACGGTACATGGAAGAAAAAAATTCTGAAATGTGTCAGAAAACAGTAGGCCGATTGCCAAATGAAACCTGGTTAGTCATAAGGAAGAACCGTTGGACTTCCAGGAAATTTGGTTCTGTCATTCCCACAAACAACTCACAGGTATATATATTTTATTTTTAATAATTATTCGTTTACTGAGTATATTAATTCGTAAGTTTTATTGAGTTCTAAAAAGTGTATTGTGTTTCAGTTACTAATTCTGTTCTATGTATGTATATATCTAAATTACATGTTAAAAAGTTATTTACCACAAACATCATGAAACGAATTAATTTTGTATAATTTGCAACCCTCCCATATGAAAATAATTTTTTTTTTACCACTGAACATCCCAGCATAATAATTTTTAGCTTATTGGGAGTTGGATTTAAATAAATTGCTTACCAGTAATGTTACTGCTATTCTATTGAATGCTGTTACTAAGGGCGTCCATAAGGGGGGTCACTTGCCCTAGCTAAGCTATTCTGGAAAATGAAAATATCCTCTAATCGCTGAACTTACATATTAAAGGCATACCATGCCCCTGTGTCTGAATGTTGTTACTCTGCGGACGTCCTTGGTAGTTAATTTAAGCTAGGTCATTCGGAATGATATTTTTGTAAACTCACTAGTAAAAGTTGGATTGAAATTAATCATTTCATTAAAAGGATGGTTTATTTAAGTGTTTATAAAAATTTAAACTGGTTTTATTGTATATTTTTTTTTCAAGTATAGGGCAATTATTAATTACTGCCTATGGCAGTATTTGAATATCATTATTGGCTATTTCCGATCTGACTTTGCAGACTAATGAATATTTATCTGCTGCCTCTAGTTTTTTTTTATTCTTTTCAATAAGAAACACTTTAGAATGCATAAAGTCCATACAATGGTGGTAAATGGGAATATTTAAAAAAAATACCGAAATGCTTTTGTTACATATAAACAATATAACATATATATTTTTCATAATGTCTACAACAAATTATATATAATAAAATGTTTAAATAAACCTTTATCTTGTCTTTAATTATAAAAAAGTACTTTTAGTCAGTTAATTTTTTCCTGTCCCAGGATTTTCTTAATCCGAATTAATGGCTAGCAGTGGCTATGAATACTTCCTTGGATATTTATAAGACACTAATGAAAGATGCCGAAACTGAAATAACTTAAAAAAAGCATAAAAAACTCAAGAAATGGATTACCAATGGTATTATAAATTCAATTAGGTATAGAGATAAATTAAAACGAGATCTTTTGAAGAGCTATTCGACGAATTTAGAAAATGAATATAAAAATTACAGAAGTCAACTAAACAAATTAATATGTAAACAAAAACACGACCATTACGGACAACAAATTGATGACAATAAAAATGACATGAAAAAAATGTATGAGATAATAAAAGACGCGTCAAATGAAAAAGCCACTCATAAGACTCAGTTTAAAATACTCAAAAGAGATGACTGCAGTAACGAATTTTCAAATAAGATGGAAATGGCTAATTACTGTAATGATTATTTTGTAAATTTTGGAGCCAATATGTTAAAACAAATTAAAATGCCTAAACATCCTCACAAGTTGGAAAACCCTAATATGCATTCTATGTTTCTATGGCCATTTTCTCAAAATGGTCTTATTAAACATATTAACAGTTTAAAAAATGATAGCTTGCCAGGCATTGATGAAATATCAGCCAAAATAATGAAGATAACTCATCAAGAAATTATATCCCCACATCTGCATATAATTAGTTTAATTTTCCGAACAGGCAAAGTTCCTTCCCACTTTAAAGTTTCAGTGGTTGAACCCATTCATAAGGCAGGTTCTAGTACAAACATAGAAAAGTACAGGCCAATCTATCTTATTACATGTTCCACAAAAATTTTTGAGAAATGTTTCAAATCCAAATTTATGGATTTTTTACAACAAAACGATATTTTATCGCCAAACCAATATGGATTCTTGAAGGGAAATGGCATCACTGATGCCCTATATAGGTTCACATCAGAGGTAACCAGTCATCTAAATAGTGGTAGAAAATGTATCGGAATTTTCCTGGACTTAGCAAAAGCTTTTGATACCGCGCCTCACTATAAGCTTCTAGATGTGCTTCAGCATTATGGAATAAGATGAACTGTTTGGAGCTTAATGAAAAACTATCTTCAAAATAGACAACAAATAGTGAAAATAAATGATACACTAAGCTCAAAGAGAACCATTAAAATCGGAGTTCCCGAATGTACGGTGGTCCAATACTTTTTATAATCTACCTAAAAAATCCTTGTTAAATAATAATAATAATGAATTGGTTAGAAACATACAAATTTACTTTGAATATGAACAAGACTAACTATATAGCATTTTGATTAACAGCAGCTAATAAACCCAATTTTTCTCAAATAGCATTTGAAAATAACATAATAAACGAAGTATCACATATCAAATATTTATGACTTATTATTATCAGCACCTAAAATGGCATGCACATATAGACTATTTAGCTAATAGAGTTCGGAAGTTGGTACATAAGTTTTTCCTAATACGCTTATTTTTGAATTCTAAGGAATTATTTATAGAACCATTAATAAGATTTGTTATGAACAAAATGAAAAAATATCTACATTTTTATCACACTTTTATTCACAGACTAATTAACAGATACACCAATATACAAACTTACATATGTACAACTTAAACTTCTGAAAAGAGATTAATATAATATTAAAAAGCCAATAAGATTTTATTAAAATAGAAAAATAATTATATAAAATATACAATGTTACATAAATTTAGATTGATCCGATTCTTGCTATCAGAATCTGCAAAAATCGAGAATTTTGTTAATGTACCATATATTAAATTTGGCGGAAAGTTTCAATGCCAAAGTGAAGAATTTGGTTCTGGGACATTTCAATGTAGATTTCAATAAAGTAGATGATAGTTATAGTAAAACTGAGATGTTAACTCAACTATTTTGTTCTTTTGGTTTCACCTAGCTCATAGACAGACCAACTCGTGAAAAGTGGATTGTCTAGACTAAATATTTTTATTAATTTTGAAATATATAGGGTTTAAAATAAGGTGTTCTGATCTTAAGGCTCAGATTGTGGAAGTGGGATTTGTCTCAATAAGAGTGCAGATGCATAAACGTATATAAAATAAAGATAAACATCAAACCTTTTATAATTATCTTTCATAAGAAAGTTGACCAAATGTGCAATGCAAAAAATGCGCCGTAAACGAATTTACAAGTGGCAGTTAACAATTAACTACAAAAATTAACTACTAGTGATGACTCATCGCAAGTTGTCAACGGCTCTTCCAGGCCTTCTAGAGAGGTGTTGGTTGAATGGAGGACTAGATATCAGGAGACAATTACTCTAATAAAAAAAACTGGCAGATACTATAGCAAGAATTCCAATAAAAAATATCTTTTAAAATTATCCATTTTTAGTCATTTTTACAATAGTATCTAACAAAGTGTGCAGAGCATTTTTTATACTAGTTAGTATATTTAAAAGCGGGCCCATACTGAATCAACAAAATGGAAACAAAATGGCAACTCAGTGTTTTCCAGCAAATTCGCAACAAAATTACACTTTGTTAATGTTTTCAGCAACTTTTTATTTTCCCGTTGGTTGTTGTTGCTGTTTATTTTGGTTTCTGGCTATATTGTCGGGTTAGTATGTACTTGTTTTGAAACAATATCAATTGAAACAATATCAATCGAAGTTTTCGTGGTAGTGCAGAAATGGAGATTTATGACGAACCGTCGGAAAATCCATAAGATCAGGGGTAAAGAGGGGAGCAATTGGTAACATACATTCGTTTTCCTTTGTTGTCCTCAAATTCAAACTCGGCTGCATCATCTTACCGTTCCAATGTTAACGTCTACACAAATCCTCCTAGCCGTGAATCCTCTGTTTTTGAACAGCAGCCATTTAATCTAACAAACAATTTTTCGTTGTGATTTTCGAAAGTTCCTTAGATTTGATCGCATTCTATACTTCCGATATCATTCTCTCTCAAATCATTTAATAATTTCTTAAAGCCAGTTCTCGGCCCGTTCGATAAAATCGGCCTCATCCAAGAGCGCCGTTTTTCCAGCGGTTTAACAAACAAAACCAGCCGCCATAATAATAACATCATTATTTCGTTCATTTCTTGAGCAGTTCAACACCACATTGCTAGAAACCTGCAAAAAAAATCTGTATGTGGACTTCAGGCAACAAGATGGAAACTAAAAACAGTTGAAGCTATTTCTTTTATTCTAGTTGCCTTTTTATTTTCTCCAGTGTGGATGAAAGTTGCCGCTTTGTTTAGCTACTAAAAATTTCCGATTTTGTTGCCTATTGCTGTTTCGTTGCTTTGGTGTGGACCTGACACACACTGGAACGATGCAATGTTAAAGGTCGGACATAACATGACTGCAAATTTATTATTTTACTCTAAAATATTATTCCGACGTTTCGCCTTCGATTGCACGAGGCATCTTCAGAGATCTTTACTTCACAAAATCGGAACACTGAATGAGCTCGGAGAGACCTAGGCCGGCTATTTATAGTCGACCTGTGTTTACCCAAGCGTGACTCGGTGTAACGATCGGTTTCCACGTATGATGTAGAACTGAAGCCCGTTTTTCTATTCAAATTGTTAGGATGCTTATAAATTTCAATAGATTCTCTAATTTTGCGTTTATAAAATCCCGAAACTGATGCAGGAACTTTGGTTTCTTTTACATTTATGACATGTCCAGTAGAATGTTGGTATTCAGATACAGCTTATTGTACAATTTGTCTCTTTCTGATACATTGTTCATGTTCCTTAAGCCTAGTCGATATGGATCGTCCAGTTTCTCCAATATAGACATCACCACAGAAGCAAGGAATTGCATATACTCCTTTCGTTTGAAAAGGAATAATGTCCTTCGCAAACATTGTCCAATTTTCTTGTGTGTGTCTAAGATTGTACGTATGTTGGACCGGCGAAGTAACCTTGCAATCATGTCTGTGGTTCCGTGTATAAATGGAAGAACTACATTTCCCATCGGTTATTCCTTATAAGTATCATTTCGTGGAGTAGGATTATTATATTTTCTAATTGATCGTCTAATATCATCAGTGCAATATCCATTCCCTCTTAAAGCTTAAGTCAGTTTCTCTGTTTCCGATTGTAAAGAATTTTGGTCACAAATCGCGATGGCTCTGTAAACCAACGAATTAATAACTGATTGCTTTTGTGCTGGATGATGATGGGAATTTGCATTTAAGTACCTGTTGGTATGCGTTGGTTTTCTATATAAAGAGTGTCCTAAGGAATCATCCCCTTTCCTTTGTACAAGAACATCTAGAAAGGGAATCGTGCCTTCTGATTCAATTTCCATTGTAAATTTTATATTAGCATGTTGTTGATTCAGATGATCAAGAAACCCAGGGAGGTATTCTGAACCATGGGGTCATACTACAAAAGTGTCGTCTACATATCTAAACCATGATTTTGGTTTTAGTGGAGACAACTCTAAGGCTTATTCCTCAAAAGCTTTCATGAAGATATTGGCTACCACTGGTGACAGCGGAGATCCCATGGCTGCTCCTGAGGTTTGCTCATAGAAAGTTCCTTGAAAGACAAAATACGTTGATGTAGAACAAGCTTCAATTAATCTAAAAGTGAGTCGTCAATACTACTATGGTGAAATAAGTCTGATATTATGGAAATTGAATCACTTATAGGCACATTCGCATACAGCGATTCTACATCGAAACTGACTAAGATATCTTCGGGACCTAATTGGATTGATTTAAGTTTTTCTGCAAAATGCTTAGAGTTTCTAAAAAATGAATGTGTTTTTTCTGTAAAAATATTAAGAATATTTGAAAGATATTTACCAATTTTGTAAGTGGGAGATCCTATTGCACTGACGATAGGTTGAAGTGGTACATTAACCTGTGTATTTTAGGTAGTCCGTAGAACCGCGGGATCTTTGAGCTGCTTGGCCTTAGTATCTTCTTCTCCTCTGCTGGTAGGTTAGATGCGTTTATAAGGTCGAGTCTGCTTGAATCACTCTGTAGATGTTGTCGTCCAAAACTAGTTGTATTTTCTTCACGTAATCTGTTTTGTCCACGACGACGGTGGCATTTCCCTTGTCCGCTGGAAGGACCAAAAAGTCTGTATTGTTGTTTAATGTTTTTATCGCCGTTCTTTCCGCAGCTGATAGATTCGACTTAGGCGGGTTAGAATTTTTGATGATCTTCGCTGTTTCATACCTTATTGCGTCAGCTTCTTCTGCTGGAAGTCTTCTAATTGTCGCTTCAACGGATGACACTATGTCTTTTACGGGTATGTCCTTTGGTGTAATGGCAGAAAGGATACATCAAGCAGTTACCATTAAGCAACAGAAAAAGTTCGAAGGACTGCTGGACAGCCAAAGACCAATAAAACCGCCACAGGATACCATTATAAATGTATCTTCCAAAATCCTTACTGAAGCAGAAAAATCCGTCCTCTCTAAAGGTCAAAACTTCGCCCAAAAAAAAGATTGTTACCCATCCATAGAAAGTATAACAATAAAATAATCTTCGACTACATTTACTTTACAAAGCTTATTTGACAAAATCACTGAACGATTACTAAAAGCAATTAACATAGTAGAGTTTAAAAATTTAGTTTTCCAAATTTTTTTTCAAAATGGGGGTGTGGTGTTTCTTCTGACCAATCACAGTATAGAATCGGTTTTAGTGATAACAAATGTGACGATAGTAGTATTTTTATCTTTAGTTTAGTACCCATTAGATTTTCTGATTCGGATACTAATACAGTTATTTAGGTAAATGAAAAATCAGCTTCCACCAGGTTGAGCCGACCAATTTCATTTTCGACAACATCTACAGAGTGATTCAAACAGACCCGATCAACAAAATTAAAAGACGGATAACCAACCTTATAAACGCATCTAACCTACCAGCATAGGAGAAGAAGATGTTAAGGCCAATCAGCTCAAGGATCCCGCGGTTCTACGGACTACCTAAAATACACAGGGTTAATGTGCCACTTCGACCTATCGTCAGTGCAATAGGATCTCCCACTTACAAAATTGGTAAATATCTTGGATAACGAGAGTAACGAAATAATTAGTAATACAGTTGACAGCATTAATAATCAAATTTATTACTTTCAAGTAACTGTGAAGGTAAAGTGAAAGCTGAACCACAAACTCTGTTTTACAAAGAAAGGACAAATTTGCTATATTGTTTCAAAAACGCGGTCCTCTATGAGATGTCAAGCTTCGCGTAAAGAAATGAATTACTTGCAATCCATTAAAAGAAAAACCATCGAAAATGAATTTTATTCATTTGGTTTGTCGCCATTGCACGTTTGGGTTCGGTGACTCGAATCCGTTCTTCACATTTCTTATAATACCCCGTTAAATCCTGATCTATGAGAAATGCCGAGCATAAGCAGCAACGGCTTTTAAGAAAGCAGGATATCCAAATAGCAATTAGGAATAGATTAGGATTGTTTGTTGATATGGAAAAATAAGGAAAGGGCTCAACAATGGAGGCCATACAGCTAGTTTTTTTAAATTTAGATATATAGATTTAAAAATATCTTCATGAATTACGGGTTTAGACTAGTTAAAATTTTTTTTTGTCATTTTACAAGCGATATCTTCTGGTTATAACATTAATGTCACTAGATTTTAAAAAAATTCATTTGAAACCAAAGAGTTATGTTTCCTTGTGTAATTCGTGTTTTACGCCTGCATCCGTGCACAAGTTGCTACTGCATAGTGACAGATAGCTCAACATGCACTTGTCCTTCATACTGGCCTACTCACTGAAGATGTACAAGAGGCAAAACACAAGTTACTTCTCGATTAAAGAAAAAGTCATAGTGAATTTCAAGTAACGAAGATATTTTCCATAGTTTACTTTTGGATTCGGATCCTGTAATATCAAATTTAAGGTCACACGTAAACTTTAAATATAAGCAGTTGCTTTTGCATGGAATTGTTGGACTTTGGTTAACATCAATGTTTAATTCAAATATATGATTTTTTCCTAGAAAAAGGATCTGTGAGATTTTATCTCTTCACCCCTATTTTAAATTAATTTTTATTTATTACCAGGTGATTTTAAAAAAGATAACGTCAGAATTTATTTTTCTTTTTAAATATATAAGCTTAAACTTTTATTTCATTTCCGGATCCTACTTAAGGCTCTAAAAATTTTTCAGACATCATACTTTATGTTTTTTATCTTGAGAGTGTTAAAGACTATGAAAAAATACCTCAAAAATGTTTCATGGATGTTTCGTTAATGCCTGAGGTGTTTCCGCTATTTGACATCACTGATCCTCCTGGTCAAGTAATAAAAACTATTTCATCTCCGAATGATTTCTAGCTTGTAAAGTTGGCACAGAAAATACGAGATTATAATCTCATTTTTAATTACACAATGCATATTTACAAAAAAAATCATTATTTAAGATACCTAAAAGCAAAAAAAAATTAAAACTATTCGTTGCTTTAAATTACACTCGGAAGATTACCTCTAAATTTAAACCAATAAGAAAATAAAAACATGGAAATGGGATATCAACTGCCATGAAATTATTTATATTTCTAACCAAATGATATAACTAAGCTTAAAAAAATAGGTAGCAGATAATAAATTCAAAATGTGGAGACAAAACCATACGCCCGATCGTTTAGATAGGGTCGTTCCACTGTGCTGCATAAGGATTAGAAACAGTTTTGCTAACTAGACACCCTTTTTAGAAAACATTGTAATTATCATAAATTTATAAAATATATGTTATATGTAATTAACATACCTTTATAAAAATATATGTTATATAGTGTTATAAAAAAACTATTTTAGGTAATTTAAAAAGTAGTGGAAAAGTAGAAACCTAAATGTTTTTGAAATAAGAGTGGCAAACTTATAGGCAAGAATTTTACTCTTCTTTATGGGAATATAATTAATTTCTGGCATTTAACCTATGACCAGTTTGGTATTTCCAGGCCAATTCAACCCGGATTTGGAATTCTCTTCCTAGAATATCATTGAGATGCATTTATGGATTAATAAATGGGCTAAAACGTTGAACCATATTTTAGTATCGTATCGGTAAATGATAATTAAGCTCATTTACAGATTTTTTTTCGGTTTACTGAATTTAGATTCGGGAACTGTTTTAATTGATATTAAATCCGTTCGTGGATTTACCTCTTGTAAGTCGTGTAAAAATATCTGCAGTTTGAATTATGTAATGTATTCAAGATTGGATGTATGAAGCTGATAGAAAAAACAGCAGCCTAATTTTATTAAACATAAATGTTTTTATTTCTTGTGTGAGGTTTTATTTAATGTATCGTTATTTTTTAGATAATCGCCATACAAAATTTACATTTTGCAAACATATAGTTACAATTAATATTCTGTGTTGATTTTCAAAAAGAGTATTAATTTAAAGTATCACTAGAAATAAAAAAAAATTAAATTTAATGTATCCACACATTCAGAGGTTACTTTTCTGATATAAACAAAGATTCAAACAGCTTACTTGCCACGATAACTGACATGTGATTAAGATATAAATGGAGATGAAATTGTACTTTCACGTAGGGTCACGGAATAAAAGCTTCCTTAAAATTTTTAATTACAAGCATACTTTCATAAAGCAGTAATACAAGCGTCCAGCTTGCATTCGAAAGGTTGTTGGGTTGGGACAGGGAGCTCGTTTTTCAGTTCCCGGAATACCTAGTCCAATGCTTTCTTGACCCTATGTACAGTTCGCGCACTTCTAAGTAGAAGACTAAATCCTTGTCAATTTTTAAGCATCTGTAGTTTTGTTATTTTACTGTATTTTGATTTCAATTTTGGATATGTTTAAGGGGCACTCTCTAAATATCTGCTATATTGAATACCTTAAGTATCACAATAACACGAAGGTTTTAGTGATAACAAATGTGAAATAACGAATGATTTCTAGCTTGTAAAGTTGGCACAGAAAATACGAGATTATAATCTCATTTTTAATTACACAATGTATATTTACAAAAAAAAATCATTATTTAAGATACCTAAAAGCAAAAAAAAATTAAAACTATTCGTTGCTTTAAATTACACTCGGAAGATTACCTCTAAATTTAAACCAATAAGAAAATAAAAACATGGAAATGGGATATCAACTGCCATGAAATTATTTATATTTCTAACCAAATGATATAACTAAGCTTAAAAAAATAGGTAGCAGATAATAAATTCAAAATGTGGAGACAAAACCATACGCCCGATCGTTTAGATAGGGTCGTTCCACTGTGCGGCATAAGGATTAGAAACAGTTTTGCTAACTAGACACCCTTTTTAGAAAACATTGTAATTATCATAAATTTATAAAATATATGTTATATGTAATTAACATACCTTTATAAAAATATATGTTATATAGTGTTATAAAAAAACTATTTTAGGTAATTTAAAAAGTAGTGGAAAAGTAGAAACCTACATTTTTTTGAAATAAGAGTGGCAAACTTATAGGCAAGAATTTTACTCTTCTTTATGGGAATATAATTAATTTCTGGCATTTAACCTATGACCAGTTTGGTATTTCCAGGCCAATTCAACCCGGATTTGGAATTCTCTTCCTAGAATATCATTGAGATGCATTTATGGATTAATAAATGGGCTAAAACGTTGAACCATATTTTAGTATCGTATCGGTAAATGATAATTAAGCTCATTTACAGATTTTTTTTCGGTTTACTGAATTTAGATTCGGGAACTGTTTTAATTGATATTAAATCCGTTCGTGGATTTACCTCTTGTAAGTCGTGTAAAAATATCTGCAGTTTGAATTATGTAATGTATTCAAGAATGGATGTATGAAGCTGATAGAAAAAACAGCAGCCTAATTTTATTAAACATAAATGTTTTTATTTCTTGTGTGAGGTTTTATTTAATGTATCGTTATTTTTTAGATAATCGCCATACAAAATTTACATTTTGCAAACATATAGTTACAATTAATATTCTGTGTTGATTTTCAAAAAGAGTATTAATTTAAAGTATCGCTAGAAATAAAAAAAAAATTAAATTTAATGTATCCACACATTCAGAGGTTACTTTTCTGATATAAACAAAGATTCAAACAGCTTACTTGCCACGATAACTGACATGTGATTAAGATATAAATGGAGATGAAATAGTACTTTCACGTAGGGTCACGGAATAAAAGCTTCCTTAAAATTTTTAATTATAAGCATACTTTCATAAAGCAGTAATACAAGCGTCCAGCTTGCAATCGAAAGGTTGTTGGGTTGGGACAGGGAGCTCGTTTTTCAGTTCCCGGAATACCTAGTCCAATGCTTTCTTGACCCTATGTACAGTTCGCGCACTTCTAAGTAGAAGACTAAATCCTTGTCAATTTTTAAGCATCTGTAGTTTTGTTATTTTACTGTATTTTGATTTCAATTTTGGATATGTTTAAGGGGCACTCTCTAAATATCTGCTATATTGAATACGTTAAGTATCACAATAACACGAAGGTTAGCCATTTGTTTTAATTCAAAAAGATGAGTTAAAATTACTTAAAAATTTGAATATATTTTTGTATAAATTAGGTGCCGTAATGATTGTGTTCCGGGGTATAAAAATGTTAAGTACAAATATTTTAGGGCTTCATCTGCACAAATAGCACTTTGAATGCAAACGTTTCATTTAAATAAATCTCTTCTTGCTGGTTATAACACTACCAGGTTTTATAAGAGGTAATGTTTACCTACCATCTCCACATTTTTATGTTAGAAGTCTCTAACACAATGTTTCTTACTGCAGGGGTTTTATCGATTCTATCGTTTGTTTTTAAAAATATTTTTTTTTAATGTTTCAATTGTCATTTGTTTATTTTTTTAGCCAATCCTAGTCGTTCAGATAACGGCTTAAAATCTTTTCATTTAACAATTTTTGGTTGTTTTAAAATAAACCCAGAATATCTATAAAAACTACTTACCAATATCTTAAGTTTAAATATATTTTACATTAATAAACCTATATACAAAATTTAATTTGCTTTTTCTTCGCTTTCAATTCAGTCTCTTAACATTTTGCGATAATAATGTATAAAAAACTTAAATTAAGTAACAATAGTTGGAAAATTAATTTACTATTAAGCAAACAACTGGATTTTATCTCAAAATGCTATGAAAGCGAATGTAGATAAACAGCTAATTAAAAAAAAATTTTACGGATTTTTGATTTAGTGCCTGCAATAGTTTAAAATGTATTTAGGTTCATAATATTGGGAATTTAGAAATTAATTATTGTATGTACGTTTTTTTCATTTTATAATTACCTGGATTAAATGAGAGTTTATTCAATTTTTTTAATTAATTTCAAATTTTAAGTTTAAACACAATGATAGTCAAAATCTGAACACATTGGAAATGGGCGGTCCAAATCATAATTTTGTGCCAAAGAAGTTGAAGAAGTTCTACAGTGTTTTTAAGATTCTTCCACTGCATCTGTAGGGGATATAATTCTCTATAAATTTGTTCACGTTAACTTATTTCTTTAAATCAACCATTTGGGCATCGTTCTAGTCAAACGTTCTGACTTTTTAATTTTTTTGCAACTTCTTGTCATTAAGAAAAAATCACTCTCCGAGATTTTTTTAGATCTTCACGTTTGAGAGTCCCTAGATGACGAAAAACATGTTTTCTCAATTCCGTCGGTCTGTCTGTCTGTCTGTCTATCCGTCTGTCTGTTCGCGGCATAGCTAATCACCCGATTAACTTAAAATTTTGGTCAAAAATTAGTGGTCATATGAGGATGACCTGGTAACATTTTGGTAAAAGTCCAACATGGCGAAACAAAATGGCAGCTTGATGAAATGTTAAAAAAATTGTTATTAAAAACTACTCATCCAATTTATTTGAAATTTTGCAAAACATCAAGTGTTATGTTGGAATCAACTGATAACATTTTGGTACGAATCCAAGATGGCGGAACAAAATAGCGGCTTAATAAAATATTTGAAAATTCAGCCTGAAAAACTGCTTAATGGTTTGATTTCAAATTGTACCTTAACTAGTTATGATATAGGGATCAACTAGTAAAATCGTGGTACTAATTCAAGATGACCGAACAAAATGGCGGCCAAATAAAATGTTTGTAATCGTGAAAAAGTTACCCTCTCATTTTCACACATCTTTAAGTTTTAGCGCTAGATGCCAAAATATATGTTTTATGAACTCCGTCGGTCCGTCTGTCAGTTCGCAGAAGAGCTTAAAGATTGCTTATCCGATTGACTTCAAATTTTGAGCAAAAATTAAGGGTCATATAGGGATGGCCTGGTAGGATTAAATTATGAGGATGAATTATTAAAACTATTCATCCAATTTATCTCAAATTTTGCAAAAACATCAAGTATTAAATTGGAATCAACTGATTATATTTTTGTACGAATCCAAGATGGCGGAACAAAATGGCGGCTTAATAAAATATATAAAAATTCAGCCTCAAAAAAACTGCTTAATGGTTTGAGTTCAAATTGTGTGCCATAACTAATTGTGGTACAGGGATCAACTAGTAATATCGTGGTACTAATTCAAGATGGCCGAACAAAATGGCAGCCAGATAAAATGTTTTTAAGCGTGAAAAAAGT
Organism: Kuschelorhynchus macadamiae; assembly: GCA_030620095.1. Taxonomy (NCBI): domain Eukaryota; kingdom Metazoa; phylum Arthropoda; class Insecta; order Coleoptera; family Curculionidae; genus Kuschelorhynchus; species Kuschelorhynchus macadamiae. The sequence goes on along the minus strand of JAUTXW010005266.1, from coordinate 1,282,121 downwards.
CACCCACTTTTACACATCTTTACGTTTTAACGTCGATAAATGTCAAAAAATATTGTTTTATCAACTCCGTCGGCCCGTCTGTCGGTTTTTCTGTCTGTCTTTCAGTTCGCGGAATAGCTCTGATTGATTGACTTCAAATTTTGGTTAAAAATTAAGAGTCATATGAGCATGACCTGGTAATATTTTGGTTAAAATCCAATATGGCTGAACAATGTTAAAAACATTTGTTAGAGTGATATATTATTTGAGGTTAAGATACAGAAAAAGTTTTTTTTTAAATTATCGACGTTTCGGAACTTATTTGTGCATCCTCATAATACATATATAGATCCTATATCCTGCAGGAAACCCATATTAACAGTCTTTATCTACTCTCTGCGTTCGCAGATATTTCCAAGATATTAAGTTTCTAAATGGTTTTCGTTAAAAAACCTCTTGTTGTTATGTTACAGTGGTGCATTATTTGGGATTAGGGTCAAGTAAAAAAACAAATGTCTATTTTTAAGTAGTCGACGTTTCGCAACTTTATTGTTGCATCCTCAGGACACATAGTTTCTATATCCTGGATGAACCCCATATTATCAGTCTTTACTTACTCGGTTCGTCCGCAGATATTTCCCAGATATTATGTTTCCATGGTTTTCATTAACGATCATCTTGTGGTTATGTTAGAGTGGTGTATTATATGGGGTGAGGGTCCAGTAAAGAAACAAAAATATTTTTTAAATTGTCGACGTTTCGCAACTTTAATGTTGCATCCTCAGGTCACATACATAGATTCTATGTTCTGCATGAAACCCATATTATCAGTTTTTACCTACTACGTTGGTTCGCCGATATTTTCCAGATATTAAGTTTCCAAATGGGTTTCGTAAACGATTCTCTTGTTTTTATGTTAGAGTAGTGTATTATGTGGGGTTAGGATCCAGTAATAAAAACAAGTCTTTTTTTAAATTGTGGACGTTTTGCAACTTTATTGTTGCATTCTCAGGACACATATATAGATTTTATATCCTGCATGAAACCCATATTATCAGTCTTTACCTACTCTTTTGCAGAAATTTCCCACATATTAAGTTTCTAACTGATTTTCGCTAACGATTTTCTTGTTGTTAGAGTGGTCTATTATTTGACCAACGGAGTAGGTAAAAACTGATAGTATGTGTTTCATGTAGGATATTAAATCTATTTCCTGAAGATGCAACTATAAAGTTGCGAAACGTAGACATTTAAAAAAAAAGACTTATGTTTTTTTACTGGATCCTAACCCCAAATAATACACCACTTTAACATAACAACAAGAGGATCGATAACGAAAACCAATTAAAAACTTAATATCTGGGAAGTATCTACGGGCCAGCAGAGTAAGTAAAAACTGATAATATGGGTTTCAATTCATTTTTTTCAGTATTCATATTTTATCCCTTTCTCTAAGATGAATGTATCTCCGTGAATTTAATAGCATTTACATATTGAATGGATTTATATTGATTGGCCTAAATAATGAAGAGGTTTTCATATGTTACTTTTTTGAACACACTGTAGAAAATATTTTTCTTTGTTAATTAGAGTTTCCTTAAGGATAGATGACAACAAAAAACCTTTTTAGGTTTTTCGCAACTTAATAATAATATCTAACTAAATTGAGTTGCGAAAAAGTTAAAAAAGATTTTTGTTTGTGGCATTAGAATTTTTCCTGGGGACTTTTTAAGTTAAACAACACAATTTTCGACAAGATATGCATGATATCCTTCATACGAAAATCGCCGCGGTTACAATAATTAATTTCTTAGTAATGTAGTAAAATAGTAATATGTAGGCTGGATGGAGGACTAGAAATCAGGAGACAATTACTCTAATAAAAAAACTGGTATTGACAATTATATGGCAAGAATTCGAATGTTTTAAAATATGCATTTTTACTCATCTTTAAAACCGTAACAAGGTGCCCCAGAGCATGTTTTGGTTAGGAAATGACGACAGATAAGCTATTCTAAGGTTATAAAAATATTGTTCCATTATATGTCACTTCTTATTAATTGGATTAGATAGGTCCTGAGTTTAGTGTGTTTACAACTCGACTAGAATATGTAGACTTAATTATTTTTTGTATTATTTAGTACACTTTAGGATTGGAAACAGTTTTGCTAATTAAACATCCTTTTTAGAAAGCATTGAATTGTCATAAACCAGAAATCCGTTGAACAAATAATATTAACGCATATTTGGAATAAAACAATAAGTAAATTAACCACCAAACATAACAATAGTGTTATAAGAAAAGGAAAAATTTTAGGTATTTTAAAAACTAGTGGAAAATAGAAATCTTAATATTATTGGGATAAGAATGGCAAACTTATAAGCAAGAATTTTCCTCTTTTTTAGGAGAATATAATTAATGTCTGGCATTGAACCTATGACCAGTTTGTTATTTCCAGGCCAGTGCAACCCGTATTTGGAATTCTCTTCCTCGAATAATATTATTGAGATTCATTTATGGATTAATAAATGGATTAAAACGGTGAGCCATATTTTAGTGTCGTGTGGGTAAATGATATTTAAACTATTTTGAATAATTTTTTTTTGAACTATTGAATTTCCATCCGGGAACTGCTTTATGGATATTAAATCCATTTGTGGATTTACCTTTGTGTATTTAGTGATCATTGCAAGATAATATGTCGTGTAAAAATATCTGGAGTTTGAAATGATGTATTCAAATCTGAATGAATGAAGCTGATAGAAAATCAGCACAATTATATTTACCATAAAGGTTTTCATTGTTTATGTGAGGTTTTATTTAGTGCATTGTTATTTTTTAGATAAGTGCGATACAGATTTTACATTTTACAAATATAAAACTAAAATTAATATTATGTGTTGATTTTCAACAAAAGTATTCAATTATTTATTGAGTGTCATTAAAAATTCGAAAAATATTTAACTGTTCATATAACTTTATTTTTATATTTTTTTTTAGATAAATGTGAACTGATAAAAGCAATTTGCTAATATATTCCACATATTCAAAGGTTAGTTTCCTAATATAAACAAAAACAAAGATTCACACAATTTGCCACGACAACTGACATGTGATTAAGATATAAATGAATATGAAATACTATTTTTTCGTTGTGTGACGGAATAAGAACAATTTTTAAATCCTGATGAAATAGCATGTTTCCTTAAAAGCTTCTTTAATATGTTTAGCAAACTATAAGCATACTTTCACAAAGCAGTGGTACAAGCGCCCAGCAAAAGTTTGTTGGTATGGGACATGAAGTTAACGGCTGTTTTTCTGTTCTAGGAATACCTAGTCCAATGCTTTCTTGACCTTATATATAGTTTTCATCTATCATCTATCAATAAATTTGATATTTTATTTTATTTTGATATTAATAGGGAACTTGCGTATATATATTTTTTGTATTACATTATTGTATTCTCTTACGTATAAAAAGTAAATATCTAAAATATAACGCCGTAAAAATCAATACTTATTTTGTAATAAAGTTCTAAAATTTCACGTGCAAACGGATCATTTCAAACGACAGCATTTGGCGCCATCTACGGATTGACGTCACATTGTACCAGTATGGCAACGTCGCCAACGACCAGCAAAAATGCAATATCAGCTGGCTGTCAGCTGTCATGGTTGATGGCAGTATTGGCAGTTTTGTTTGTTTTAATTTTTTGGTTTAATTTTTATGTTTATCTAAAAGAAAAGGGTTTATTATTGATAAATTAATATAACTCACGTAAACAACAAACTGAACAAAATAAACTCCAGACTGACAAAACTGAAATCACAAAACGCTGCCAATGTCGTCCATTAGCCACAAAAAGACAAACGTCGTCTGACTGACGCGACGGTTTGATGAATGGCGCCTGTTATTCTTGAACGTTGTACCGTTGCCAGATTCCGCGTATACGTAATGACGTCACGTCCCGTTTTTGGCCAGGGTGACGTAATTGGAATTATGGGGCTTTTTTAATTGTCTTTTGTCTACCGGGGAGGCAATAAAATTGATTTTTTTTAGATATATGTTTAAATACCACGGGGCCTTATAATCTTTAGTATTTTTTCGTATTTAAAAATGTATGCAGGTTCTCTATTTTGGATATTTTCGATAGGCCCTCTCTAGGTACCTGCTATCTTCAATAGGTTAAATATCAGAACAACACAAAGGTATACATAAGGACGCTTATTTCTAACGATTTTAAATTTTCAGCCATAAAATATGAGTTAAAATTACTTAAAATTTGAATAAACTCTCGTTTAAATGCTGCTGAAAATAAATAAAAAATTAAACAAATAACACTATGTATAAAAACGCTTCATATAAATAAGTATCTTCTTGCTGGTTATAACTTTACCAGGTTTTATAAGAGGCACTGTGAACTTACTAACCCCACATTTTTATGTTAGAAGTCAGTAACATTGAATAGGTATATATTAAATATCTCGTTAAATATATAAAAGTTATAAACAGACAAACATTTAGAATATTATGTTTGTAATAAATCTATACAAAAACACAATATTTTTTTGTTAATCAGTTACCAGTTTCTATAAAAACTGGTTCCTTAATTAAATGATTATAGGTTAATACACAATAAAAAACAAAATTTATTATTAGTAATAACCTATCGACATTAGTCATTAGTCTTAAGTATAAATTGCATGGATTCATGTGAAAATTTACATGGGCGCCCGAAAGGGGGCGCAACTAGAAAATGCAAATATTGTATATTACATATGCTTTACAGTAAAAAATTGGTTGCCCCCCCTCCTTAACAAAATCCTTCCAGCAATGATTTTGCAGTGTTACAACCTTACCGACTGTAATTTTAGTGTAAAGAAATTGAAATTCGCCAAAACTGAAAATTTCTTTATAATATTTCCTAATACCACTGTCAGGCACTCCAAATCACGGAATCAAAATCAGCTGTGAATAAGGTACGCGTACGACCGATTCAGCGATCTGCGATACCAGTGTTGTTACAGGTCGTTCTTGCTCTTATGTGATTTATTCCGTTCCGTTCTTACGTGACCGCTATCCGTGAACCATGAAATCGCGAAACAAAACTGCGATTCTTAAATAGGGTGAAGGAGATGGGGTAGCCTGGGTGGAGTATGGTGTATTGGGATTCTGTGATCACGTCGTCGTTGTTGCGTTCAGCAAATCACATATCGCCCTCGTAATTTTTGTATATCAGTGATTAATTCACAGGTAGTGAGATTTTGTTCATCTCTAGTAAATATTAATGTAAGAATGTTCATCTGTATAAATATCAATGTTTCTCAAAAATCGTAACATAATATACTAGTTATCATAAATGTTTCAACAATTTCTGGATAAAAAATTAATTTAAATATTTATTTTATGTCGCCTTAATTTTTATTTCAATTTTAGGTGGTTAAATGCATAATTTTTTATATTCAATTATTTAAAATTCTCTTTAAATACAAACTCTAAATCAGTGAAGCGTTAAGAAGTTATAAAAGATGCGGTAGGGGATTGAAATTGGATCTCCGACCAAACTAAAAATATCGAATCGAGAAAACCGATGATTCAGGTCAAATAAAAGACCTGTGCAATCAAATCTAAAAGGCTTTTAGGCAGCTGGCAATGGAGCTGAGAAAATTTATGGAAATTCTAGGTTGAAGGACTTTTTGGCGAACAAAATAATAAAGAAATCTAAAAGGCAGAAAGCACGAAAATATTAAAACAAGTTCGTTTGAACATGGGTCCAGAAACGATTCGTTTTCAACATACAGGGTGTTAAAATTTTAAATATTTTTTAGGTCTTTTTGTGTGTTTTGAACATTACATACAGCTTGTAACAAGTTACAGCTGTTTTGATCTCCTAAAATCCCTAGAAATTATAAACATATTGGAATATCATTTTTGTTGGCTAAATAAGATCTTTTTTTACCATAACAACGTTGCCAAAACATCTTCGGATGTGGTGAATGTAGGACCTCCCTATGCTATAAATAAAGTGAATAAGTTGAATGGACTCATTTATGATTTTAACATAAGGGTGAACAAACTTATCCATCAACTGAAGAGCTCATTTTGGTGTATTTCATTTGATAATTGTTTAACATCTTTCAAACTAAACAAATGTGCTTTTTTTACGAAAATATAAATTGATTAAAAAACTAATTTCAATTATGTCGTTCCCACATACAACTCAGCGCCAACAGCGGAATGAATCTTCCAGTTCTAAATCCGCACGTTTTTAGAAAACTACCTTCTATAATCAAATACTCTTGGATGATAAATTTTCTTCGTTTGGCAAAATTATTGAGCAGTAAAAGCAGATTTGGGTCTAAAAACATATTTATAGTAAATGTTGAAGCCTCTACAAGAAATGAAATACATACTATTACCTGCATATCAATCAGTGGGAACAATCAGGAAGATGTTTTTATACTCTCGTCTGTTACAGGAAATGTCCCAGATCTGACTGTAAATAGTCAAGTCAAGTCAAGACCTCCATCAACAAAAAATAAATTAAGGGTAAGTGCCCCTCTGAGTATACTACATTATAATGTACAATGTCTAAGAAATAAAATTAACCTAATAGTTAATTTTTTAATTGGAATTAAATACAGTTTTCTTTGTTATAATGAACACTGGTTAAATCAAGATGGGTTTGGAGAACTACTCGTAAAAATGGTAGGGTTGCCATCTTTGCAAACGCTAGTATCACCGTAGCGCTTCTTTACCTTTTGATGTGGCGGCTATGTCAGAGGAAATTAAATTCGAAGCCGCGGAAATGCTACACAAAAATTTACAAATTCTAAGCAGTTACCGCTCTCCTAATGGAAATCTGGGTACATATTTTAACAAACTAACCCATCTTCTAGAAACATTCGATCTAAATAAGCCCACAATAATAACTGGTGGTTTTAATGTACCTTTCAACAAAAACACTTTTGAGCACTCTGCAACTTATTTAAGTCATATGGCTTAACAAAATCAACCAATTCGGCTACTAGTTACCAAGCGTGTTGGGATAACATTTTTGTTACTATCAATGTAGGCCTTTACTTTATTAAAGTGGTTGATCTAGGTCTCTCTGATCATGTGGCCTTGTCCCTTTAATACGTAAATAGTTGTAGTTAGCAAGGCTCGAGTAGTATACAGACCAATAACTGACTTAGGTCTCTTTCATCTTTATAATACTTTAGAAAGTGTTGATTGGTCCTGAATAAACACTGAAAATATTCCTGCTGCTAAAAAATTTGATCATAGTGAATGCATGTTTTTTGAAAAAAAATTAAGATTATTGGTAATAATTCAAGTGGATTTCGCCAAATACGCTGGTTTAAAGGTGAGTTGAGGCAGGATAGGAAAACACTGCATCTCTTAATTCGCTTACATAGGACAAATACTACTTTTGTGTCTAACCAAATGCTAAAATCCTTAAGGAGGGACTACCGAAAAAACATTGAAACTAATAAAAAATGCACAAACGATAAATACATCAGAGAATATAGCAACAAAAGCAAGGCAGTGTGGTATATCATTAAAATAACAATTCGTCCACTAAAAAACTCCAGCCATCAAAACTAAATGCTACTGATTTTAACAATTTCTTCTGTCTTATTGCTCAAAACATCATTAGGGATATTCCTATAGCAGCAAAAAAATCTAATGGATTATGTATCTCCAAACACAACCACCGTAACCACATTAATAAGATGAGGGATATCGTCATGAGTTTTAACAATAGCCCTACCAAAGATTACTTGAATTTAAATGTAAGGGTTTTAAAAACGATCAAGGAAATAATAATTTACTTATTTACTAAAATAATAAACTTTTGTATAAGCGAAAACGTTTTTCCTGATTGTCTTAAGGTGGCTTGTTTTTGCCTGTTTTAAAAAAGGGTTGTTGCGATGTAATTTCAAATTACAGACCAATCTCAGGTACTCGAAAAAATACTTAAAAAACAGATTTGTATATATTTGGAAAGCCATCATTTATTGAATTCCAGACACTTCAGTTTTAGAAACAACATGACTACTACTTCAGCTATTGGCCAACTTGTAGACTTTGTTCAAGAATGCTTCGAGGGCAAAAAATTTGCTCAAGCTTCCTTTTTGACTTGACCAAAGCTTTCGATTGTGTATCTCATAACTTGTTAATTCAGAAACTTTTTCTATATATGTTTGACATCAGTGACTTAAACCTGATTGAGTCATATTTGTCTAATCGTTATCAATATGTGTCGTACAATGGTGAGTTCTCAAATAGACAGTCTATCAGCCATGGGTTCCACAGGGCTCTGTGTCAGGGCCAATACTATTTTTACTCTATATCAGTGACGTTGGAGCCAGTATTCTAAATGAGGCTGGAGAAATATTGTTGTTTGCTGATGATACTACAACAATAAATACCCACGAAAATCTCGAACGCCTGGAACAAATGGTGGTGACAACACATAGCGATGAACAGACTTGGTTTATATCCAATAAACTAGGTATTAACGCAGCAAAAACAGAAAGATTGCATTTCTCAATGAGGGCAAGTCCCTCGAGCACAGACCACGTTAATATACAAAATTAACATGGGAAGAATATGCGAATCAGGTGGCAAGGAAGTTAAATAGAAATCTCTACATGTTACGTAATGTTAAAGGTATTGCATCAGATAACGTCCTTATGTGTGCGTATTATAGCCACACTAATGCCCATCTATGTTATGCTATTCTGTGTTGGGGACACTCCCTACATAAAGTTGGATGTATGTTGTTGAAACTGTTTTGTCATCTTAGGTATTCTCACTCCACCCTGTAGATATATTTTTAATTGTCTTATATACGTTAAAGAAAATCTTGATACTTACATTCACAACCGCGACACCAGCACAAGAAATAATATTGCTATAAATTACAATAGAACTGCGAGAGCCAGGGATGGAAGGAATCACTATTGCATAAAATTCTATAACGTTTTCCCTGGGGAAATTAAGAATCTAAGTAATAATAAATTTAAATTACATATAAAACAAAACCTTATAAAAGAAGCTTTTTACGCGAGTGATGAGTATCTTCACAATTATTTTCCAGATTTGTATTAACTCAGATTAATTTGGAGTGATATTTTCTTGTTGATATAATCTATTTTACATTTTAGTTTTCATTAGATTGACTGTTTTTTTTTTCTATTTTTATTTTATTGTCTTTTTGTATCGTGCTCTTGAGGTTTTGACATGTAAAAATACTTATGTATGTACATTTACAAATAAATATTGATTGATTTTATTTTCAAATTTCTGTTATTAACTTTTGTTTTTTAAATGGAACACCCTACTTATTTTAATTTATTATGACATTCAAGTTAAATTATACTTCAAAACTGAAACTTAGTATACCATGGTGTCTTAATATTGTTTAGGCTAAAGTGCGTATTATGGCCGTATTTGCCGTTTTTTTTAAAGCTGCTCATTATTGTGTGGCATCAAATTACTCTCAAAAAAATATATTTTTGACTAACCCGATGAGCCCCTTGAATTGAAATTGAATATTTTTCCTAAATCACGGCAGACTCTAAAATATAAACTAAATGAAAATTGCTGTACATGTCACAATATAATAAATAACATGTTATACTTGGAATGTCACAACGAAATATACGTAATAAGAAGTTATAAAAGATTCGGTACAGGCTTGAAGTTGGTCAGGTTTTGATTTCCCTAAAATCCCAATAAATCATAGTTTTTTCTTTGCCAACATATTGGAATAGAATTTTTGTTGGTTAAATAAGACCTTTTTTACCATAACAAAGTTGACAAATCTTTTTCGAATGTAGTGATTGTAATACCCCCCTATTCTATAAATAAAATGAATAAGTTGAATGGATTCATTTATGATTTTATCATAAAGGTGAACAAACTTATCCATCAACTGAAGAGCTCATTTTGGTTTATTCCATTTGATAATTGTTTAACATCTATCGAACTAAACAAATGTGCTTCTTTTACATGAAAGGGAAAATTTAAATTGATTAAAAAACTAATTTCAATTATGTCATCTCCACATACAACCCAGCGCCAATAGCAGAATGAATTTTCCGGTTCTAATTCCGCATGTTTTCAGAAAAATACCTGGTATAATCAAATACTCTTGGATGATGCATTTTCTTCGTTTGGCAAAATTATTGAGAAGTGTGAAGATTTGAGTCTAAAAACATATTTGCAGTAAATTTTGAAGCCTCTACGGGAAATGAAATACATACTATTACCTGTATATCAATCAGACGGAACAACCAGGAAGATAAAATGTCCCAGATCTGGCTGTAATTAGTCAACTGATATCCACAAGACCTCCATCAACAAAAAATAGATTAAGGGTAAGTGCCCATTTGAGGATACTACATTACAATGTACAATATCTAACAAATAAAATTAACCTAGTAGTTAATTCCTTAATTGGAAATAAATACAATATTCTTTGTTACAATGAACACCGGTTAAATCAAGACGAGCTTGATCAAATCAACATCAATGGGTTCTCTCTCTGAGTTTTGCAGAACTGGGACATTTTATCTTCCTGGTTGTTCCGTCTGATTGATATACAGGTAATAGTATGTATTTCATTTCCTGTAGAGGCTTCAAAATTTACTGCACCTACTCGTAAAAATGGGGAGTTGCCATCTTTTCAAACACTAATATCACCGTAGCTTCTTTACCTTTTGATGTGGCGGCTATGTCAGAGGAAATTAATTTCTAAGCCGCGGGTATGCTACACAAATGGGGGTACATATTTTAACAAAATAACCCATCTTCTAGAAACATTCGATCTAAATAAGCCCATAATAATAACTAGTGATTTTAATGTACATTTCAACGAAAACACTTTTGAGGCACGTCTTCTCTGCAAATTATTTGAGCTTTTTGGCTTGAAAAAATCAACAAATTTGGCTACTAGAAACCAAGAATGTTTAGATAACATTTTTGTTAATATCAGTGAAGGCCTTTACTGTATTAAAGTGGTTGATCTAGGTCTGTCTGATCATGTAGCCTTGTCCTTTTAATACGAAAATAGTGACCAGATTGCAGTTAGCAAGGCTCGAGTAGTATACAGGCCAATAACTGACTTAGGTCTCTTTCATCTTTATAACATTTTAGAAAGTGTTGATTGGTCCTGGTTAAACACTGAAAGTATTCCTGCTGCTAAAAAATGTAATTGGTTCATACAGATCATAGTAAACGCATGTTTTCTGAAAAACCTAAGATTACTGGTAATAATTCAGGTGTATTTCGCCAAATATGCTGGTTTGACGATGAGTTGAGACAAGATAGGGAAACACTGCATCTCTCTAACCAAATGCTAAAATCCTTAAGGAGGAATTACCGGAAAAAGATTGAAACTAACAAAAAATGCGCAAACGATAAATACATCACAAAATATAGCAACAAAAGCAAGGCAGTGTGGGATATCATTAAAATAACAATTCGTCCACTAAAAAAGTCCAGTCATCAAAACTAAGTGCTGGTGATTTTAACAATATCTTCTGTCTTATTGCTCAAAATATCATTAGGGACATTCCTATAGCAGCAAAAAATCTAATGGATTATGTATCTCCAACACAACCACCGTTGATGAATGTTTTAAATTTATCCATGTATCCAGGTATTAATGAGATGAGGAATATCATCACGGGTTTTAACCAAAGATTACCTGAACTTAAATGTAGTGGTTTTAAAAGCGATCAAAGAAATAATAATTTACTCATTAACTAAAATAATAAACTATTGTATAAGCGAATATGTTTTTCGTGATTGTCTTAAGATTGCCCGTTATGTGCCTGTTTTTAAAAAGGGTTGTTCCGATGTAATTTCAAAAAATTTGCTCAAGCTTCCTTTTTTGACTTGACCGAAGCTTTCGATTGTGTATCTCATGACTTGCTAATTTAGAAACTTTCTCTATAGATGTTATACATCAATGGCTTGAACCTGATTGAGTCATATTTGTCTAATCGTTTTCAATATGTGTCGTACAATGGTGAGTTCTTAAATAGACAGTCTATCAGCCATGGCGTTCCACAGGGCTCTTTGTCGGGGCCAATACTATTTTTTCTCTATCAATATCAATGACATTGGAGCCAGTATTTCGAATGAGGCTGGAGAAATATTGTTGTTTGCTGATGATACTACAACATTAAATACCCACGAAAATCTCGAACGCCTGAAGCAAATGGTGGTGACGACACATAGCGATGTACAGAAATGGTTCATATCCAATAAACCAGGTATTATCGCAGCAAAAACAGAAACATTGCATTTCTCACTGAGGGCAGGGCCCGGGAGCACAGGCCCCGTTAAATTTCTAGGTGTTTATCTCGATACAAAATTAACATGGGAAGAAGATGCGAAACAGGTGGCAAGGAAGTTAAGTAGAAATCTGTACATGATACGTAATGTTAAAGGTTTTGTATCAGACAACGTCCTTATGTGTGCGTATTATAGCGACACTAATGCCCATCTATCCTTATGCTATTCCGTGTTGGGGACACTCCCCACATGCGGCTATGGTGTTTTCTGTTGTATATTGTAGAAATTGTTTTGTCATCTTAGGTATTCTCACTCTACTCTGTATATATATTTTAAATTGTCTTATGTACGTTAAGGAAAATCTTGATACTTACATTCACAACCACGACTATCATGAGTACGACACCAGGACAAGAAATAATATTGGTATAAATTACAGTAGAACTGCAAGAGCCAGGGACGGAAGGAATCACTATTGCATAAAATTCTATAACGTTCTCCCTGGAAGAATTAAAAATCTAAATATTAATAAATTTAAATTACATATAAAAAAATACCTTATAAAAAAAGCTTTTTACCCGAATGATGAGTACCTTCACAATAATTTTCCCGATTTTTGTTAACTCAGATTAACTCAGTGTGGCATTTTCTTGTTGATATATTCTATTTTACATTTTAGTTTTTATTAAATGTCGGTTTTTATTTTTTTTTCTGTCTTTATTTTATTATCTTTTTGTATCGTGTTCTTGAGATTTTGACATGTAAAAATACTTATGCATGTACATTTATAAATAAATATTGATTGATTGATTGATTGATTGATTTTATTTTCAAATTTCTGGTATTAACTTTTGTTTTTTAAATGGGACACCCTGCTTATTTTAATTTATTATGACAGTCTAAACTTAATTATACTTCAAAACTAAACCTTTGTATACCATGGGGTCTAGATATTGTTTGGACTAAAGTGCATATTATGGCCGTATTTGCCGTTTTTTTAAAAGCTGTTCATTATTGTGTGGCATCCAATTACTCGCAAAAATATATTTTTGGCTAACCCGATGAGCCCACTTCCCATGCATTTAAAAAAAATTAATATTTTTGCTAAATCACGACAGTCTCTAAGATAAAAACTAAATGGAAATTGCTAACTAAAAATATCGAATCAAGAAAACCGATTCAAGTCAAATAAAAGACCTCTGCATTCATATCTAAAGGACTTTTAGGCAGCTGGCAATAGAGCTCAGAAAATTGATGGAAATTCTAGATTGAAGGACTTTTTCGCGAAAAAAATAAATAGAGAAATCCCGCTCCAATATTTAAAGGGCTACGCATGAAAATATTAAAACAAGTTCGTTTGAACATGGGTCCAGAAACGCTTCGTTTTCAAGACTAAAATTTTAAATATTTTTTAGGTATTTTTATGTGCCCTCTACATTTCTAGAGATATTTCTGAGTTTTGATCTCCCTGAAACCCCAATAAATTGTAATTCTTTTCTTTGCCAACATATTGGGATAGAATTTTTGTTGGTTAAATAAGACCTTTTTTTTACCATAATAACGTTGCCAAATCTTTTTCGAATGTGGTGATTATAGGATTTCCCTATGCTATAAATAAAATGAATAAGTTGAATAGACTCATTTATGATTTTAACATAAAGGTGAACAAACTTATCCATCAATTGAAGGGCTCATTTTGATTTATTCCATTTATCTATCGAACTAAACAAATGTGCTTCTCTTACATGCAAGGGAAAATATAAATTGATTAAAAAACTAATTTCAATTATATCATCTCCACATATAACCCAGCGCCAATAGCATAATCAAATACTGTTGGATGATACATTTTCTTCGTTTGGCAAAATTATTGACCAGTAGAAGCAGATCTGAGTCTGAAAACACATTTGCAGTAAATTTTTAAGCTTCTACAGGAAATGAATTACATACTATTACCTGTATATCAATCAGTGGCAACAATCAGGAAGATGAAATGTCCCAGATCTGACTGTAAGTAGTCCACTGATATCCACAAAACCTCCATCAACAAAAAAGGGTTGAGGCTAAGAGCCCCTCTGAGTATACTTCATTACAATGTACAATGCCTAAGAAATAAAATTAACCTAATAGTTAATTTTTTAATTGGAAATAAATACAATATTCTTTGTTATACTGAACACTGGTTAAATCAAAACGAGCTTGATCAAATCAACATCGATAGGTTCTCTTTAATCTCTGGGTTTTGCAGAACTACTCGTAAAAATGAGAATTTGCCATCTTTGCCAACACTAATATCAGCGTAGCTTCTTTAACTTTTGATATAGCGGCTATGTCAGAGGAAATTAATTTCTAAGCCGCGGGAATGCTACACAAAAATGTACAAATTCGGAGCACTTACAGCTCTCCTAATGTGGACCTGGGTACATATTTCAACAAATTAACCCATCTTCTAGAAACATTCGATTTAAATAAGCCCACAATAATAACTGGTAATTTTAATGTACATTTCAACAAAAACACTTTTGAGGCACGTTTTCTCTGCAACTTATTTGAGTCATATGGCCTGAAAAAATCAACTAAGTTTACATATATACAACCCTGTATATCCATGGATACGGCCTGCTTTTAACATACCTCCCCCTTTCGTCGATGTTTTAGATCTGTGTGGTGTACTTTAGGTCTGTCTGATCATGTGGCCTGGTGCCTTTCATACGAAAATAGGAAAGCGATTGCAGTTAGCAAGGGTCGAGTAGTATACAGACCAATAACTGACTTAGGACCCTTTCATCTTTATGACATTTTAGAAAGTGTTGATTGGTCCTCGATAAACACTGAAAATATTCCTGATGCTAAAAAATGTGATTGGTTCATACAGATCATAGTGAACGCATGTTTTCTGAAATAAAAAAACTAAGATTCCTGTTAATAATTCAGGTGGATTTCACCAAATACGCTGGTTTAACGATGAGTTGAGACGGGATGGGGAAACATTGCAAATCTTATCTCGCTTACATAGGACAGATCCTACTTTTGTTTCTAACGAAACGCTAAAATCCTTAAGGAGGAACTACCGAAAAAAGATTGAAACTAACAAAAAATGCACAAACGATAAATACATCAGAGAATATAGCAACAAAAAGAAGGCAGTGTGGGATTTCATTAAAATAACAATTCGTCAACTAAAAAACTCCAGTCATCAAAACTAAATGCTACTGATTTTAACAATTTCTTCTGTCTTACTGCTGAAAACTTCATTAGGGATACTCCTATAGCAGCAAAAAACCCAATGGATTATGTATCTCCAAATACAACCACGGTTGATGAATATTTTAAATTAATGAGGTGAGGGATATCGTCATGGGTTTTAAAAATAGCCCTACCAAAGTTATATTTTTCCTGATTGTCTTAAGATTGCTCGTTATGTGCCTGTAGTAAAACCCGAAGTAAAACCATTCCGGAGTAACCTCTGTACATACATAAAAAAATACAGTTGAGGAGGTGATCTGCAAACAGCAGTTTTTGACAAAATTGAGTTAGGTTTGTAATAGTATATTTTCAACAGTCCTCTACACGATAAACCTAATTAGCGACGTCAAATCGCGTTATTTCTCTATGTATAGCAAGGGAATTCTTTTCGTGTTCTGCAAAGCGCAGTCTTTTGTTTCAATCTCTATATGTATTTTTGTGTCTAAAATTACGCTTGCGAGACAAAACGCAGTATTTCTTGGAATAAGTGGGAGGTTATTATGATCAGCTGTAAATAATTCAGTTGTTTACCGGGAGTTGCATGTTATGCATATTGTACTTTTTTGTTCTGTTTCTGTTAAATTACGTATTATTTAAAAAGTGAAAATGGATGATAGTAGTCTGGTGCACATATTAGTTAGCGAAGCATCTGATGGTTCGAGAAAAAGAAAAAAAAACTATGAATAAAAGAAAAAGGGAAAAATGAATGCGGTAAGTTTGGACATAGGGTTAGTCTGTGAGCAGCAAATTTGGATTTTTTTTTCATTTAATTTAGGTACATGAATCATATGCCTAATGCGGAAGATTTTGAAGTGAAGTGCAAGCATGTTAAAACTGCGCTTCAGTGCCATGAAAGATATTAAAAGTATTAGAGAGTTTGTGTATAGACAACCTGTAAATGCTAATGTACAGGAGAAAATATCCCACATTATTGAAGTAAAGCAGCCTAAAAGAAGAAAAAGTAGGGAAACATTGAAAAATATAGGCCAATCAATTAGACTAGATTATTTTTTTTTTAATAAAAAACGCAATTTACTATAGGAAAGAAAAAGGCGGAAGGACAGATAATTGAGAAAAGAGGCGGTGATCGAAGAAGCAACGTGAAAGTCATTACAATTGAAATCAAAGAGACTTTATGTCTCATCAAATTTAAACATTTCGGAACTATCAAGAATTTATAATGACTCTGTTGAACTGAGTTTAAAAGTGTCTCGTCGATATTTTTATAATATTTTTGTGCGTTATTTCAATATCGGTTTTGGAAATCCCGCGAAAAATGTATGCAGTCTATGTACACGTTTAAAAAATACGATTAAGTCCACAAAGGATGCAGCTTTGAAAGTAAATTCTATTATTGAACTGAGAGTTCATAAATTGAGGGCCAAACAATTCCACGTTTTTTTGAAAGAAAGTCCGGAAAACAGCTTCACAGTATGTTTGACTTGCAGCAAGTTCATGCTCTGACTAAATTGAATATAGGGGAAGCATTTTACTTGCGTCAACTTGCATTATACAACTTTTGTATAACAGAACCTAGTACAAGAAGTTCTTACTTTTATACATGGACAGAGAATCAAGCGAAAAGGGGATCGAATGAGATAGGATCAGCGCTATACCATTTCTTGACAAATCGCGAATTTCCAGACAGTTGTAAATTGGTTAGACTATTCGCCGACGGATGCGGAGGCCAAAATAAAAATTCTATTTTTATCCATATGTTGATGTTTTGGCTTTCCAACAAGGCACCTAAACATATTCAAGAGTTATCTGCCTGCGGACAAAGTATTTGGTCGGATAGAGAAGATCTGTAGAAAACGTTCTGAAATTACCACAAAGGAAGAATACTGGAATATCTTTAGAGACGTTGGCAATGTTCGAGTGCTGGGACAAGATTGGGACTTGTTGGATTAGAAGGATCTTTCTGGTTCAAAATTTAAGAAAGTCGATGGTATACAAGAAATTAAGCGAGTCCATTTGAAAAGGTATGGTAACAAGGGTTTGACGAAATTAGAAATTTTCTACAGAACAGACAACGACAAAAAATATCAGAGCTAAGCAAATTGAACTGCGCAATAGCATTAAAAGGGTCAAGCTGGAAAACGTTGAAATATTACCAAGAAAAATGGGAAGATAACGAAATCTTCGCCTGGTACAAAAACCTACTAGATGAAGGTCTAAGACAGCGGACGAGGAAGACGCAGAAAAGGAATCTGCCAGTGTAGATCCAGAGCTATGTGATTGTGCTGAGGAAGATACCGGCTTGAAAATATAAGAACTACAATATAGTATTTGTAGTGTTCATATTTTTAGACATTCCGTTTTAATAAAACTTTCTGTTCTAGTTATTTTTTGAATAAAAACTTAATTGGTTTTTCAAAACGCGGTTTTAATGGCTGTGGAATTTGTGTGTATATTTTCATAGTTAATGCATGACGCTCAGTCTAAATTTCGCTACCTAATTTTCTCAGTAAATGTGTAGTTATATCACGGCATAATATGCAAATGACTCAACTGCACAGTGCACACTTCATTAAAATTGAGTTAATTAGCTATTACGCGTGCCAATAAACAATCTCACCAGTTATAAAATAGCCCAATAACATAACGTTCGTTGGTGAATCGAAGGGCGAAAGAGGAGTTTACGTATTTCGCTAACTGATTTTAGATTTTTTGGCTAAATTAATCAGGTAGTCCGATTTTTTGTCCTTAGCTGTGTTCGATATCGCATAATTCGTCTGTCATCAAGCTAATTTTCAACTGTTTTCCAAACAGGTAATACGTTGAAGATAAAAAGTGAATATAATTAACTGACATATCCTATTAAATGTATATACTATCGATTTGCTCTCTTTTTTATAGCGATTTACGTGTTAAATATTGTTAACAACCGTTGGTTATGGAGAGTGGTAACTCAAGACATCTGCAGATTTTTGAAATACATATCCGTCGTCGTAATGGAAAAACATACTTTTATTAACAATCGTGTATATAAAGTTGACATTTTACAAGTTTGCAAGGAACATATTTCTGACTTTGAAATTTATCCGGATGAAAACATTTACATGGGTGAAAAATGATCACTGTGCACCCAGGTAAATGTCGATATTTGTGGAATAACGAAAAATGTTTCAATTTTAATCGATTATTTAATTTTTTTCAAAACTTTCCGCGGCTTCTCTCAATTGGAGCACAAACTATTTCTTCTGAATCGCTCACTGTCTTCAAAAACAGTTTCTTGATAAGAATCTCTCAAAATGCAACTAATTTTGTATGGGGGCTTATATTTCAAAGTGGTTGAGTCCTATCGACATTTTCCTACAAACGATTTTCATAGGAAATATCTAGAAGACCAAAAACCTAAATGTATTTCTGTAGAGAAAATGGCGAGAAAATAGAAATCTTTAAGAAAAACTGAAATTTTTTGTCGAAACAGTCATAAAAAATAATTATTTAGTAACATTTTCGTTTTTATAAAAAAAAGTTGGCATCAGGTCAGAAAACTAACTACGGCATCGGAAAGTGCTACAAAAAATGGACTATTTAGGATGGGTCCTGGATTATATACAGGAGGTGCACTAACGAGATGAAGTTTGCACCAAAGTTCCAAAGAATAGGTGCATTTTTTAACTTTATCCTGTATTACAAAGAAACTAATATATCTTAGCCCGTAGGGTTATTTTTTTTAGGAAACAAGATATTTTTAGGTAGACTATGACCAAACTTAGAGCATAGATTAATACACATACCGCACTTTCGTTTGGCGCGCAAATCATCACATAACCTAAATTTGGGCGGAGAATCTATCAACTCAGCAGCGTTGGGTCGGCCAGAGAATGGCATTAATCGGCCGCCGAAGTAAAGTATAAATTAAATTTAAATATTTAAAGACTCTATTAGATACTATTATAAAAAATAATATCAAAATATGAACACTTCTAGAAAAGTCAGTGGTACGGTGTGTGCTGCCAAACACTGCAAAATTACAAGCTACAAATCATCTTGTAGCTTTTTTAGATTTCCCAAGGATATACGATAAGTTTTTTTTAAATGTTATATAGTTTCCGACATATAATAATAATTTGTAAAAACTTTAAGACAGATGCTAAAACAGTTCTAAATACGATATAGCCTATGCTATACTAATTGTATTAGTGTTTTGGGAGTCCCCGACAATAAAAGTGAAGTTGTGGAAATTACAAAGTAGCGATCGATCGATACGCGAAGTAAGTGAGAACGTTTACATCCCATTTCTTCCGTGGCATCGCATTTTGAAAGTAGGGATTTTTTTTTCGAGATCGCGTTTTTAATCTCGGGATATTCGAAACTATAAACTGATTTCGAGATTCCGAAACTGAAATACTTAATTCCAAGAATTATTTTTTCATTCAATATCTTTTTATTGATTTGTCTAAAAATATTCAAATTTGTTATGTGGGCTTCATATTACCTATGTAGAATGTAAAAAAAGGTCTAATAATGTTTGTACTTCCCTTGTAAAAGGGAAGTATTGTAATCGTGAAAAAAATCACCCTCTGAGATTTTTTCAGATCTTTACGTTTCAACTTTTGGTATGAATGGACTGATTTCAAATTGTGTGCAATAACTAACTGTGATTTAGAGATGAACTAGTAAAACTGTGGTACTAATTCAAGATGGCGGAATATTAAATGTTTGTAATCGTGAAAAAATTACCCTGTTTCAGGTTTTACATATCTTCAAGTTTTAACGTTCCTAATAACATTTGGTATGAATTTAAGATAGCAAAACAAAATGGCGCCCTAATAAAATATTTAAAAAATCAGCCTGAAAAAACTACTAATTAGTTTAATTAATTATGCGCAAGCATTAGGTATAATATAGAAACAAATTGGAAAGGTTGTAGTACGAATTTCAGAGGGCGGAACAAAATGGCGACAAAATAAGTTTTTTCTAAATCAACGTAAAAAAAATCTTGAATTGGCTTTAAATTTTGTAGAAAAATTAAATGTAATAAAGGATAAACTGGTACGGGTTCAAAATGGGGGTGTGTGTCAATGTAAAAACTACTTATTGAATCGATTTTAAATTATGCCCGAAAATCAAGTGTGGCTTAAGTAGAAACTGATAAAATATTGATAGGAATCCAATATGATGTATATCGTGTAAATATGTTGTGTACATTTTTTATTCACTGGTTTAAATTTTGTTTTTAACAAAGTTTTATTAGGTTCACTTGTTTGTAATTAACCATGTATATAAATAAATAAAGGAAGTCGCTTTTAACCTACTTGTGATTTTATTGTTGTATCGAATTGAAATTTTGTAAGCGTACATAATTCGGATGATAATATATTAATTTGCTACCATCGGACTGATCGATGGTTCCAAATAGTAACGATCGATTTTAACCTACTTCTAAATGTTGTGTAGATTAGAAAATTTTTAAGCCTAGGGCTGATCGATAGTAATAAATGGTACCGATCGATTTGAAATGGATGAATTTGAAATTTTGTAACTATATCTAATTCGGATAATAACACAATCAGCTCGACGATACCAATTGATTTTCACCTACCTCTAATTATTGTGCCGATTTAAAAATTTGCAAGTGTGGGTAATTCAATACCAGGACTAAAATTTGGTAGCAGCTAGCTCATCTGACCAGCTCGATGATGCAAAATTCTACACTTGGTCCCAGCTAGTAAACTTCTCTTCTTTGGGCTCATTTGGTTCGTTTAGACGAGTTCAATGCATAATTTGGTACCACCGAGTTGATCTGATCAGCTCGATGGTACCAAATGGTACCGATGGTCATTTGTTTTGTTTTGACGAGTCCAATATATAATATGGCACTATCGAACCTAAAGTTTGGGCTAATCTGTTTTCTTTTGATGAGTTCAGGAAAGTGTGTAAAAAGTAAAAAATAATTTATAGTTTTAAGACCAGAAAACAAGTTTTTGTCAGTAACACACTAAAAAGTACAAAATAATTAATTAAACGTACATGCTTCTCAAAGAAACGAAAAAGCGAATCACACTTTTTGTATAATCATTGAATAAAATATATTTTAAGAAAATTACATTATTTTGTACCTTTTAGTACGTTTTTTTATTTATTGGCGTTCAGTGTTGCTCTCATTAATAGCATAAAGCATGTTTGTCATGTTAGCATTAAAACTATTATTTTTTATCTAATCTTAGAGCAAGAAACTGGGTCAGGGCTTACAAGAGAGAAGACCTTTTAGATAAACTAAACGATCTGCGTAAAACTCAGTGGTTATGTAGCTTACACTTGAGTCATCCTCTTACTTATATATGGATATTATAAAAAATATAAATGAACAGAAAAATTGAATTTGCTGACCACAAAAACTGTGCATAACTACAATGTATACACTAATTTTTCAATATAAATATAATAAACTTGGTTAAACACTATTCGCAAAATATTTTAATAAGGTCCTGCTCAGAATAAATAAAAATATTTCGAGTTCATCTCTGAGTTCTCTGCCCAGCTAAACGGGTTCGAGTAAACACATTTATGAATGAAAATTCCCGAAGTGCGGTATCTGATTGGTTGTTAATCTGTGATAAGAGTTTTTAACTTTAACGGTTAAATTAGTGCAATTTTTAAGGATTAAATTCCAACTTTAACCTCATTTTGCCGCTTACTGCGAATAGTAATAGAAATTATTAGACCCGCGTATTTGGCTTCAAAGAAGCTTTAATCATTTCCCTCTAACTACTCATCAAGTATAAATAATATTTATAATATAATTTACATAATAAATAATAATAAAATAATAAAATTTACAGAGATATTTGACATGTCAGTTGTGATAGATGTCACGGCTGAGTTTTGGTTTACTTAAAGCAAATATTTCTCTGATATTTTTTATCGCTTCGATTTATATTTGTGCATTTACGCGTTTAAGAGTCGTTTTCCCGATTTGTATTTTAAACTTACGTTTGTTTGAGTTTGAGTTTGAGAGTATGGGAATTTTCATTGTGTTTAGAGATTTGTTTGAGTTATAGAGAAATCGAAAAAAGTATAAACTTGGTCTAAGGCACCTGCCCAGACAGTTTTTGTCAAGTGACCACCATCTCCGTTTTATAATGAAAGTGTTTGGTTATTTTTTTTTTTAAACAAAAATCGAATTTTTGCAATTATTAATATCCTAGTATCATATTTTACATATTATATTTGATAACGGCGTTGTACTTTAACAATATGACGATTATTTATTGTGTTTCGAACCGTTTTGATTTGATTAATAGGTGTAAATTTAAATAAGTTCTTCCGAAGAAGTTACCGACTTTTGAAATCCTCATTTTCGTTACTAATTTAGTCAAAGTTTGAACTGTACTATTAAACTTGGTATATCGTCGGTGAATCCGCAAAACCTCGTATGAGACATTTTTCACAAAAGTCAGATTTTTTCGCCATTTGCTTCTATGTACCTTGATGCACATAACTGTAAAACCTTGTATACTTTAATAAAATAGTTTCTGAGATATAGACAACCATCAATACTTCGAATCAGGCAACCACGTCTAAAACCTCGTATGAGCCTGTATTTCCATTAAGTGATTGCAGGATTGAGTCGCGTTCTTGAAAAAATATTAGTTTTTAGTGATTTAACTTAATTTTATTCTCTAAGCACAAGTGATCGACATTCCTTAAAAGTAAGTAAGTAATTTTTAATAAACATTGCTTGTTAAATAACTATATTTTTCTTAAAATCCTCCCTGAAAAATAATGTTTTCGATACGCGCTTTTGCCCCGCCAAAGAAAATCTCTTACGAGCTTTTGGTCAGGTCATAAGTGGTTTTCCCTAAAGTAAAATTGCTCACACGTGTTTTTGTTCAGATATATTTCAGTATGAAAATATAAAATATTATATAAAATGACTAAAACTAAAATAATTAGGTATTTGACGGTTAAGAAATTCATTTCTAAGCTAGGTGCATTATGCGAAATTTGAAACCTATAACTCTTCTTTTAGGGGGATATTTCTTCTGAAATTGTCAACGAAATTAAATAAATGTATTATACAAATTAGACGAATTTAGGGCATATTACTAATTTTTTAATATGTCAAACTCCGTTTTTTTACTGTTATCATTTGAATTTTTCATTCCACAAAAAATTTGACTCGCATGTTAGTTGTTTTTGACATTTATTATAGTCTCATATTTTTATGCAGTACTGAATACTGAAAACTAAAATAAAAATTATATTTTTTATTAAAGGATCATTTTATTATAAATGTCTGAATACTGACTATTTAGACATTTATTTTAATTTGATCTTTTAATTAAAATAAATTATATTTAATTTAGTTTTCCTTTTTACAGGAAAATGGCATCTGCTAGAAGTCTTAGAGAAAGTCAAGAGAAAGATGAAAATACAAATATTAAAATACTGCAAATTATTCACCTAAACGATAAAATTCGGGCTTAAAAAGAAACCGAAAATATAATTACAGAAATCTTACAAAAAAAATTGTATGTCAGGACCAAATAAACCTTATTAATTTAGGGGATCAGCCTACAGAAAATATATACATCGGAGAAAACATTAACATTGAAATAATAGATTGCCCAAACACTGATGAAAAGTTTGAAATTAATGCTATTGAAGTATTGATGGAAGAACCAGAAACAATGTGTACCGAAACGTTACCACTAAGCTACGATGAAGAAGGCAATAATGACAACAATGGCTCACACAGCAGTGGTGATGTAAAAAGTCTCAATGTTGACATTCAATCCGAACTTTTGCGCACAGACCCAGCAAAAAAAAAGAAAAGGAATAACAAGGGACAAAAGGTAAAAGGAGAAAAGAAAACGTTTGATAGGAGAGAAATATGAAGGATTAACTAAGTTGATGGAAAATATAGCTATCAGAAAACTGGAGAACCGAGAAAACTTAATATAAGATGTAATTCCAAAAAGTGTGCCTTAACCAAACGACGTTGTTCTGATTTTACAGAAAAAGAAAGGAAAGATATATTCAATGCTTTCTGGACTAAAATGACATCTTGGAACAGCAGAAATCCTACGTTAGTACGTTAGTCGATATTACACAAAGTAAAAAGCAGAAGAAGAAGAATTCCAGAAGATCTGTTACTTTTTATTATTATTATTTAAAAAAAGACTCTCAGAAATTCGCTATATGTGAAAAATTTTTTTGTCAACCTTAGGACTTAAAGAGTGGTCTGTAAAAAATTGGTGCCTAACTACTGAAAAAAACACTGGAATGCATTTCAACAAACGTGATGTACCTTCCTCATCAAACATAGGGTTAACTTATGCAATGAAGGAACAAAAATGGTTCTTGCAAAATTTTCTTGAAGAAATTCCAAAACTTCCAAGCCACTACTGTCGTTCCTCATCTAGTAAGTTATATCTTGAACCAGTATTTCAAAATAAAAATGATATATACCGGCAGTACCAAAAACATGCACTCGAGCATAACAGTGAACCTATATCTAGAAACTACTTTGTACAAGAAATGGATCGTCAAAATATAGCGCTATTTAGACCCAAGAAGGACCAGTGTGATTTGTGTTTGGCATATCATCACGGGCACATTGAAGAAGCTGAGTATGAAGCACACCAGCGAAAAAATGAAGCTCGAGAACAAAAAGCCAAAGAAAGAAATTGCAATAAGCAATCCAAAGAAGGTTTTAACGCTTACTTTAGATATGCAAGCTGTAAAACTGGCCCCATTTTTAAAATACACGTCAAATTATTTTAAGAAAAAGCTATGCGTGCACAGTTACACTCTATTTGACTTAGGAAGTAAAGATGTGTTTTGCTTTTTGTGGGATGAAACACAAGTTTCGCTAGACGCTACAAATATTGCCTCTATATTGTTCGAGTTCTTAGATAGCTATGTTGAAAGAAAGTCCACTCTAGAAAAAATTGTTTTAATAAGTGATGGATGCGGATATCAAAACCGCAATAATGTTTTGTCAAATGCCTTATTTCATCTTTCCATCAAGAGAAAAATCACTATAATACAAAATATACTAGAGAAGGGACACACCCAAATGGAGGTGGACAGTGCTCATAGCTTAATAGAAAGAAGACTAAAAAACGAATATTTACCTACCTTCAGATTACGTAAATGTATGTAGGGAAGCTCGCCCTACAAAGCCCTTTCATGTCAAATACCTAACTTTTAGTGAGTTTCTAAATTTGACAGAAATTAAATATTACGGTAATATCAGATCCGGTTACAAAGTAGGCGATCCAACTGTTTCGGATATTAGGTCCTTAGAATATGACCCAAAGGGAGAGATCACCTATACATTGAATTATTCAAATGAATGGAAACATTATACTAAGAAACCAAATCTGACCGACAATTTTAAAACCCGAAATAACTATACAGAAAGACTTAAAATTAAGGATGACAATGACTATATAGCTACATCAAAACCTTGTATGAGCACTACAATTCACAAATCCTGACTAAAAAGAACAAATCTTTTAATAACAAGTTTTTTCAATTAAAAATTCATTTGTACAATTTAGTCCAAGAAAAATCCTAAAAGGAGAGCTAACAAATAATCTTTTTCGTCTCCTGTAAAGTTGTCGTTACATTACATTACCGGAATGGGTAGATTTTCGAGCTTTTTGATCATTTTATTTTCAATTGTGTATCTACTTTTACCGATTACTTCTGAAAAATCTTAAAATCGTGCATGTATTACGAGGAGTACTCATAATTAGTTTTTAGAGTATTTTCTTGTAATGTCTGATTAGATGCTTCAAAGACAGACATATACAGGGTGTTACAAATTTGAGGTACGAGCATTAAGATCCCGGAAACGGTAAGACATACAATGGCGGTTAAATTAGGACAAAGTTGCTTAATTTAATGTCGGAAAAGAATTAGTTAACAAAGTTAGAACATTTTAAGTATTTTCAAGGATATCCGTACAAACCGGAAATCATCTTTATACTGCATTTGAAGAAATATTAAAAAATAGATTTTACAACTTTATAGTAACTTTTCCTTATCTACAAGATGGCACACCTAGATTTGACATCTGACGTTTCTTCTCCTAAGGTCTCTTTATCAACTTAATTTTTTTGCCAGTTGTAATAGTATATTACAAACCTAGGTGGAAAGAGTTTCACTCCAGACGAGCGAAATTAAACTCGAAAAGACCGGTAGTATTAAAAGCATAATGAATTAATTAAGATCCCTTTAAGTACACGTATCGTAAAAATCGGCAAAAATGAGACATACATTATAATTTTAAAAACAGATAATTAAAAAAATAAGTTTGGACTGGATAGAAAAATCTTTTCGAATACTTTTGAAAAAAAGTTAAAAAATAACAACAATTAGGAATTCAAATCGCAAATAAATGATGGTGTGACAAAAGAACATTTGAATTCTGATAAAATATTTTTTTTTTTTAGAATATTTAAAAAAGGATGTAAAATTATTTTAGAAAAATGAATATTGACAATCATTGATCAATTGAATTGAATATATTAATTAACCTTAGAAATCATGTTTTTTTTTGGTTTACACCGTGTCAAATTGGCATTGCTTTCTGACGTTTCGTCTGCGATTGCACAAGACTTCTTCAGGTATCTTAACTGCACGAGATAAAAACATTGAATTTAGTGAAGATTCCAATTTGACATTCTCTAAACCCAATAACCATGATTTCTAAATCGACTTGTACCATTAAAACTTTCGTACTATCATAGTATGACAGCTTTCACGGCTGGACCCTGGAATTAAAAAATCATGTTCCATGGCTTTAGACTATGTGAAACTGCAAATACTTCCGTAACTTTGTAAGATCGAGAGTTCTTCAAGCATCCTCACTGCGTAGGACCAAAACAGTGAACGCAACTGCTCACAGACGCGTGATAAAATATATATAGGTGAAACTGGACGGTCAGTATCTACTACAGAATTCACAAACATTAAATATTTACAAAATATATACAAACTGAAATATAAACAAAATTATGCCCTTTCCCATGACACCTGCAGTATATTAATATAGCTTAATTAAATGGCAACGAGGGGGTGTTGATATGCAACAAAGTTGTTTGATGTAGTTACACAAAATATATAACCCTGACCTGTGATTTATATTCTAGCCTGCTATTTATCTAAATCCCGAAATTCCCTATTGATCTTGATCTATTTAAGACTTTTTATTAAGACACGCTCCCCAACGTGGCATTTCATGCTTAGTCTGTCTCAGCTATTTTCTCCATTCAATATTTTCAATATTCCAGGAAACGTCCCATTTAACAATTATTTTGCCATTTTCTACAGCTTTTAGGAGATTTGGCCAGTTCCGAGGAAGTCGTGTTCGGAATCCTTTAATACGTTTATTCAATTTTTATATAATTCCTCTAAGCGAAGATAGTCACGGCTGACTTGAATCGATAGATACAGAAAGAAAATTGCATTATTCCTCTTTCTGTCAAGTGTGGTGGTGATTATTGTATTTTTTATTTATTTAGGGGTATAGTTTTTTACCTAACAAAGCTGTTTTTTTTTTGTTTTAGTTTAACTGTCGATTTATAATTCTGGGCCTTAAAATATTTTTAAACGATTTCGGATTTTTTTTTGAGTTCCAAATGACTACCATGTATACGAATAAAATGATGAAAGTTCTTTTGGATTATATTTACAAGCTTTCGGGAAAGCATCTAATACTTTATAGAAGTCAAGAGAGCGAATAGCTACAGAAAAAACTAAATAAGTGATAGGGGAAAGGGGGGGCAATTTAAAATTCGCGATAATCCAACATCCCACAACTTCAAAAAGTTACCTATAGATGTCTGTACTTGTACTAAGCTAGGGGAAACAATTTGAATCCTGGTCGCAAGAGAGTTTTAGTTCTTACCCAGAATTATACCGTTTACCACGTGTAATGTAAATATTTTGTGTGCAGATAAAATCACCCTTTTAAGTAAGTAAACTGCTAAATTATATAGCTTGCTGTTATTTTCTTTGAATTTACTAGTAATGCATGGTGTGGTATTATAATTTTATTTGTAGAGCATCTGGATTGTTTGTTATTTCACTCATAACCTAAAATCGCAACCTAGGGCAGTTGTGGACACTCCAATGCGGGACAGTTGTGTACTGTCCACATGTATCCCGATCTGTCCAGGAGTGCCCCAAGGTTAATTTTCTAAATATGTAATATGTTTTTAGCTTAGCTAATAATTGTTTTTTGGGCATTTCCACACATACAAATTATATATTGTACAAAAATTCTTGACATTTTCTATCTTCTTTGAACATGAGATGCTTTAAGTAAATATTATTTTTGGCAAATGCTTTTGTTTTGAACTGTAAAAATTACGCTTTGGCAGTATTATCAATTAACACGTCAAAATATAGTATATAACTCCTAAATATTTTATTAATATTATTAACCATAATCTAAATGTTAGTAAAAAGTTTGCTGCATATTGGATAAAAATAATGTAGTAATTATACTGTATTATACCACCGAACATTAACAAGACAAGAAGGAGCACAGTCCGTCGGAACTTTTATGTTGTGCTTACAATAACAAGCTGACGAATTCGAAAAATTCATACAGCTGTGCAGGTCCCCGCGCTTTTACGAGGTTAATGCAAACCGCTAGCGATTAAAACGAATAAACGTTCACTTACCGGGGTGATTTAAAAACGAGTTTAAAAATATCTAGACATAATTGTTATTGTGACCTATTTTGCCTTATATGTATTAAATTAAAAAAGGGGAAAACGTCAAGTTGTTTAATTGATAGATAGATCTTAATATAATTATAAAAAGTACTGTTTGAAAATATTTTGATTCAAGATGGCGGAACAAAATAGCGGCTTAAAAAAGTATTTAAAAATTCAGCCTAAAAAATTAATTGTGGTATATACATAAATTGGTAAACCTGTGGTACTAATTCAAGATGGTGGAACAAACGGCGGCCAAATAAAATAGTTGTAATCGTGAAAAAAATCACCTTCTCAGGTTTTACATATTTTCAGGTTTAAGCGTCCCTAGATCCGAAAAAATATGATTCATTAATTCCATCGGTCCGTCTGTCTGTCTGTTTGCGACATTAGTTTAAAAGCTACTCATCAGATTGACTTCCATTTTAGGCAAATATTAAGGGACATATGGGGATGATCTGGTTATATTTTGGTAAAAATCCAGTATCTCAGAACAAGATGACGGCCTAGGGAAACGTTAAAATAACTATTGCTAAGAAACTAATTATCCAATTTACCTCAAATTTTGCACAAAAATCATGTGTTAGGAATGAACCGGTAACATTTTGATATGAATAAAAGATAGCAAAACAAAATGGTGGCCTAATAAAATATTTAAAAAACCTGCCTGAAAAAACTACTTATTAGATTAATTTCAAATTTTGTGCAAGCATTAAGTGTGATATAGAGAGAAACTGGTAAACTTGGGGCACGATTCAAGATAGTGGAACAAAATGGCAGCCAATAATTTGTTTTTCAAATCGACTTGATTATTCAATTGACTTAAAATTTTGTAGAAAAATTAAATGTGATATGGGGATAAACCTCAGGATTAAACTGGCAGAATTCAACATAACTTAACAAAATTCCGGTGTTTGTCAATCTATAAAGTACTTATTGAATTTATTTTTAATTATGTTCAAAAATCAAGTGTGTCACAGGTAGAAACTAGTTAAATATTGGTAGGAATCCAATATGATGGGAAAAAATGGCACCCAATAAAAATGTTTAAAAGATAGTAATGACTATTATACTGAGCTAAATGGGGCCACCCTTTACTATTTCAAATAAAAGAAAAGATTCATAACGAAGAAAGTAATGTAAACACTGCAGCATTGGCGTCCGTACTTGAAAGATTTATATAGTCGCACGCAAACACTTTTAAAGAACTATTTTTTGTCATTATCATCGATTTTTTTATATTCTTCGATCATATCAGGAGTTAGATTAAGCAAAACTTTATTAATATCCTAGATACAATTTGCACCTTCAACCTCATTAAGATATTTTTGCCACAATTGCTTATCAGGCCAAAAAAAAATTCGAGGCAGCCCTGGTTAAGGTTTCTTGTTAAAAGAATTTAATAATTTTTGCGTTTTAAAGTTTCCCTTAAAGATAGAAAAGAGTTCATAGTAATTTTCTGGCCATTTACCAAACACAAAACACAAAGTAAATTGATAAAAAAAATAGCCTCACGCAATACTTATTCTACGACGGACAACCGGTTAATGCATCTCGCCCGGCAGCGACTTCGAGGGATCGAAAAAGCATAGCATCCGATATTCGAGTGAGATAGGCATAACAAGAGGAGGAGCTTCCAGTTCTGCTTCTTGTAATAATAATATAATAATATCAACAAACAAATAAAAACATTATCATTCACAAATTTTGTATCCTACAAAGAAAATATTTTATTTATATAATCTGTATTTTTTAGAATGGTACGGACTTACATACGACCTACCGACAGAGCCAACATTGATAAGGGCAACGTGTCTAGAGCCTTAACAGAGATAAAAAATGGTAGACTGTCCATTCGGGCTGCCATGCCGTAGCCGCGTTTAATTTGAAAAAGTCGATGCTTCATAAGAGACTTAAAAGGAATAATAAAGATTATTCAGACGCAGAAACAGATGACACCCAAGCACCACAAAAAAATCTAAATACGCCAGTAACCTAGTTTTTACAGCGCAGGAAGAGCACTTGTTAATCTCGAATTTACTAAAGTGTTCGACTATTCACTATGGTTTAACTTACCGTAAAACGCGAACACCTGCTTATGAATACGCTGTTAAATTAAATAAACAATTTCCGACCAACAGGAATTTGCAAAAATAGGCAGTAATCGACTGTATAAAATCCTTTATGAAACGGCCAATATTTCTTTGAGAAAGCCGGAAAATACCAGCATGGCCGGGGCCACTTCATTTAATAAGGAAAATGTGAGTGACTTTTTCAAAAATTACAAAGAAGTGTTAATACAACACAAATTTGAACCAAATCGTATTATGAATTTGGACGAAGCGGGAGTTACCACAATTCTGCCTTGCCCAAAAGTATTATCGGAGGAGGGAGAAAAAAAAGTGGGGCACATTTTTTCAGCAGAACGGGATCAACTTGTAACATTTGTAGAAATTGTAACGGCAAACGGAAATACGCTTCCACCTGTATATGTTTTTCCCAGAGTCAATGCTAAAGATCATTTTGTAAACGGAGGTCCTGTTGGAGCCATAGCGAAGAGTGGCTGGATGACGGCGGAAATATTTATCCTAGTGCTGAAGCATATCAAGAATCATATGCTACTACCAAAGAAAATCCTATCCTACTACTTATAGATAACCATGAACCCCTTGTTTCGGCTGCCAGTGTTTGCTTTTACAGAGAAAATGGAATCGTGTTACTTTCACTCCACCCACATTGCTCTCAACCTTTTGACGTTGGAGTTTAGGGCCCTCTTTTAAATCCATGCGGAAACCATCTTTTAATAATCACATGGCCAATCACCCGGGAAAACCAATAACACTTTATGACATTCCAATACTGTCCAAACATCCATTCATTATTCACAAGCGACTAAGCTTTAATTAGGAGAGATGATATTGTTTTAAAGTTGACAAAATCTTTGCAGTTGAACGCAACCTCTAGAACATCTGACTTTATTGAATTCTGAACTTCTTTAAAAAAATACAACTTTGTTTAAATATTTAAGTTAATTTAATTTAATATCATATAGAATTTAGATTTGTTGCACACTCACGTGGGGCACTTGTAGACACACGCAGATTTTGTTAAGTTGCTTGAAAAAAATATAGGCAAATTTGTTTTATGATCGTAAGTAATCATAATTTAAGAGAAGCTTTTTTATACCTAGGCTATTTTTGTTTAAAATAAAAATTGATATTTAAAAATATAATTCGTTTTGAAAAAAATAGTCCACATACTTACATTATTTACTACACTTCCCTAATCCTTAAATATAATGAGTGAATCACAGTCCTATTTTGTAATTATTTGTTTTTTTTTCTTTTATTTTTGCCCTTCTGTCTATGGTATATGTTTATGGTTATCATGGCAAAAATTATATAAACAGAAATGATTTTTTGAAATAAAACTGGCATATAAAATATACCTAATTTATTTTAGTTTTTAACGTATTAATTTAAAATATTTATGTGTTGAATATTGTACCAGTATTAAGTTACCTGTATCTTTTAAAATGATTTAAGCTTATAGAGCAGTCAAAGTTAAACTCTAAAAATTCTATTAACAGCCGGAGTGCTCGTGACAAAAAACTGTAAGAGTTCTGTAATTGCTTATATTTAAATATGTTATAGTATTAAGGGTTTACACGAGTCAGCACTCACCCCCAAGGTCAGATAGTGGGGCGCAGTGGCATGCGCTCGATATCCGCACTTCGAGCGACTGCTAACTGCGTTTGTTCCAATCAACTATGGTCGGATCTTTATTTACTTAAATTATATATAATAATTAAGTAGTAAACATATTTTTTGGCTATTACAAAACCCTTGTACTGACATTATAACTGCGACAACTTATACGACGCGTGCTGACTTGCCTCGTTCCACTATGCGGTTTGACCACTTTCTCGCATTTTTTAGTATTACGAAACACTTGTATTCGTGCATGTAATAATGTAATATACTGAATAGCGCGCCGCAACCAGGTGTATATAAAAAAAATTTTTATGTACAAAAAGCTAAAAGAAATTTGACAAATTTCACTGTTTGCTAAACAAACGACATGCTTCAAAAACATATATGTTTTTTCATTTGCAACTGACTGTCTTATCCTTTTAGTTATGTGCAGTTACAAAAAATAACATTTTTTATGTAAGATATTTTTTTAAAAATTTGACGTCTTTTACTGTTTTTGTGATTGTGATATATATATTTTTTTCATTTTCATGTGGCTCTTTCATTCTTATAGGGCTACCCTGTATAGTTGAAAAAAAAATCTATATACATAAAAATAAGTTTGACATGTTTGAGCTTTTTCTGCATAATTTTTTTTCCGTGTCCAGAGGCCCGCCTCTTCGTTTTGAATTAACCTGTATAGTGGCAAAAAATATTTATAATACAAGAAAAATAAAATAAATTTGACGTTTGTCGCCATTTTTCGAAATATTACGTACATTTTGTTTTAAATATAGACAAAAATCAAATATCTACGCCAATGAGGTTCACAATTTTTCAATGTCATGACATTTATCCCAGCTATTTCTGTTCGAGTATTATCGGCTTCTGAGTTTTTATAAGAATTTTTAACGTTTTTATACCCCTTAAAAATATCGAAGATCAACGCCTATCAAAATCTAATCCCCTCTATCCACTAACCTAGACTATTGTGGGTGCAAACTTCAAAGGAATCCAGATGACCGTTCTCGTCTCGCAAATTTTATTTACCCACATACATTCGTACAGACATCATATTTTTTAATAGTATTTCATAACCGAATATTATATTTTTTAAAAATTTTTGTGATTGCAGTGCTCCTCTATAGCTTATATAAGGCACATATGTGTGTAGAATACAGGGTGTCCCAGAATATGCGGGCAAGTTTTGAGATATAAATAGAACAAGCAAAAATAGTGTTAGCTTGTCATATAAAATTTTCTGCTAAACTGCTCAACAACTGAGATATTCGTTCTTAAAATAGGGCTCTGGAAAACAAATTTTCCAAATAATTTTGTATCGTTTGACGTAACTTCATAATATTTGAGTGATTGATGTAATAGCTTAAGTTACTTAGGAAAATGTTAAGAATACAAGGTAGCGGAACGGGGGTAGGAAGGGAACTACTTTTAAATTTCTTTACTACACAATTTTTATCTGTGTAAAGATATTTCATTAAAAACATTTTTTTTTGTCTCTCAGACATTTTTAAAGATAAAAGGTCCTCACTTTCGAGAAAAACGATCGTTTACGAAACACTGCATTTACTAAGTAAATTGATTTAATTAAAATAATTATTAGGCAAAAATTATACAATATATTTTACCAAACATGTATGCATTTTATGTTATTTAGTCGAAAAAGCTATAGTATATGGGTAACTTTAAGTCTGATATATTCTCTTGCCCACCGAACTGTGGATAGTATTACTCTTAACACTAGCATTGGGTTATTTCGTATTTGTTCGAAGTGGAAGTTAATTCCAGCTAATAACGTACAGCATCTTTCCAGTTTCACGATTATTTTTGTTTATTTTACTTACGGCAGATTTAGTTATTGGATTTCTTATAGGATAGTTGTCATTAAAAATTTCACAAACATCTTGCAGGTTTCGCAATCTATCTTCATAACCCAGTATAATTAAAATTTCAAATTTTTGGATTTCAGTTAAACGATCCATTTTTGTAAATCAGCAAAAATGACATTGTCAAACAAATCAGGTAACCTTTTGTGCGCAGGTATTTTAATAAATGGTAATACATTAAATTATGGATATTAGACCCTTATTTTCGCAAAAACTGCTGACTTTCATAAAAGGTGCTCTTAATAAAAATTATTGAAAATTTTACGCAGATTTAAAAAAAAATAATATAATACAAAGTGTTCCATTAAAGAGAATCCCTTTATAAAAGAAAAATGGTAAACTTGGAAGCAATGCGGAACTAGCCATTGGACCTGGCATAATTTCATACCTAAGTGTATATATTTCATTAAATTCAGGTAACCGGTACCTGAGATAATTCGCCGTTTCTTACTTTTGTTACACGCTGTATATTGGAGGATAATTAAAGTAAAAATGTTCATTAAATTCTGAGTGGAAACTTTTGCAAGCATTTGTCGTTTTCTGCATACCATTTGAAATGTTGCTTCTTCACCAATACAAAAATTTACTAGATAATCAGCAAACACTGTAACACGTTCATCATTTAGCCTTTCTGTCATTAAATTATAAGTGAAGAATTTTCCAACCTCGCAACCATATACCTATTTAAAAGTTTTGTAATTTCTGTACGTTTTGTTTAAAAAAAAACTATACGTTTTGTTAAAAAATAACTAAAAATTCTGATTAACTAAAAAAATACCAAACCAGGGCTAACCAAAATGTAATGATTTTTAAAATACAACCATATACAAGTTAAAAAAAAAGTTATCACCCGAATCGGGATTTGGCTACACATCCTTGGCAATGCAATTGGAGCACCCTACCACTACCCATCAGGCTTCAACGAAAATTGAACGGGCCTTGTTTATCCTCCGCCAAAATGAACTATTAGCGTTACATGTGTTCTCGATGTCGACCGTTAACGTTCACATAAATTTGGAGCTTCTACTTATTTGCTTATGAAGCCGCTGCGTTTTGAAGAGCTTTTCCAAAATATGTTATCATTATTTTAAGTTTAAGAGTTAAATTAATGTTACTGCAGCTTTCACACGGAAAACTAAATAGTTCTGTATAAGTTCTTTCCAATAAAAATGCAAAACATATTTTAGACAATACGAAAGTGTACCATCCAAATATATTTTTTCTGCATTGCATAATGCACTCACGTTAGATTTTGTCGAAAATTCCTCTTTAAATTGTTGACAAATAAAAACTGATTATCTTCTATACTCTTAACCTCAATATTACTCAAAGCGGCAATTGTTTCCTCTAGAGTTTTTGGTAATGCTTGATCGTTTTTGCGTTTTAAGTATAAATGTTATTTCTTATTTAAGAAAAAACATTTTATTTTTGAAAATTAAGAGAAAAATATTTCCGAGTTGAAGATTTATTTTATTTTTTTTTGAGCATAAATGGGATAAAATATTTGTATATAACTGTCATCGGCCGCTATCAAAAAATAGAAGCAGCGCGCTAGCTTTTTGGTCCAAGAAGTGACAACATGGTTCTGCGAGTGTTGTGTTTGTTGCGTTTAGAACGACGGTTATTTAGCAGAAAATGCCCGACATCAGATTTAGTCAGTGTGAAATGGAGAACATTATAAAATTAAGGCATTACAATTACTCGTCTCAAGAAATGAAAATCTGAACTTCTGTTTAGAAAGCTGACTTACAGAACACGATAAAATGAAGAGTTCAGAGGGTTGTCGAAAGAGACTGGATTCATGGAAGTATATGCCTTATAGGCGTAGTGAAGCGTGCAAGACTACATGAAGGGAAGACAGAAACCTAGTAAGGTCCGCACTGGCAAACCGAACATTTAATGCATCAAAGTTAGAAACAGTCAGTGGGCTACAAATCACGATCTCATTGTTTTAAGTATGACGAACCGATGTAGGGAGTTTGTTTGTCTTCAGGGAGGAAAAACTCGATATTAATTTTCATCGTTTTGCAGCTTCAAGATTTATTTTCATTTTTCCATTATCACTTTAATTTTCTAAAATAAAATGTTTTTTCTTTTAAATTTTTTGCCCTTTTTGCACGTCCATAGTAATGAATTGGCAACTGACCATGCTACTTTATGCAGGTAACCCATATTCAATAGATTAAAATAGAACCATATACAATTTAGTGTTTTTTTTATTTTAGGGTATTTAATAAATAAAATCACGGAGACTTAGAAAGTCAAAAATTTTTAGAGGTATAATATCAGTAATTAAAATGGTGAAGAGACAATCAAAAATTGTTTGCCAAAATAGACACAATTATTGAATAAACTTTTAGTGTTGTACACTACTTGTTTTGATCCACTGTATGCTTGACTTAAATATTTAATAAAAAAGAGAATAATTAATTAATGGTCATACTGGGTAATCCAGAAGAACCAATTACGTTAATATCGGATATTATTTGGGGTTCATTGTTGAGCACTTTAGTTGGCATCTGTTGCTGTTACAGTACACACATTTATTTTCACTTCTTACTTAAAAGTCAAATGAGTTATCTCTGAAGGCTTCCTGTGTTTTGGGTTTAGCACAACTCGAAATTAGTTGCCGATTTATTTTCTATTGTATCCACTGCATAGTTGTAATCTAATACACTTTTTAAAATTGTATTTCTTTATCAAACTGTTCAAATTTTAGTAGTGCATTTTTTCAGTATGAACGTTGAAAACTTTTAGCCACTTTTCAAATTTTTCCTTAAAGAAAATTTCGTGTTTTTGAACAATATTAATTGTTTTCCTCGTTCACCTAAACAGTGTACCACGGATATATTTGCTCACCTCATTTACCTAAAACTGACAAATAGACACAATAAGATCCTTTGGCAGAGGGGGCAATTATTATTTACCTATAATATCTATATATTAAGCATTCAAATAATTGGTAGGCAGGAAAAGTTTACATTTTTCGTCCGCAATTCGCATGTCATTCAAATATACTTTGAACCTCTGAAAACAGGTAATGGTTTTTGATCCGCAATTCTGCTGAAAGGTCTCGTTCAGGTAAAATCGAAAAGTCATTTGAAAGTTTAAGAATTAATGAAATTTTAAATGATAAAAACCTTTTCAGCAAGTAAATCTACTATTACTTAATTTTACATATAAATTAATGAATTCTAATGTGTTGGCGTTTGACGTAAAATTTAGTTTAGAGTAAAAAATAAAATATTAAAAAACTAAAACCGAATTAAAAAAAAACGATTTATTTATTCCTTAAATATAGACATTTTAAAGTCGACGCCCAAAGCAGCCTCACCCAGTCATTAAAAAATATAGTTGATATATTTTATATTACATTACATATAAACCAAATATATATCTAGCCATATATCTTTTAAAACTGATGTCCGAATCACTTGCTCTCAGTACCCTTTGTGGAACTGCCCGAGCGCAAACTGCTATTAAATCGCCCAAAGTCAAATGGGAATATTGACTTTCTATAGGACATTTATAAACCTCCAAACAGACCAATAACGAATTCGCATTTCGAGACATATACGCCGAAATATTTTGAGCGCCTTGCAACCGTTTGCGTTGGCTAGGTTATTGCATGAATATTTTAATGACGGCCGTGTTATAGAAGATACACCCTCTCTGAATAACATATTAAAATCTGTATTAGGTTAGTACGTTTAAGGTTACTAGTGAGTATAGGTAATACGTGTATGTTTATTTTTTATATATATTATTACAGATTGGTCGTTATTTGGGCGCCGACTTCAAAATGCCTATATTTAGGAAATATGATTTTTTACTTTTTAGCGATTTTTTTTGACGTCGGTTCTATTTTTTTTAAATACTTTATTTCTCACTTTTTAATGATTTTTTTACAAGGTACATTTTTAAGAATATTATAATTTCTAGTATATGTATATCCAATTGTATATAACACAATACAAAAAGTGACGAATAGAGAAGTAAACTACACTATAAAAATTAGAGTAGATAATAAATAATTAAGGAAAATAAATACAATAATTTAAATATTAATATCAGAGCTGTTTACTTAGTTAATTTTGTATAGTGTCATTTAATATTACTGTCACATATTTGTTTTACCACCACCTTTATACATGCATAAGAATGCTAGATTTTGAGGCTGCACATTTTAATGGCCACCCTGTCTACGTTAGATAACATAACTGGATAGCAACCGAGATATCCTTTAGCAAATGTGATTGTATGTCTATTACATACCTCAATGCTTTAATTTGAAAAGGGTATTTAAAAAAATGTATATTTAATTATAAAACTCGCTGCCTTTATCGCCCTTATACATTTGCTTTTTTTATAGTATTATTATAGAAAAACGGGTGAACGGATTTGAAATCAAAATATATGGAACCACCAGAGAAACGTCCTCTACAATTTGGCATTTGATTTATCAAATCATCAAAAAATACATATAGGTCGAATTGAGAAGTCGGTTAATAAGCATAATAGATTTTTTTTTAATATAATAGTAGTTAGAGGCACCCTAAGAAGGAATATGCTAAAGTCCTAATCCGGCAGCGTCAGCAAGAAATTTCATAAAACCAGTTGCGGACGCCATTGCCAGTCAGTCAAGCTGAAGTAGTTGATGTTAACGGGCATTTTAAGTAAATTGCAACTTTTCATTCTAAAATAAAATTTAAGTTGTTTTTAATAGAGTTTTGCTCGATAATAACATATAACTGGCGCAGTCGGTAGGATATCCGGAGTTTATTGATTGAAAATGAGTAATCGGTCGTTGAAAAACTGTGAAATTATATGAGAGGACAAAAACAAAATCTTTAGTACTCAACTGAAGCAATTCATCGGGGCTTGGCCCACAAATCGTTCCAGTCTCGCCAAGCGGCAGAACATTTGGGAAGCCTCCTGCTCACCGAACTGGTCATTTATAGAAGTACCAAGAAAAAAGAAGCAATGAGGAAAATCTTTCTACTTCTAATGTAAGTGCAACTTAAATGTCTGTTGAATTATTAACCTATTTTTTAAATCAATTACAAACCACCTCAACTGTGAGTCACCTCAGTTAAATAATTCTCAAGAAACAACTTTGGATACAAATAATTTAAGTAATAATCAAATAAATTCTGAAATGCCTAACGCAGATTTTAAACCTGAATAATTAAACTGTGTTCCTAGTTTCGACGGGAACCCAAATAATTTAAGTCGATATCTCGAAACATACGATAGTTTAATAAAAGAATTTTATGATCAAAATAATCCTGAAAAATTTGAAAATGTATATTTAATTAACTGTTTAATAGGAACACTTATCGGATCAACTAAGGTCGTTGAAACATTCAAAACGTAAATACTTGGAATGATTTAAAAAATACCTTGCAAAGAAATTTTGCTGATAAACGAGATGAATCTTGTCTCAATCTTGATTTGTTAATTTTAAGGCAAAGTCCTAACGAAAAGTCAAATAAATTTTATGATAAAGTATTACATATATTAAATTTATTGTAAATAGTAAAAGTTCTTAAAAGGAATTTATATTCAGAATTAGCATTAAAAATATTTTTTAGGCTTAAAAGAGCTTTTAGGGACTAATACAAGTTGTATGCGACCCCAAACACTTGCCGAAGCATTACAATTTGTAAATCAGGAATATGAAAACCAATATTTCCAAAATACACGTAAACAACATATTCAAAATTTCAAACTAAGTAATAAACCTAATTTGTTGCAAACAAATTATAATCATCATACTTTTAATAATAATACGCCGAACGATTATTTTAGAAAGCAAAATAATTTTCCTTATGCTCAACCAATAAATATTCAACCTCGGACTAATCTACAAACTCAAAGATTTCCTACGAATTCACAAGTATTTGGAAACTCACAAAATAAAAATGTTTTTAGACCTAATCAAAATAAAGTTTTACCTAAACCTACTTCAATGAGTATCTCAACTAGACAAACTAGCAATAATTTTAGGAATTTACCAAATATTTCTCATTTATGCAATGCTCTTTACTTCAAGACAAAATCACTTTACACAAGCGCAACCTCGTAATTTTGTTTCGAAAGAACTTTATAATACAGAAGTGGAACAATATGACTCCAAAACAAGTGAAGAATATGAAGAGGACCAGTTATATTGACGAAAGCCAAAATTTCATAAACACTAAAAGTGACTATATACATGATTTTGAATTCCCAAACGAAAATATTTTGAACCCAAATTTTCAGGGCCACCCTCATCAAGACAACCCGACTTAAAAGCACATATGATTTGTTTTGTTAGGCCCTATAATAATATTCTAATATTCCACTAATTGTCTACGTGATCTAAGTATGTTACATAAACTTATTTGATATAAACATATTTTTCTAATTACCAAATTTCGCCGAATTATTATCTTAATTACTTTTATCACTTCATGTGTTATTCTTTGTCTCGGTTGAACGCCTTTGCTCTAAATTGAAATCTTCCTATTACACAAAGGGAAATAACACTTTATTTGCGTCAGCCAGTCTAGCATATAAATGTTCTTGTCAGTTGCCTCTGGACAACACTCTCAATATTATTCTTCAAGTAACATAGTCAAACAAGACTCTCAGTCTAACTTATCTCTCTCTCTCTTTATCTATCTGCTCTCACTATCTTATCTCTATTAAAAATCTTAAACTAAAAGTAAAAGTATTTTGTATTTTGTTAAAGTTTTATTTATAATAATTAAATCAACATATTGAAGAAAAACTCGTTTCAATCCTTCATCAAGAACCAACCGCTCGGGTTCACGACATAAATTGGCGCAGTCGGTAGGATTTGGCCCTTTGTAGAAGCAAGATTCCTGGGGAAGACTGAACTTCTCGCCAAGAAAATCGAAAAACCAGATCTACAGCAACTACGAAGCCGAGTTTCACCTCCAAGGCCGAAAGAAACCACAGAAGCCATCTTCTTCAAGAGAGAGTAAGGTCCTTTCTTTTTTC
Source organism: Kuschelorhynchus macadamiae (assembly GCA_030620095.1). Lineage (NCBI taxonomy): Eukaryota > Metazoa > Arthropoda > Insecta > Coleoptera > Curculionidae > Kuschelorhynchus > Kuschelorhynchus macadamiae. The sequence continues at coordinate 1,240,284 of JAUTXW010005266.1, read as the reverse complement.
CTTTCCCATTTTTTTTTATTATTTTTTTTTGTGCATTTTTCTATTTTTACTATTTTTTACATTTACATATTTTTATTTCTAACAAGACAAAACTGTTTTTAACTTTTGCATAGAGAGTGTTCGCAAAATACTTTTCAGAAAATCGCATTTACTTATATTTTTATTTTTCTATCTCTATTTTTATTTTTTTTTCAAAATGACTGATGGGGAAAATACGTTACCAGCAACTGTAAATTCTACTGTAAACGATTCTTTACCTCTTACATTTTTATGTTCTCTGATAGCCAAGCCATTTGACGGCAATCGCAATGAATTACCTGAATTTATATCCAATTGTGAAAATGCATTCAAATTTGCTCATAATAATCAAAAAGATGCTCTACTGGCCTTCGTTATTTCTAAAATAACGGGTGGCGCAAAAGCACAACTTCGCGATAAGCCGATAGGTGAATGGAATGATATTAAAAATTTATTATTACAATTATATTCTGATAGGAAACATTATACACAACTCATGGAGGAATTAAATACGATTTTTCAATCTCACAGCGAAAGCGTTTTAAGTTTTTATAATCGGGTTGATAAAGTTCGTACTAGACTCCTTAATACAATTAGCTTCCATCAACATAACGAAGTTGAAGGGAGGTCTCAAACAATCAAAGATTTAGCTCTTCAAAGATTTATTCTTCATTCAAATCCTGATATATCGCGGTTTCTTCGAAGTAAAGATCCTAAGTCCCTATCTAGTGCTCTTAATGCGGCCCTCGAAGAGGAGCGAGCATTGCAACTTCAAAAGGTCTCTAAAATGCATATATCAACAAAGTACTGTTCATTTTGTAAGACAAAAGGACATTTAATTAAAGATTGCTATAAAAAGCGAAATGTTAATCAAACTATTAATTTAAATAAACCTTTAATAAATAATAATAAATCTTCAGCTGATATCAATCGTCCTTACAATAATAATTATCAAAATACGTCACAGAATTCTAAATTTTGTAATTATTGCAAAAAACCAGGACACCTCATTACGGAGTGTTTTAAACGCAAACGTAATAATGAAAATTATCACCAAAACAGTGTCAATCGCTATAATCAATCAGAACAAGCAAATATTAATGTGAATAACACACCTAATAATAACTCTGATGATTTTTTAAACTCAAATACGTCCCAGGACAACGTCGTTTCATGGGACTGGAACTAAATAAAACCGACGTCTTTGAATCAAATAAAAAGGCAGGTTCCGCAGGAACACTGACCACTGATAGCGATATCAGTCATAATAATCCACGAGATTATTCAAATAAAAAGGTAGGCTCCACAGGAGTACTAACCACTAGTAATACTAGTCATACTAATAAAAATATTAGTCATAATAATCTACAAGATTATCCAAATAACAATGTTAGATTAACTGCCGAGTATTCTAATAAAAATCATCATATTCTAAGTAATTTTAAAAAATCCTTTATCTTATCTTATAATATATATTTAAATAACGTTGACAAAAATCCTTATATGGATACTTATCATAACGGACAATTGTTTAGATTTTTAATAGATACCGGTGCATCCGTATCTCTGCTAAAAAGTGATAAAATTTTAAATCAAATAAATAAAATTAATTCAAATGATAAAATTATTCTAAACGGCCTAAGTCCGAATTCTCCTGTAGAAACTCTTGGAAGTTGTACTATTCAATTCAAATTTCAAAATCAGTCTCTTCCTATAAAGTTTTACATCATTTCTGAAAATAATAATGTACCGTATGATGGCATTATAGGCAGCGATTTCCTATCGTCACAATCTCAATTGCTCTGAAATGAAACTAAATTATTTATCATTGCCAATTAAAATCTCGTCAACAAATAAAAAAGATAGCACCGAAAATTATTTTCTTATCGAACCGAGGTCAGAAGTCATAATAGAAATAGACGTCTTAAATAAAAATATTACTGAGGGTATTACTCCTGATATTAAAATCACGGACGGCGTTTATTTAGCAAAAGCTTTAGTTAAAGTTAATAATGGTAAAGCAATTACTTCAATTTTAAATACACATAATCAAGCATTAAAAATTAATAAAATGCAATTATATCTTGAACCATTCGACGAAAATACGTCCCATATATTGTATAATTCTAAAAATTCAAATAATAATTTATCTGAGAGATTAAAATTATTACAGAAAAATTTGCGTCTTGATCATTTAAATGCAGAAGAAAGTCATTCTATTTTAAAAATTTGCAACGAATATAATGACATATTTTTCTTACCTGACGATACTTTGACGCATACTGAATTGATTAGACATGACATAGACGTTACTGATACGACTCCTATTACTTCAAAAATATATAGGTTTCCCGAAATACATAAAAAAGAGTTAGATAAACAAATTTCAAAAATGTTAAAGCAAAATATTATTCGAGAATCTGTTTCTTCATACAATAGCCCTTTGTGGATCGTTCCAAAGAAAATGGACGGGAGAGCGCAAATTCAGAATCGTAGTAGATTATAGAAAACTGAATGACGACAGTGTTTTTAGGGCCACACCCCTTCCTAATATCGAAGATATTTTAGATCAACTTGGTCATTCAAAATATTTCACAACTCTGGACTTAGCTTCCGGGTTTCATCAAATTTTAATGTCAGAAAAAGACATTCCTAAAACTGCCTTCTCAACTTCCTCCGGACATTACGAATATTTACGCATGCCCTTTGGATTAAAAAATGCACCAAGCACTTTTCAACGTCTCATGAATGCAGCACTCACTGGTCTTCAAGGACTGCAATGCTTTGTTTATCTCGATGACATTATTATTTTTGCCAGTTCAATAGACGAACATTCAGAAAAACTTAGAAATATTTTTCAAAGGTTGCGTACCAATAATCTTTTATTACAGCCAGACAAATGTGAATTTATGCGAAAAGAAGTCTTATATTTAGGTCATGTTATTTCTGAAAACGGCATAGCCCCTAACCCTGATAAAATTCTCGCTATTAAAGATTATCCCAAACCAGGAACTCCTAAACAAATAAAACAATTCTTAGGTCTTATTGGATACTACAGAAGATTCATTAAAGATTTTTCAAAAATAGCTAAACCCTTAACTAACCTTTTAAAAAAGGATATTCCATTTTCTTGGACCCAAGAACAACAAACGTCTTTTGATCATTTTAAAGAAATTTTAACTACTAATCCAATCCTTCAATACCCCGATTTTTCTAAAGATTTCATTCTTACCACCGATGCTTCAGATTATGCCATCGGAGCAGTTTTATCTCAAGGAGAAATAGGCGCTGATTTACCTATTTCATACGCATCACGTACCTTAAATAAAGCCGAAACTAATTATTCCGTAGTTGAAAAAGAACTTTTAGCCATTGTCTGGGCAGTAAAACATTTCCGCCCCTATCTCTATGGTAGAAAATTTTTGATGCTAACTGATCATCGTCCTCTAACTTGGTTATTCAATTGTAAAGATCCAAGCAGCAGACTTATTCGTTGGCGCTTAAGATTAGAAGAATATTCTTATGAAATAAAATACAAGCCAGGTCGCGTTAATTCCAATGTGGACGCACTTTCTAGAAATCCTGTATCTATTAATCTCATAAAAACATGTTACCCTGTAACTACAGAATCTTATGCGGATTTTATTAAATTTCATTATGAAAATCAAAATGTCCCCGATATAAGGATAATAAAAGATAACATATTTACAAAATATCCTAATGCTCTTATTTATTCAAAAGATTTTGACGAAAATAATCCTTGTTCGGAAAATCTGTCATCTTTCTATGATTTATCTAAAATAAATGAAAATGAAGTAAACATCTACGATACCATATCTTTAACAAATAACGACAACAAAACAACTTTTCTACTAATTTCGAAACTAAACCACTTTGACAAAATAACTTACAATGACTTATTCTATTCTTTACAAAATTTGAGAAAAAACTTGTTACAAAATAAAATAGAAACAATTTTCCTGAAAAATCCAATAGAAAATCATCCCAACTTAAAACAGAGTATGTTTAACGAACTCCTTGACTTTTTATTTTTAAAATATAAAATAACTGTGATTCTAGTTAATAAACCTAAGTTTAAACCAAATAATCGCGAGGAAATTCGGAAAATATTCGAGGAAAATCATAGCTCAGCTATATCTGGACATTCAGGTTTTTTACGTACTTACCGACGGATAAAAGACAATTACAAATGGACAAACATGAAAAGCGACATAAAACAATTAATTAAAACTTGCAACTCTTGTCAAATTAATAAACATAATAATAAAAAACTCAAAGCCCCTATGGAGATAACCACAACAAGTGAACGTCCCTTTCAAAGACTTGCACTCGATATAGTAGGTCCCTTACCTACCACTGAGCAAGGTAACCGTTTCATTCTTACTATGCAAGACGATCTCACCAAATTTTCGCACGCAGTTTCTATTCCTAATCACGAATCTAAAACAATTGCAGAACAATTCATCAATTTCATGTGCCTTTTCGGTCTTCCCGAAAGTATTCTATCCGACTTTACTTCTAATGTCATAAAAGACTTAAATAAACTTTTCAAAATAAAACACATCTTATCTAGTCCCTATCATCCCCAGACAAACGGTGCCCTAGAGAGATCGCATTTAACTCTTAAAGATTACTTAAAACACTATATCAATTCATCACAAAATAATTGGGATGAATACGTGTCCTTAGCAATGTTTACTTACAATACGCACATTCACAAATCGACAAACTTTACACCTTTCGAATTAATTTTTGGTCATAAAGCCATTATACCAAATTCCCTTACTAGTACCCCAGAATTTAAATATTCTTATGACGATTACTATTCTCATCTTAAATTAAGATTAAATAAAAGTTTCAAAATAGCCAGAGAAAATATTTCAAAATCTAAGGACTCATCTAAAAAATATTATGGTTAAGAAAATAAATCACCAAACTTTCAAAGAAGGTGATCTTGTATACCTTGAAAACAAAATAACTAAATCTGGTTTAAATAAAAAATTGTCTCCTAATTATAAAGGTCCGTTTAAAATAGTCAAAACATATCCAAATAATACTGTAAAGTTACTCCTTAATAATAACAAAACTGTTATTTACCATCACAACTTATTGAAACCATTTGTTACAGATGGATTTCCTAATTATATTATTACTCACAACCCTAACTTACCCAACAATCCATACTCAAAGCACGAATGACGAATCAACAGAAGAACCTTATCGAATTACCCAAATAAATGACCGTTCAGGAATCTTTTATCAAAAATTAGGTCAAGCTCGCATCGCACACGATAAATTTACGCTCTTATCTTTTATAAATATTAGTATATACGAGGAAAAATTAAAACTCGCTAAACAAATGTTTTTTACGTCAATGCCTTTATGTAAAAATTATAAAACATTAAATACGAATAAAACAAATAAAAATGCAAATAAGCAATTTGAATTTACTTGCAATGAAACCTTAGAATTAATTTCAAATAATTTTAAAACAATCGACGACAAATTTGACTCTATTTGTCACTTGACAGGTCATAATATGGATATAATTTCACGTCATAAAAGAGGATTATTTAATGGCGTTTCTTACGCAATTAAGTGGCTCTTCGGTACCCCCGATGCTGCCGACGCTGAGTATTACAATGAAGCTATTAATCAATTTGTTCAATCAAATAAAGACATGCATACACTGTTAAAACAACAGGTGCATATTGTTTCTGATGCAATTAATGATTACAATTTAACTGCACAATCAATTATATCTAATCAAGATAAAATAAATAAAAATGTATTAAAATTTAATAAATTTGCCAACTCTACAGCTAAACGTATTAATTCCTTAACATACGCGCAAACAGTTACTGATCATCTAAATCTCCTCACTCAACTCGTAAATGAGCTCAATGAGGAATTCGACTTAGTAACATCCGCTATTTTGTTCTCAAAACAGAATGTAGTTCACCCATCTGTCGTAACTCCAAGACATTTAATTCAAGAGTTAACAAAAGTTCAAATTTAGATTTTCCATTTGATATAAATAATTATGATAATGCACATAGATTTCTCGACATATCTACTCTATCAGTAGTTTATATAAATAAAATTTTAATATTTGCTATAAGTATTCCGCTAGTAGCTAAAGATCAATTTCAAATATATAATCTAATTCCTCTTCCTGTACAACTCAAAAATTCCACTGTTTATACCTACATTAACCCTTCCTATCCTTATTTACTGCTGAGTAATACCAGAACACTGTACAGCGAATTGAAGGACATGACGAACTGTTTATCTGTACCACCAGAAGACTTCATTTGCAACCATGCAACAGTCCACATGGTCAAGGAAAGGCCTACCTGTGAATTAGAACTGAAAACTAAGCAACTCTTCATTCTACCTGACAGCTGCAATACAAAAGTAGTCAAAACCGAATTAGAAATATGGCATCCACTCAATAAAAATCAATGGTTATTCGTCTCGACAAATCCAACCATGGGTACTATCCACTGTGACTCATCCAATAAAATTGTTGACGTCGCTATTAAAGGCATAGGTATTTTTTCCTTAAAACCAAGGTGTAAATGCTACAACACAACTTCAAGATAAACAAATCAAGTTAGCAGAAACTATAACTCAGCAAAATGTTATCTCACTGAATAATAAATAAGTTTAATAGTACGGTCAAAAACATACGAGAAAACGAACGGATCTTGGAAAATTAATTAAATTCAACGAAGGTTCACAAGGACATTCGGTTTTGATAGTAGATTTTCTGATTCAACTAATTAATCTCTATTAAATAATTAACGCCATTTTGAAAGATGTCCAAAATTCGATATCTTTTGCTACAATTAATATTATGCATTCTAGTATAATAAAAACAAATGACTTAAAATAAGGAACTTCTAAATATTGAAAAACAACTAGATAAAAGGCAATTAGCGTAAAAATAAATTTACAAAACACTTTTCTATTTCAAAAAATAATTGATATATAATGTTACACTTCTAATAATGTAATAAATTATATTTTATAAATACCAATAACACATTTATCAGTATTTGATTACTATCATCTCTATTCTATACCTATATATAATAAACGTCAGTTTAGGGCGGTAATCCTGCGAAATAAATATTTAATAAAAAATTAGTTACATCCAAATCTTACAAAATGAGTCGGTAGGATATCCGGAGTTTATTGATTGAAAATCAGTAATCGATCGTTTCAACGGTTAACCGGATTTTCGAACTTTGATAAAAAAAACTGTGAAATTGTATTAGAGGACAAAAACAAAATCCCTAGTACTCAACTGAAGCAGTTCTCGCAAAGCGACAGAACATTGCCTCCTGCTAACCGAACCTGTCCTTTATAGAAGTAACAAGAAAAAGAAGCAATGAGGAAAATCTCTCTACTTCTAATGTAAGTACAACTTAATCCTCTCTATTCTATACCTATATATATAATAAAGGTCAGTTTGGGGCGATAATCCCGCGAAATAAATATTTAATAAAAAATGAGTTACTATAAATACTACTAATATGAGCACTACATATTTACAAGCGATCCCTGCAAGAAAATCAGCCCTCGAAAGTATATTTGTAAACGGGCAAACCTTCAAGGAAAGAAAAATAAGAACCCTTGCGAAATCCAACTACTAGACGGCTAACATACCTCTACTTGCAGTAAAATCCATGTAACAATAATCAAGTTGAACCTCCAACGTATTGAAGAAACAAGCCAATTCATAGAATTATTTCCACAAATGGAAAATGTTAAATTAAACTGTGAAAATCAAGAAGAAAACCTAAACTTGATAGGCTCCTATATTTTCGATGTTCCAAGGAATTGTAAACTAAAGACAACACAAGGAATCTTCAGTACTGAAGAATCAGAAATCAATAGCCAATCAATCCTATTCCCAAATATCGAACTTAATCAACCCGAAGAAAAATGGAAAAAATGGAACTTCTCAATCCAGTTGGACGACATTGAACTCGACAACTTATATCTCAAGCCAAATCTTACAAAATGAGCCAAATGGACCCAATTATCGAATTCCCAAATTTTTACGCTCTACTAATTTATTAATTTTTTAATATAGCATGCTGTTATATATGCTATAAGAAGTGACTATAACGACGAGCCATTTTATAGAATATGCTAAATCCTAATCCCGCAGCGAAATCTCATCAAACCAGTTGCGGACGCCATTGCCAGTCAGTTAAGCTGAAGTAATTGATGTTAACGAGCATTTTAAGTAAATTATAACTTTTTTTTTAATTAATTTTAAAATAAATTTTAGTTGTTTTTAAAAAGAGTTTTGCTCGATAATAAAATATAACTAATGTTCAATTTTTGACATGCCTCTTTGTAAAGGGTGTCTCCTCATATTTTGCCTAGCTCTACAGCTTTTATTTTTAGACACAGAAAAAAACTTTAAATATAAAAGTTGTAGGGATTTCATTAAACTGTAGGGATTTTTTATCAGAATAAACCAAAAACTTTTGCTTTTTAAATGAAACATCCTACTTATATTTTTTTTTAGTTTAAATCCCCATAATCTCCCAATTTCAAAAATATGTACATTTTATATATTTATTTTAACTGTTCCTTCAATATTTTACGTAAAAAAAAGACTTACTTTGAAAACTCGTGTGACGTGTAGGTAATGGTTGATTAGATATCATTATCAAAACTAAATTTTATTTTAATGTATTTACTTTATTTTATTTTCAATAACACTTTACATACAAAAGTCTTAACAATGTCCGAAAATTAATGAAGTAGAAAATATAAGTTACATAATACTAAAAGACACACATTGTTCACATACAACATAAAATAATTATATCTGTACCAGTATATTAAGTCTATTAACACAACAGAACCAAAAAATGCAGAGATAAAACTAAGCACTAGTGAACACCAAATTATGCATTTAGGGAATAAAAGGACTTATTTACAAGTTAGATCTCTCTGAAAAATCAACATTTAGGCCCCCATAGACTGACTTCATTGTTTTTTAGATAAATCAATAAATGATTTAAGAAATAGATTAAAATCTAAAATGGTATTACGGGAACAAATAGGAATTGCTTAGAAAATCTAGCAGTATTAACAGTTTTAAAAGATACCAGAAAGCAGGTATATTGCTACACCTCCATGGATGTGTTCGGCAAAATCTTGTAGGGAGTTTATAATCCACTAAGTTGGTAACATCCAGTTGCTCTCTCGACATCCAGTGTGCTGTCACGCAAACTATATCAAGCTTATTGGCAGAAATCAGTAGTTCTATTTGGTTTATTTTGTTGGAAAGGCTTTAGATATTCAGATAAAAGATCGAAAAGCTACTCATACTAGGGGCATTCTTTCCTTGAAAAAAAAACTGAAATTTTTTAATGTGTACTCCAGCCGGACAGTTATTTTTATCCATAATCCGTTCGAGTAAAGTTTCATCAAAATCAATCTTAAAACTGCTGTATTCTTCTGGCTTCACTTGCTGCTGGCTAATTTAAAAATTTTTCGTTTTCCCCAGAGGCTTTATTGGCAGAAATCAGTAGTTCTATTTGGTTTATTTTGTTGGAAAGGCTTTAGATATTCAGATAAAAGATCGAAAAGCTACTCATACTAGGGGCATTCTTTCCTTGAAAAAAAAACTGAAATTTTTTAATGTGTACTCCAGCCGGACAGTTATTTTTATCCATAATCCGTTCGAGTAAAGTTTCATCAAAATCAATCTTAAAACTGCTGTATTCTTCTGGCTTCACTTGCTGCTGGCTAATTTAAAAATTTTTCGTTTTCCCCAGAGGCTTTCCTTAGATATTCTAAAACATCTTCTTTTAAATAATTACGAAATTGTAGTGGCGGATTCATGGTTTAAAACTATTTTTTGAGTTTTTTCGCATTAGAAAATTGGAAAAAAATAAAAAATAAAATATAATTACCCTATAAATTGAATAGATAGTCTTAAGTTCTGGGACCACTATGAAGGTACCCGAGGAACGACACTGAAAAATGTTTGTTTTCTGGACGTTTCGAGGGAAAGTCTACCCCCGTCTTCAGCAAACCTACAAATAAAATACTAAAAGCAGAATATTTCTTATGTTTCGAATCAGAAATATAACCAGAACGGCTAATCTCTGACAAAATGTCAATGAATGTCAATTTAAAGGTGTTATTTTTAATTGTTAGAATAAGGTGCGAAATATGTGTACCTAGAGTATGTTCATTTTAATTTATTGTATTTTGAGGTGCCCTTTTTTTACTTCAGTATTTAGCAAATTTAACCAAGTGTTATTAAAACTAACGGAACAAGATGCTACATAATGATCTTTATTTAATAATATTAAGGCACTTTCTTTTATTTTACGTTTTTTGAAACATGGTTCTTTTGCTAAAATACTAGAAGCATTCCAATTAATTTTATCATTGTTATCTAGTACATGTTGGCAAATGTTTGATTTTTGAAATTCCCTATTTTTTATGTATGTTTGGTGTTCTTTAATTCTTTTGGCTAATGGCCTAGAGGTTTCACCTATTTAAAATTTATTGCATTGACACGGAAATTTATAAATAACATTTTTTTATTTTCTTGTTCATTGCTAGGTTTTGTTTTTGTAAGTTTACTTCTAAGTGTATTTTGTGTTTTAAAGATCGTTCTGATGTTAAAACGTTTACCTATTCGTTTTATTTTATCTGATAAATTAGGTATGTATAGTATAAAGAGGTTTGTAATTTGGTCTATTTTGGATTTTTTTTTGTCTTTTGGATTCTCAAATTCATAAAAACATATTATTAGGATAATTGTTTTGATTTAAAACATCTTTTATAAAATTTTTTTCTTTAATAAAATTTTGATCATATAGACTTTTTACAACTCCCTTTTTAACCATGATTGGATGATTTGAGTAAAAATTTAAGTATCTGTTTGTGTGTGTAGGTTTTCTGTATACTTTTGTTTCAAAACTGTGTATGTCTTTTTTGATAAGTATATCTAAAAATGGAAGTTTTTGGTCTGTTTCCTTTTCAATAGTAAATTTAATTGTTGGTTCTTCAGTGTTAATATGATACAAAAAATTATTTAAATGTTGATCGTCATGGTCATAGATACAAAAAATGTCTTCAATGTATCTCCACCAAATAAGCGGTTTATGATGGTAATTTTGAATATAATTTAACTCAAAGTTTTCCATAAAAATATTACTTAGTAAAGGAGATAAAGGAGACCCCATAGCCATGCCAAAATTTTGTTGGTAATATTCGTTTTTGTATTGAAAATAAGTGGTTTTTACACAAAAAGTTAGTAATTCTAGAATAGTATTAATGTTTAATGATGTACGTTCACTAAGATTGTTATCATTTTCAAGTTTATTTCTTACTATGTTTAAAGTTTTATCTACAGGTACATTTGTAAAAAGACTAACGATATCAAAACTTACCAGTGTATTATTTATATTTATTTGAATATTAGACAATTTCTCAAGGAAGTGTTGTGAATTTTTCATATATGAATTAGTGTTACCTACTAGCGGTTTTAATATATTTAAAAGAAACCTAGCTAAAGGATGTGTCGGTGAGTTTACGCTACTTACTATTGGTCTTAATGGTATGTTTGGTTTGTGAATTTTTGGTACCCCATAGAAATGTGGTGTTTTACTGTGGTGTGGTGTTAATTTAAATCGTTCAATATCTATAAATTGGTTTTTATGTTTTTTAAGCATAGTGTATATTTATCCTTCTATGTGTTCTGTTGGATCTTTATTTAATTTCGAGCAAGTATTTTGGTTTATAAGTAAGGTTATTTTTTGATCGTAGTCAGTACAATCCATTAAAACAGTTGCATTACCTTTATCTGCTGGAAGAATTTTAATTGTGTTATCTGATTGAAGTGTTTTTAGTGCTTTTTGTTCTATGGGGGTGAGATTTTGTCTAATTTTAAGTGGTTTTTCAAGAGCAATTTTAGCTCATAGTGGACCCAGAACTTAAGACTATCTATTCAATTTATACGGTAATTATATTTTATTTTTTATTTTTTTCCAATTTTCTAAGGGGAAAAAACCCAAAAAATAGTTTTAAAACATCTTCTTTTGTTGTGGTAGGTATTAGTTTACTGACAAATATTGAAGTTTTTGAGTTATTAAACGAAATGGCCTTAATTTTATTACTATTTTTTCTCTGTTCTCCCTCCAGAAAGATTTCTTTTAGAACAATTATTTCTGCTTACAGAGCTTCGCATCTTCTTTGAAATTGCCCCTGGATATTTATGATTTGCTGATAATCACCATTTTTCGGTAAAAGCGTTTTTAGGCTGTTGACGGTTTTGCTTGTTAGTTCCAAATTTTTTGTCAATATGTCCAATTTGCTCTTTTTCTGCATTATTTTAATAACAACATTTTTTATTCTATCCAGATTATCACACCTAGTTTTTGTGCAGTTTCTGCAGTAGAATGTAATGCATGATACTCGCTTTTTCACGGCAATACCTTTTTGTTCCGAAGCTGATAGGGTGGAACAGTTGAAGCATAGTCTCATTTTCTCCAACATTACACTTGGAACAGACGGCCATGGCTTTCATAAAATAGAGGTCCAAATCATGATTTGACTTGGTAAATTGTACAAAACTAAGTACAATTATGAAAAGTGTGATAACCACAAAGAAACACCTGAAGGAAGAATGGTGTTCGTAAAGGAATGTCTAAACTGATAATAACTACGCTTTTTTATAAGCTTGTGTAGTATGAGATGAGATGGCACTAGTTTTTAAGATTTTTTAGTATGTTGCCTAAAACATTTAACGACAAATTCACTTTTTCACGTAGGCAACTTTGAACTAAACAGAACAGTATAACTTAAATTCATAAAACAAATTTTAAATGGGATATGTTTGCAATTTTACTGAAACAAATTTTTAAACTCATTATGTCAACGTCCAACGAAGCGCTATGTTTATGATGGGATATTGAACTCAAGCAAAATCTTTTATTTTTCGGATGGCCGAAAGACATTGGGAAAATCGTAGGATATAACTCGGTCGACAAATCAATCTTCAAAGTCACCTCTAATTGGCAGTTATGCAAACCGAACTAACTAAGCTTCATGCTCAAGTAGTCTGCTTTCACACATGCATAATTGCAATATTTATTACAGGTGCCTTTGAAGGTGTTTGTGCCCTATTTGTAAAATCAAACTACACTATGTTAAGCCAACATTATGTATAATCGTACAGTAATATTTACTTACCATTCGTTGCTCTCTGCCCTTTCGCTCTTCTACCAACACTGGGTGAAACAAGTGCTAAAGCTTTGTCAGGTCTCAGTGACGATCTTTTCTCGGATATAATTGGAACAGGAATCGATTCTGACGGGGAGATTGGGATTTCTGACCAAACGGCTTCAACCATAGAATCAATGCTCGAAGACCTAGGTAGTCTGTTATTAAATGCATCTCTTCTGTAACAAATAAAGTAATCACAAAACATTTCTTTGAAAATATAGTAACTGCATTGCATTTAATATGAAGGGTTTCCCAAAATAGATCAGATACAAAAATACCAAACAGTATAGTACTAAACTTTTGTTCCAAAAATCTTTCATTTTTCACATTACTCACCTAATATATATTTATTCGCATTGGCTATACGAACGCTGCGTGCCGACGGACTGCTTTTTAACAAAGAAAAGGCTACCTTCAGATGGTTATATACATTTATTTATATAAATACCGTCGAAAAATGATGTAAGGTGAGTCGGGCTAAGATCGGAGATGGGGTAAGACTGAAAGGAACCCCCAGTGGGCATGTAGTTGTAGCAATAGCGCTGTAGACATTCGCCATGACATGCAGCAAACAAATGCGCGGAGTGTTTAGCTAATAAGTATAAGTAAGTATAAACAATTTTGTGTTTTTTAGTTTATTTTGTGCATTCGAATTTACCCCATTCGTCAAACTTTGCTTCAAAAGATACGTTTTTAACATGACATAGGTATTCTCTGTTGTAAATGGTCTATCATTTTAAACTGTTTGAATTAGTAAACATAACCTCAATTAAGACTAATATTATAAGTTCGCTTGATCTTTTCCCAAATCTGTATAATAATAATAATAAATGGCCTTAATTTTTTACTCGGCGAAGGTCAGCATAATAGCTGTTTTTTAACCGAGCATACAAAAACAAATTTATATAATAAATAAAATACGTAAAAAGGTAAATATTAAACTTTCTCTTAAAGGAAATAAAAGATAGGTGAAGGAAATCAAATATCTCATATACAGAGTTGAACACTTTGGAAGCCAAATAAGAAAACGATCGTTGATATAGAGCAGTTCGGTGTTTGGGTATACTAAGTAGCATGTTGCTTCTTGTATTGCGATTATAAGTATTATATGTAAACTCAAGTTTTTATCGTAGATACTGAGGTTGATTACTGGTAAACAGCCCATGCAAAAAAAAAGGAAAATGCAATAATCTTCTGTCCTCCATATTAAGCCATTTAAGTTCTATAAGTTTGGGACTCACATGATCCCTAAAAGAAAGACCATAAATAAAACGTATTCAGGCATTCTGTATTTTCTGAATCTTGTACTTGCACGTAACATCAAGACATGACCCATATACAAAATCACAATAATTGCAATGCGAGAGTATGATGGCTTCACAAAGTTGATTTTTTTTATTTTCTTCCAACATATATCTACTTTTATAAAGATTTCTCAAAGAGCAGTACGCTCTTTGAACTACCCTAGCTATATATGACCTGAAGCGGAGCTCAGTATCAAGTAATACTCACAGATTCTTGTACTCTTTCACCACTGGTATTTTTAGTCTCCATATCTACATTGATTTGAGTATCTGCCCAACTAGAATTAGATCCAAGAAACACAACAGCCTGTTGGATTAAGTTTTAGCCCGTTTTTGTCCGAGTATTTCTGAAGTAAGTTAAGGAAGCTGTTTAGCTCCAAATAGGCCTCAAGTGCATTAGACTTGATAAAACTATTATAGAATTGCGTGTCATCAGCATATTGATGCTATTGCTGTACTTTAGAAATGTTTCATTTGAAACCGGCGAACATATTTTTAGAACAGAACTAATAAAATAATTATTTATGAGATTGGCATCACCTAAATTCACAGGTAAAATAGTAGTTTTCTTTTTCTTATTTTGGTAGATATTTATTCGATCAAATGTTTGCCACAATTGTTTACTTTTTTAGGTTCTACTAACAAAGTTAAGGTATGCCTTTTTTTCTCTACGGACTGCAGAGGTAAACCTGTTACGGCTGTTCTGGTAAGTTCGCCAGTCTTCTGCTTTACTCGATTTTTTAAATTTGGAAAATACTTTATTACGTTCCCTTTCCATTATTCGCAAAACATCCGTAAACCACGGAGCCTTAGGTTTTGTTACTTTCACAGTGCGAATCGGGGCGTGATGGTCAAAAATAAGCAGAACGTTTTCTCTCAAAACCCTTTGACCTTTTCGTCAACGCTTTGCACATCAAAGATTCTGGCGCAATTATGATTTTTTCTGTTTGAATAGATCCTTATTAAACTGTTTAAATTCACTGTACTGCACAAGCCATGGAGGTCCATTTGAAATCTTCATATTTAAATAACAATGTATAAGTCGATGATCCTGTAGAGTACAATTTATTAGATTTTCACATGATAATATCATAACGTCTAGAAGACTAAATTTTGCCAGCTATAACGAGTAGGGGTATGTAAGGGGCAAGATTGAATAACTTTTTTCCGATCTTGCCCCATAACTCAGTTTAAGATTTTTGTATATGTCATATAACATGGCAGATATAAAACATTTCTATTTTTACCTTTAAAATTCAATGTACGTACAGCCATACTTTAACACCTTCGTACTGTAGAAGATTGGAATTACTTTAAATATAATGACCCTATTGGTTATTCAGAAGCGCAAGAATTTTTTTTATTAAATTAAACGAATATCGCAAAGTAGTGAAAAACTCTAACATTACATTATTTGATAGCTGACCTAATTGTATTGAAACTTCTCAAAGTATTCATTTTGGAAATTGTAAATACACAAAACATGTGGTTTGATTAGAAATTTTCATTATATATTTAGCCCAAATTTTCAAGAATCTACCATGGTGGAAGTACAATATTGTAAATAAGCAAACAATGAAGATAAACACTAACAAATAAATAAGCAGCAGTTAATTATTGTGCATTTGCAATATTTTTTCTATGAAAGTAGTAGCGTCGGTAGTAGCGTTAAATTTGTGGGAATAATAAAGATCGAAAACATCCAGTATTACTTGTTTCACAACTATATAACTAATTTTGTGAATTTTCGATCTTGCCCATCACAAATTTTTGTTACAGATTTGAACATGGTCCGAAATTATAAAAGACAATCCCACAGGGGCAACAACTACACCGAAGTTCATTAGTGAAATGGGAGGATTAACAGCAAAAAATATAAAATACCAAAATAAACACTGCGTGATTATGTTCAAGGAACCCATGGATCAAAAAGTGAAACGCTGGGAGATGATTTAAAATTGAATGATCTTCCACAATAGATCTGGAATTTGGATGAGACGAGTCTGTCAGTAGACCCAAGTAAAACAAAGGCGCTTGGTGCTAGAGGTGCAGCTTGTTCCCATGTAGGCAGTGGCCTTGAAAGAGAAAACACTACAATATCTCCAGATCCAGACGACGTCCATGGCGGCGGAACAGATCAGCGTACGCTGCTAGCAGTAATGGTTGAATGAAGACTGATATTTTTCTCAACTTCATGAAGAAAACATTAATTCCTGCTCTGCACAGGAAAATGACATACGGATCTTAAACCTTCCTCCTCATACCTTTCTCATTTAGCAGCTTCTCGACCTGGCTGGTCATTAAAACCATCTTGGAACGAAAAATTAGTCAGTTGGCAAAGGAAGCAAGGCACTAAATTGTCAAATAAAACGTTTTCTGAAAAAGTGCGGAAAGTATGGAATAATATTAATTCAGTTCTTATTCAGAAAGAATTTAAAAAAGCTGGTATATACCATACCGAAGCATTAAAAGGTTTTAAAAATGTAAAGAAAACCAGTGCAAAACACAAAGCAAATGGTAATAATGTCATTCTAGACAGAGATATATTAGATGCAGGGCCAAGTAATGATTCACATAAAAACACGACTAATAGGTAAAAATCTAAGGGGCAGCCTGAACCAACAAATATTTCATTTAAGGTCGGCCTACTTCAACCGAGAAACAGAATTCCATAAATGCTAATGTCCCAACAAAGACGTGTTGCAACAGGTGCTGAAGTAATTAATCATAACTAGAGATGCAGATCAGCTGTTCGAAAGTAACAAAAAGTGCTCAACACAAACAACTAAGCCAAAAGAACAGAAGTGTCGTAGCCAAGGAAAGTACTACAGGTACTAAAGGGAAAGTAGCTAGAGCCAGTATTAGAAGTCAACGATAACGATTTAGATTTCCTTGACGAGGAACAGGCAGATAAAATATTGGAACACGTTAAATTAAATGATTGGATATTAGTTAAATACTGTAGTAAGAAAACTATAAAATAGTTAATAAACAAATTAATACATCTTGGCCTAAAATTATTGAAACTATAATCTATGAAAATATTAAAATGTTCTTACCGGATCCCGTACAGAATGAACAAAATGATTTGGAATTCAAGGTGGAATTTAGCGGATTAAGTCTTGCCTAATCAAATTCAAAAATTAGATAAGTATAAATGTATGTATTGCTATGGTTTAAATTGTAAGAAATTTACCAGGGGCTTGTTCGGAATTTGATCTTATCTCGTAGGTATGCTTCAAATACTTATATTTTAATTTTACAGGTTATCCGGTTATTGGTCTGGTATAAGATGATCTTTCAGCCTACCTTACCATCCTCTTTTTTCATAGCAATTGGCAATATAATATCTTCTATCCTAATTTTTGTAGTGCCTATAGAAGATATAAAAAAGCATATTTTTTAATTTGCAGCTGCGTCGAATTTACAACTCACAATAACATTTGGACCATTGTTGTTGAATATAATGGGTATATCCTCTTATGTTAGTTCTAGATTTTATCATATTGTGGTATCCAAATGTGCATGGTAGCGCATTAACTAAAATATTACTCGTATCCGTGAGAAAAATTATTTTTCTGAAATAATAATGCTTCCTTATTCATCTCTTTCAGTCCGTTTTTAAATATATGGTGACAAGGGAACTAACTACATTACTAATTGTGAATTTGAAATAATTAAGGAAGCTCCAATAAGAGAAAATGGTCGTTATATAACTTCCACGCTCTCTATAGAAATAACCATATATATTTAAATTGCTAGTTTCCACTAGTTGCCATAGAAAAAAAAGTACACCGAAAGATGGAGCTAATAAGTCACCAGTTTGAATCCAAAATAAAATAACTAGTACCAGAAACAAAACCTAAAGGCAACATTTAGCTGGTCAAAACAAAGGTAAAAGTTGCTTATACCTAGGAATGTATGTGACTGGTATTAATATTTATCTAATATACAATAGGAATTTGAGTTTGTAAATGATGGGTGGGTGGGGACCTAAACTAATTATTTCAGCAATTATGTTGTTATAAACAGTGAGACAGAATGTTATAATTTTTTTATGCTCGGTCCCAAATTAGGTTTAGAAACCCAAACTTGGGACTTTGAAGAAATACTCTTTAAATCTCAGTTAGTTCGATTAATATTTGGATGCTATACATTTACTTGGGACAAAAAAAATATATTTTTAAAAAAAGATCAAGCAGATTTTTTAAATTGTGTTTTTTATGACGCCCTTCAAATAATGTTGTGTTGACACTTTGTACCCTTAAAACAAATTATTTTATTGCTTTAATGGTATTGTTTGCTTATTTAAGCGTCGTACGTAACAAAATATTACTTACAGCAATAAACTAAACATAGGAATATAACAAGAGTCAACATAAATATTAATGCCTTTACACCTGTCGCGAAAAAATGCTATTTATAATACTAGTGTGGATAAAATAAATGTAGAGAAAGCTTTTACTTATGAACTATAGAACTGAAAAATAAAAAATAATTAAACCTTCATAAACACTGAAACTTCTAAAAATTTAAATATTTTCTTGAAAGTTGAAAATTTCATCACACTTGAAATAAAACCTTAATCTTTTAAGAAAAATATTCAAATTTTTAAAAGTTCTGTTTTTAATTACTTTTTACTTTTCAGTTCAATAGATTTTAAATAAAAGTTTTTTTTTAATAATCTTTTACATGTGTCTTATTTTGTACTTTTTAGTATTATTTTTTATGCTGCCTGTATGACATTTATGATTGGACACCATAATATTGAATTGTCATCGGGTTTATGTATGTATACCAAATTTCACTCAATTACGTTAACGAAAACTGTTTTGTAATTTTTACCATTATTTTTACGCACCCAGTATAAGATATTCACGACTTATCAATCTTGTCATCGGGTTTATGCATGTATACCAAATCTCGGTCAATTCCGATCATGAGAACTGTTTCAAAAGTTACTTGCAAGGTTTGACGCAAACATATTAACTAATTACTATAAGTGAAATTAAATAAAAGCTTTTAAAAATGCATGTTAAAGGTACGCACATGAAAGTTTGCGAAACGAGCGAAGCGAGTTTCTCATTTTATATGAGCGGTTTAAATGCAATTTTCACACGAAAATCATACAAGATCTTTTCTACGAGATGTGAAAAGTGACATTTTCACACCCATGTCAGTGTTTTTCACACTAAAGCGAAAAGTAAAATATTTTTCACACTAGTGTGAAAAGTGCTTTATTTCTCGCACTAGTGTGAAAAACACACTGAAATAGGTGCGAAAAATGTCACTTTTTACGCGCTCGTAGAAAAAAGCATTTACATGCTTACAATTACAAAAAACTTAAAAAAAAAACGAGTATAATACATAAACCTTAATACGTTTACATGCCTCTGTGGTTTCCATTTATACTGAAATAAAACTAAGTTAATCAAAAATGTCGATACTTTTTATATCATTTTCAGCTTCCGTAACCGTATCTTCTGAATAATCGTGATGTTCTCTTGCCTGGCTTTCTTACACCTAATTAAAACAAAAAAAAAAGAGTGCAAATCATGTAGGTATGCATTTGTCTCAGATTTGAGACCCTATGTATTTTTTTTGCTAAAAGAAATTATACAAAAAAACAAGCATTTATCAGGTATCAAGTAAAAAAATAATACTGTGGTATCTACAAAGCATATTCAAAATTCACATCTATTGGCCTATTCTATTGAAATTTAATTACATTTTACAATTTAACATTACAATTTTTATTAAATCAGGCGCCGGCGATTGTATAGCCAGAGTAATTTTTTAATAGTATATTACAGGGCTCTATGCCTTTTCCAACATCATCGCGACGAGCTATATCAAATAGAAAAAGGAAATTAAAAAGTCAGAAATGTCAGTTATTTCCATAGACATAATAACAGGGAGACCCAACATCTTGTGTTATTTCATTCATAAAATCGTGTATGTTTTGATGCATTGACTAAAAATAAACAAAGTGTGGCACAGAAGAAAATATCTCTCCTTACTGACGGGTACCAGAAAAGATAACGCTATAAAGTTATTATACCAGACTTCTTTTCTTCTTGCCGTTGTCATATAATATGTCAATGGCCATGAGCTTAATATTAAAAATATTTAATCTATTTTTTTTTTACATTATGCCTAAAAACGAATAGCTCGCTTATCTTTGTTTACTTATGAATATTATTATGTACGCGGGATCATTTATAATGTCCCCCCCCCTCTAACTTTTTTATTTGACGTTTGGTAGAAAAACGTCAAATATAAAAGTTTCACAAAAAACAATAAGCTATTTGCAGCATACATTTTTATATATACAGGGTGTTGCCGAAATCACCCACAGATTAAAGTTATATTTTTTTAAATGGAACACCCTGTATATTATACGCTAAATTAAATCCTATGAAAATTCTGCATATTTTTATTTATTATTCTAAAGCTTATAATTTAGCTTAGGTGGCTGTGAAGTAGATCGATACCAACAAACAAAATGTTTGTTTATAACTAACAGTGACAGTTACACATTTAACAACATTATACGTTCTTTTTATTGTAAAATGCCCTATTCGGAAAGAGAAAAACGATTAATTTTGGAAACTTTTATCAAAGCAAATAAGAGTGCTAAATTGGCTCAAAGAGAATTACGTGTAATTAACCCCCGGATGCACATTCCGGACAAAAAAACCTTTCATCGAATTTATGAAAAATTTCAACAAACATCCAGCCTAACGAGAAAGAAGAGAACAATGGAAATTGATGAAGGTAGTGATTCAAACATTTTACTAAAAGTGGAAGAAAATCCCAATATTTCCATAAGAAAAATATCGGGAAGCCTGAGAGAAGAGCTTATTGATCCAAAAAATACATCTTATGGGAGGATTCAAACCACTCTCAAAAATGCAGGATACAAGGCATTCAAAATTAGGCCTACCACAAAATTAACGCCCAGGCATCGAGAAAAAAGGGTTGAATTTTGCCATGCAATGTTGGAAAAAGTTAATGAAAATGAAGATTATTTAAAAAATGTTTTTTGGACCGACGAGTCATCGTTTTCTACTAGTGGAATGATAAATCGAAAAAATAGCAGACAGTGGGCCACAGTAAATCCCCATTGCTCCAGGGAATTTCAATTTCAAGGACGTCAAACTGTTAATGTGTGGTGTGCTATTTTAAACAATAAAATAATAGGCCCTCATTTTTTCGAAGATACTTTAAACGGTAATGGTTATATGAATTTTCTCCGGAACGAATTAGAAAACTACATGGATGAGCTCCCATTGGAGCAACTGAGAAACCTCGTCTTCCAACAAGATGGTGCTCCTCCTCATTGTGTCGTATTGGTTAAAGACTATTTAAACCAATAGTTCACGGAATGGATTGGAAAAAATGGTACGATAAACTGGCCACCTAACAGTCCTGACTTGACGCCGATGGATGCATTTTTATGGGGAACTCTAAAAGATCGTGTGAACGCAAATAACATCGAAAATAGAGAACACCTAAAAGTCTTGATTAGAACGGAAATTCAAATTCTAAATCAAGAATATTCCCAGTCTATCACTGCCGCTTTGGATCGATTACGAAGAACATACATCAAATGTATTGAAGAAAACGGGGGACCTGTTGAACAATTCCATTTGTAAGAATAAATGTATTATATTATTATCTAAATTATTAATTAAGTTTTAGAAGTTTTTTTTGTTTTTGAAGCTTTCAGGCTTCCCGATATTTTTCTTATGGAAATATTGGGCTTTTCTTCCACTTTTAGTAAAATGTTTAAATCACTGCCTTCATCAATTTCCAATGTTTTCTTTTTTCTCGCTAGTCTGGATGTTTGTTGTAATAAAAATTTCCAAAATTAATTGTTTTTCTCTTTCCGAATAAGGCATTTTACAATAAAAAGAACGTATAATGTTGCTAAATGTGTAACTGTCACTGTCACTTATAAACAAATATTTTGTTTGTTGGTATCGATCTACTTCACAGCCACCTAAGCTAAATTATAAGCTTTAG
Source organism: Kuschelorhynchus macadamiae (assembly GCA_030620095.1). NCBI lineage: Eukaryota > Metazoa > Arthropoda > Insecta > Coleoptera > Curculionidae > Kuschelorhynchus > Kuschelorhynchus macadamiae. Next base: position 1,217,638 of record JAUTXW010005266.1, on the reverse strand, counting down.
AATAATGTTTTTATTTCTGAATGATAAAATCGCAGATATTTCGAAAACTTTTGTATTTGGGTATAGGACATGTTATACAAAAAATATGCAGAATTTTCATAGAATTTAATTTAGCGTATAATATACAGGGTGTTCCATTTAAAAAATATAACTTTTATCTGTGGGTGATTTCGGCAACACCCTGTATATATAAAAATGTATGCTGCAAATAGCTTATTGTTTTTTGTGAAACTTTTATAGTTGACGTTTTTCTACCAAACGTCAAATAAAAAAGTTAGAGGGGGGGGACATTATAAATGATCACCCTGTACGTTAGGGAAAAAAGTGCAGGTATGTAATTTTGCTGCCTAAAAAACGATAAAGTAGCAACTACAAGTCCTATTAACCCTTAAAGTCATTAACCGTACTTACTTACAAATCAATAAATATTAGAAATAATCTTGACCGTGTACGCCAGTTAATATAGAAAAACAATAACATTTTGACTTACCCAAGAGACTCAAAAGTTAAATAGCCCAAATTTTTGCACACTTCGTATATACGCACCATAAAGCCTAAGAACTCTCACAAAATTTATCAAAAATCATCTAAAACACAGTGCGATTGTAAAGTATGAGACGGTGTTGTTGGTTTTTAAACAAAGGCGTTATATGGAAATAAAAACCTGATTATTTGAATAATTATTTGTTAATAATAATTATTTATAGCTATTAAAATATTACAGAGGTTATTATTCCAGTATTAGAATCGACCACAGGACAATATACCAAACAAGTAATAATTTTGACAATGTATGATTACGTTCAAGTCGTAACAATTCCTTCTTCATGTTATTACGTCTATGGTTATGTCAATAAAATTGTATCTATTTAATGTAGTATATGATTTTATCGTTTCATAAAAGGTGATTGGTTTTATCCCCTCCAATTTGTGAATACTATTTATTAATGTAGGGTGGTTGTTTTACTAGAGTCATAGCTCCAAGGCCTCATTGAGCCCTTTTTTTATTTTTCCTGGAATTATGGCTCATCCCAGGCCAATCTATATATTCTTATAAAATAAGATAAAATAAGTTGGTGATGTAGCCCAGACACTCGGCTCTTAAGCTGGTAATAGTGGACTGGCGCTCCTAGAATGAATTATTTTCCTATTAATTAATTTTAAGACCCTAGTCTCAGTCATAAATTCTTTATTGTAAGGACCATAAAGGATGCTACTGATTTTTTTATCGTTTTATTTTGCCTCCATTTTGAAATCCCCCGCTCATCAAAAGACTGATAATTAGATATACTTCTCTTACTACACATTTCTGTGAACGATTTTACGCCGCCATGTTAATCCTCCAAATTTAATTCACATCAAAATCAGTTTATCTCAATATGACGCATGTCATTTGTTAAACATTTCTTTGTTTTGCCGTATTGGATTCACACCGAAATCTTGATACGTCATCCTAATATCACACTTAGATTTTTCTTTATCGATTAGATAAGTAGTTTTTTGATTTTTAAAACAATTTATTAGCTTGATTTTCTAGCAAAATTTGAAAGCAATACAGTAAGTTGTTATTTGAAACTGAGTTTCTTCATATTTCATTTCGCCATATTGGATTTTTAACAAATTGTTAGGAAACCACTTTATTTCCATACAACGATTCAGCATTTGAAGTTAATGGAGAATTTAGCTATGACGCGAAGAGATAGGCCGACCGATAGACAAACCTACGGAAGTGGGAAAACATGTTTCTCAATATCTAGAACCTAAAATCTGTTAAAACCTGGAGGGGTGATTTTTTACGGTACAACAATATCCCCACTTTCAAAAAAAAAATAAGAGGAAAAAAATCACTTACGAATCTGTGTTGTTCGAAATTTTAACAAAAACCATGGCTAACATTTTTCCAATATTCTTGATAGCTTGGCGACTTTTACTCTTATACAATAATTATTGTAAAATTAGCTACATGCGCTGCTTGCTATAACCAACTTGGGTGAAATCTTCAGATGCAAGGCTAAAACTGATTGGCAACTACCATTGAAAGCAAGACAGTTCCATTATAGTGAATTAACCAAATGCAAATACAATTAGCCTTTATAATTAATAATTATTTAAATAACAGGAATGTTCCAAGTGTCAAAAATAAAACGTTAACACTTTCCGTCTTCAAGTACAAAAAAGCAATTTTTTAACTAAAAAAGATGAAAATAAAACAAATCATAAATCCAGTATCAAAAAGATGAGCACAAAATCTAAAAGGTGCCAATAAGCAAAAAACAAAACTATAAGGCAGGACTTGATAATGTTGGCTGACGAAAAGATGAAAATTATTTTGAGTGTGAACACTTAATGAACTGCTACCACCCGTTTAATTTGAACATAGGGTATCATACGTAAAAGCGGTGCCATTTTAGAAACATTTCGGATAAAAAGGACATCTTCGCAAATTTTCGTGTGCATTACTCTTACTTACTCTGTTAAATAAAAATAAATCAGCTTTTCACTTATACTTTGTAATTTTAACAAAAGTCCTATTAAAGATTTTTTCAATGTTCTTGATAGCTTGGCGACCCCAATTTTATTCTTACATAATAATTTTTGTAAAATTAGCTACATGCACTGCTTGCTATAACCAACTTGGGTGAAATCGTCAGATACAGTAAAGGATCTTAAAGTAAATTATTAAGACTAAAACTGATTGTCAATTACCACTAAAAGGAACACAGTTCCATTCATTATAGTAAATTAACCAAATGCAAATACAATTAGCCTTAATAATTATTAATTATTTAAATGACAGGAATGTTCCAAGTGTCGAAAATAAAACGTTATAACTTTCCGTCTTCAAGAACAAAAGAGCAATTCTTTGACAAAAAATCGGTAAATTTCTTTTACCTAGAACTTTTTTCCTTACGAATATTTTCTTTTATTAGGAATAGTAAGTGTAACCAAATTTAATTCCGCACATTGTCATTGAGTATACTGTTTTTACAAACATTTTTGTTGGGCGCCATTTTGTTCCATCATATTGGATTCGTACCAATATTTGAGTTTCTACCTTTGCCATACTTAATTCTTGGGCATCATTTAAAATAAATTGTATAAGTAGTTTTTGATGTCCACCATTTGGAACCATCATGTTGAATTTATATAGTAGAATAATTTCGGATATGCAGTGACGTAACGGCAGCACAAAAAGAACTTATTTATTAGCTGTTAACGGTTAATATACCAAGTTATTTAGGGAATGCACACACTAAAGCGTTCTCGTCCGCAATCACGGAGGAGATTCTATGCTGTCATTTGGCCGCTACGGTGGCAGTGATCGCATCCAAGATCGTGCTGGTGTGTGGCTGCGAAGGATAAATTCTAATTTTAATAACTTTACAGTTCACCAAGCTATGCAGACATTTAACAAAAACTATATATTACTATATAATTAAATAAAGAAAAGAAAAACCGTATGAAATCTGTTTTATTCGTTAAAAAATTTACAAAATATGTTTTTATTCTAAAATTTTATATTAAGCTATTTTATAATAACAAAGTCAAAACTTTTCAGGGCTAAAAAAGTTGGCAAAAAATGCCTTTTTAACAACATTTTAAAACGCAAGGAGCGTATTATTCTAAATATCCTTTTTTTAGCTAGAAAAACTTCAAAAAGCTGCATGATTTTCTTGGCCTTTGAAAATGCGTTCGAAAAAAGTTCAAGATGGATATTTAATTTAAGTAAAAATTGACTAAAATCGGACAAAAGATTCAAAGATGTATCATTAACAAGGGCAAAAGGGCATTCCAAAATATTTTAAATGCAATATAAACCAATTTTAGAAAGAAATAGCTTAACAATAGTGTAGCAAAATTATTAAACCTAATAACTAAAAACTATAAAAATATTTTGAAATAAAATATTAAATGATATAAATCAAAGATCGTCAATGTCAGAAAACAGATCGTCGCTCTCATCTTCGTCATCCGACGGGGTATCTATCTGAAGTATTGCATATTCTGACTACTTCTCAAGCTTCTAGAATCTCTTTTGGGTGTGCCGAAGGTAGTTCTGCCAATGATCAGCGCTTACTTCGACAAGAACCTTTTCCCACGTTGCCAAAACTTCAGAGGATATTCTTTTTAAGGCAAAAATATATTGGTCATATTTTCTTTTGCACTCTGACCCAACCATTTCGATGGGGTTATATTGACAATGATATGGTGGGAGGCGGCGAACCAAATGACCAAAAGGTTTTACATATTCGTCAAGAAAATATTTTTTTCTGTACTTTGATTTTTTTCTATCAAACCCCAGATTTGGTCCTTCATTGCTGCCTCTGGAAAGGCCATTTTTTTCCCCAGAGCCATATTAATCCATTTTTGGTCCAAATTGATATTTAAACCATTTTTCGAAATTTTGATGGTTCATACTATCGTGGAAGTCCCCACTTTTTGTCCCGCTTTTAAAAACTAAACTAGCTTCCTTGATAAACTTATTTTCATTGGCGGCGTTGACGACGATGTATCTATAACCTAAAAAAATTAACCATCTTAACACTGGAGCAAAAGACAAAAAAAATTATATATAATTTAGTCTAGTATATTTATGAGCATGGATTAATTGCACCGCATTTCATCACACGAATTCAAGTTTTTCTTTTGATCAAAATTATAAAAGAACTAAGTTTAATATTAACAATTTCTCAACAGTACTGAAAAGATAAATAATATAGGATTTTGACAAAGTAATTATTTTTGTTAAATATCAAAAAATAAGCATTTTTATTTTTCCGCGGCCAAGAACGGTTGGCTTTTAACCCAAATCCTGGTCGTATTTAACAATTAAATTACACTATTTTTGATTTATAATCCTGATTATTACGGGGATGTGAAAAAGTTATTTTAATCCCAGATAAATAAATATAGATATTTTTTTATGGTGGAAAATTTACTGATTTTTAGCCATTTTCGACAGCTATTTCTATTTTTTAATATTTAATAAAAATAATAACTTTCCCACACTCTCATATTATTTATCTTTGAAGTACCATTAAAAACTTAGTTTTTTATGATTTCGGTTAAAAGAACACCTTAGCAAAAAATTTAAGCCGACCGATGCTCTTAATGTAAATTCACAAGAAAAATAAATTAAACAAAAAACAAATATAGTCAAAATGGTCCATAAACTTACCTTCACCGCTTTTTGAAGAGCTTGTGGCTTTCGTATGATCCTGGCAGGTATGTCTAAAAGACGCTTTACTGAATATCCATGTTTCATCAAGGAAGACTGGAGGTTTTACCGTTTTCTAGTGAATTCATATTTTTTGTGTCCTCCCTCAAAAATGTAATTCTTTTATTAAAAACATCTGGTAAATCAACGAGATACTTAATAGAATAATTGAAATGATTGGCCCTATCATAATTCAGTTTCTGATGGAAAGAGTTTATGGTAATATGTTCTTTTTGGGAATACATGCGATTAATGGTATCCCGGATCTTACTTTCTAAGTAGTCTTGTTGATGATAATTCTTTCAATTTTTTTGTCTGATTTTAGTCCAATTTTACACATTACATTACATTTTGCAGCTACTTGTTTTTTTCTAGCTGAAAAAAAGCTAAGATGTTAAGAATAATAAGCTGGCTTTGCTCACTTAGTCGTCTATTTACATTTTTTTTGAATATTGACTTTGTTTTGACGCATAGACATTAAGTGTTTTCATCATGCTCCGGTTTCACTAACCGTTGGTCTCAAACTTTTAGCACTGGTCTGTCAGATAATGACGTTTTGATTGCGTCATGTGTAGAACACGGTAAAAACATGTGGTTACTGATTTCAAGTGACAGCTAAAGTAAATGATTAACTGTGTTTTGATTTTGCAAAAAAAGTAACAAATATGGGGAAACCATTAACAATTTATGTAAAAGTTTATTTTTTAATAGTAATAGTGTACCTGTAATAAGCAATTTGTCATTTTTCATGAACATTTTAACATCAGCCTTCAAATAAGCAAAAACCCAAATAATATCAAACACAAAACCAGAGGTAACACTAGAAGACGATAAAAATCATTTATTTAATGATAAAAATAAATAATTTCGCTGATTCCAGTTTGTAAACAAACCGCTATATTTTGGTTATTTCTGGAACCGCGATCGGGACCATGTCCCCGACATGGTTAGCAATTTGACAGACCAGTTATCGAACCATTCAGCTGATGACGTCACTAGTTACATCGTGAATTCTTGCGGTTCGAAGCGGTCAGCCGAACCGGAGCATGGTGAAAACTTCTAAACTATTTTAAGGTTTCGAAATGTCATAATTAAGGATTTGTCAACGTGACAAGTTTTAGTTGAAATAAGAAAAGACGTTACTTTTTTTAGTAGATTCACTGTTACAGAAAATGACGTCACTGCATATCCGAAAAATGTCTACTATACCAGTTAGTCCCTGTATCACGTTCAGTTTTGCTGATAAATTTGAAGGCAACTGAATAAGATTTTTTGCGTTGATTTTTGATGATGATGTTTTACTTGGCCACCACTCACTACTTACTTGCTATCTTAGATTCATACCAAACTATTACAAGATATTCCTATTTAACACTTGATTTTTATGCAAAAGTTGAGGTAATTTGCTTTTTATTAATATTTTTTTAACATTTCACTGGACGATTTTATTTTGCCATATTGGATTTTTACCAAAATATTATTAGGGCATCCTCACAACCCTTATTTTTTTATCAAAATTTTAAATCAATGGGGGTACGTAGTTCTCAGCTACGCCGCGAACTGACAGATAGAGCGACAGGTAGACTAAAGGAATTGAGAAAATATATGTTTTGGCATCTAGGGACTCTAAAACGTAAAAATATGTAAAACTTAGATTTTTTTCGCGATTACAAACATTCAATTTGGCCGCCATTTTGTTCCGCCATCTTGAATTTATACCACAGTTTTACCAGTTCATGTCTATATTATAATTGATTCTTGCACAATATTTGAATGAATTTTTAAATATTTTATTAAGCCGCCATTTTGTTCCGCCATCTTGAATTTATACCACAGTTTTACCAGTTCATGTCTATATTATAATTGATTCTTGCACAATATTTGAATGAATTTTTAAATATTTTATTAAGCCGCCATTTTGTTTCGCAATCTTGGATCATTTCACTACTTGTTTACTACGTAATACTTGATTTTCGTGCAAATTTGAGGTAAATTGAATAAGCAGTTTCTTAGTAATAGTTTCTTTAACATTTGACGAGGCCGGCATTTTGTTTCGACATATCGGATTTTTACCAAAATGCTACCGGGTCATCCTCATATGACATTTAATGTTTGACCAAAATTTGAAGTCCACCGGGTAAGTAGTTTTTTAGCTATGCTGCGAACAAGCAGACGGACCGACGGAATTGAGAAAACATGTTTTCCGACATTTTGGGACCCTGAATCGTAAAGACCTGCAAAAATCTGGGAGGTTGATTTTTTCAAAATTACAATACTTTCCTTTTACGAGGGAAGTAAAGACTTGAAGATAAAACAGATTATAAATTCAATATCAAAAAGAGGAGCACAAAATCCAAAAGGTGCCAATAAACACAAAATGAAACTATAAGGCAAATAAAAGTAGCTTAAACCTATTTTAGGCGTGAGATGTCGAAAAGATGAAAATTGTTTTAAGTGTGAATACTTAGTGGATCAGTTTAGTTTGAACATAGGGTAGGAATTGTACGTAAATGCGGCGTCATTTTAAAAACCTTTCTGATAAAAAGAGCCTCTTGGCAATTTTGCGTGTGCATTTTTTTATCTAATGAATGGCATTAATTAACAAAATGTTACCTATAAATAGTTTAGTGTAGTACTATTTTGTTTTGTTAATGTATTGCTAAGCCATGCGTCTGCACTACAAGTATTTTAGCAGCTTGTCAGTTCTACAATTTAATAGTTTTTCTGGTTTATTGTGAAAAATATTAAGTGAACTGTGTAATACAAGGGTGTAGTGGTTTTAAACCATGACAAGAAGCAAAAAGAAGAGTGAATGTATAGGCGATTAAATTCGCTGCTGATCTTGATATCTTTAAGAAAGAGCTAAATAGGAAAGCAGTAAACGTGGAACCTCCAAAAATATTAATGTAGTCAGCGACGTTGTTAAAATATCAGAGAGATTTTTTGTTTTATCCCATGAAGCAGGATCATAACCAACTAAAATATGATATGTGAGGTGATAATTGAAACGCCACTGTAGTGCATAAATTTAAAACACATCTTATAGCCCGAGTGACGATAAGAGTATAGGTACTTCATCAGTATAGTCAACTAGTTCAAAGACGAGTACAACTAACGTCAAAATTAATACACAAAACCAGACCAGAGTCACCAACAGGAGCAAAACTGACATACCAAGAGAACATCCGACATCTTCGCTGGACTTGATACTCTATTACCACAGAGCAGCATATAGCCACCTGTGGCGAAACTCATAACCCAAGAGTAATTAAGTCAAAAGTAGGAAAAAATTAACGCGGCAAGAACTAGTATATAGTAAAGCAATGAAATTTGGCCAACTATAGGCACGGGTTTCTGACTTAAGGTCTTCATCAGTACAGTCAACTAGTTGAAAGACGAGTATAACTAGCGTCAACATAAATACAAAAAAACACACGAGAGGCACCAACAGAGAACCACATATAGCCACACGGAGCAGCACAAAACAATACACACACAAAACTACAACAAAGTTACCAACAGGTGCAAAACCGACATTTGTGGTTATCAAGACAACATCCGAAATCAGGTGGCTATATGCTGCTCTGTGGTAATAGAGTATCAAGTCTGGCGAAGGACACTGAACGTGTTCAGATCTCGTGGAGTAAAGATCCCTGAAGATGCCTCGTGCCATAGAAGGTGAAACGTTGGATAGTAATTGCAATTTGACACAGTCTAATCCCAAGAACCATGATCTCTTAGTTTTACAACTAGTTTTCCAATTGAATTTGTTTTTTGTTTGTATTTCTTTTAAATTGCTGCAGTTTGTGGAGGCTTCATTTTGTGGGGGCCCCAGGGCCAGTGCCCTGGTTGCCTCGCCGGATAATCCAGTACTGACAGCGAAGGCTGAGAGACGAGAATTCTACGATAAAAAGAAGTTAAAAAGTGCCAATTTTCTTATTCCGGAGTGGCTTAATGTTGTTTTCATAATTGATGTTGGACAATGAGGAATAAAGTTTGTGTCATTATTCATGTTGTTAAAGTGGAACTCTAGTCTAATAAATTCAAGCAATATATTTTTTCAAAGAGAAAGTAATAGTGAGTAATCCAAATCGGATCCTGATACTTTGGCGGGTACATCAATTTGGCGAATACAGCAATTTGGCAGACGTCAATTTAGGGGACTACAATTCGGCGGAAGGCAATTAGACGTTTAGGATTTTTCTGCGATTTTACGAATATATTTTTAGCAAAAAGTTCGTTATTATAACTTCTGGTATTGTATATGTGAAAAAAATCACTCTCACAGATGTTCACAAATCTTCAGATTTTAGGGTCCCTAGCTGCCAAAAAACAGGATTCTCAATTCCGTCGGTCTGTCGGTCTGCCTGTTCGTGGCACAGCTGAAAAACTATCTGATTGACTTCAAATTCTGGTGAAAAATCAAGGATCGTAAGGAAATGAAATCGTTACATTTTGGTAAGAATCCAAAATGACAGATAAAAATGACGGCCTAGTGAAATGATCAAAAAATTATTACTAAAAAGCTACTTACTTAATTTACCTGAAATTTTGCACACAAATCAAGTATTACGTATAAATCAACTAGTAAAATTTTGGTACGAATCCTGGATGGCAAACAAAATAGCGGCGTAACGAAATGCTAAAAAATAATATTACTAAAAAACTACTTATCCAATTTACTGAAATTTTGCATAAGAATCAAGTAGTACATAGAAATCAACTGGTAGAAATCCAAGATGACGAACCAAAATGGCAGCTTGATAAAATATTTAAAAACTCAGCCCGGAAAACATTGATGGCCTAATAAAATATTTAAAAAACCGGCCTGAAAATAACTACTTATTAATTTCAAATTTTGTGCAAGAATTAAGTGTGATATAGAGATGAACTGGTAAAATTGTGGTAGGAATTAAATATTCTTTCGATTGATCTACTACCACATTAGTGTAATAACATTTCAGCTAATAGAAATTGATAATGTTTCCCTTATTAGAATTAATTTTATAATATTACAGGATATTAATTCGGGAAATATACTGTAGAAACAAAATCAATTGTTATAATATAATATAATATAGTATTAATATTAAAAATACAGTTATTATGAACAGTTCTGGGTTGGCTTAAACTAGTGGTTAAAATTTTATTTTAACTTTATTAAACTTTAACAGTATTTTCGGTTTTGGTATTATATTCTACTGAGGTCTACTCGCAATTACTTGTAGTAGGCATAATGTTTCGTAAAGCATCAACCATCTTTTGATGATGTTCTACGTCTAATTGTAAATAGGTCTGGATTGACTGGCGTGACCAGTAATTTTAGTCAGCTGTTGTTCCCCAATTCCCCCTTTTGTCAAGTTTGAGACAGCTGTAGTTCTTGCGGAATGTTTTGTTTGAATGGTCAATTTGACATTTTTTGTATCAATACCAATGTCAAAAGATGCTGACTTAAACCAAAAACTTACGGTATTCTTTCCAACTGGGCAGTGCTTATACCATACCTTGTAATTTGGCTGGTTGCGTGTTAGCATATCGAGCAGCTCTGGCGATAGCAAATTCAATGTCAGAAAATGGACTAAAAGTAATTTTATATTTTTCATTATACATTTCTTGCAGCTGTTTCGATGTAAAGTTCCACATTGCTTTCATATCCGTCTCTTTGTATTCACAACTATTTTTCTTTTTCGTATTCGTCTTCCAAAATATTCGTTAGTTGTACCACGGTTACAGACTAGACTATTATATACAATTTGTCATTACAAAAATCCACAAACTGTTTCCTTACTCTCTTTGGTGTTATATGTTGGACTTCTGTAATAGTTTGCTAATTTTCCTTACCGAAGCGAGAGATTTTAAAATACTATTAACTGTTCTAAGCAATAATACGATTAGTGTGAAACGTGACAGAATTTTTTGAAAAAATTGAAAACGTAAATTAGCGAGCACAATCTGCTTTATAATTTCCTATTCTGTCAAGGTTTTTTCTCAAACTGTCGATTTAATTCTATTTACACTTTTATTTATAAATTCGGAATCAAATTTTCTTACCGAATACCACTCGTACTTCAGGAAATGTTTTCTTGGTCACTAATATTTTAAGAAAATCATCCTTCGTCTGCGACTTGAGATAATCTCCAAAATATTCATGACTTCGAAAATATTTATGCAATAGTGATATTATAAGTGAAAATCCACAAGAAAACAAGTGTCAACTACTACTGTCAGAATGTATACATCCCACATTTTTTTGCGTAGCTATATAGGGTGGCTGCCTAGTTAAAGTGTAAGAACAAGCCAACATCTTACTGCTGGTCAGGTCTGGTAGGACACACACACACACAGAGGCTACTTTTTTCTGTTTTTTTTTTACTTCCTTCGTAAAAGGCAAGTATTGTAATGGTGAAAAAATCACCCTATGAGATTTTTCAAATCTTTACGTTTCAGGGGTAACATTATCGTAAAAATCCAATATGGCAAAACAAAATGACGGTCTAGTGAAATGTTAAAAATTATTGCTAAAAAAGTGCGTATTCAATTTATCTCAAATTTTGCCCAAAAATCAAGTATTACGTGGGAATCAACTGGTAAAATTTTGGTATGAATGGTGGAACAAAATGGCGGCTTATAAAACATCTAAAAATTCAGCCTGCAAAAACTACTTAATGAACTTATTTCATATTGTATGTCATAACTAATTGTACTATAGAAATTAACTAGTAAAAGTGTGTTCAAGTTGCCGGAACAAAATGGTTGCCAAATAAAATTTTTGTAATCTGAAAATATGACCCTCTCAGGTTTTACATATCTTCGGTTTTAGCGTCCCTAGATGTCAAAAAAATATGTTTTATCAACTCCGTCCGTTCGTCTGTCGGTTTGTCTCTCTGTCTGTCGGTTCGTAGCATAGCTTAAAAACTACTTATCAGAATGACTTCAAATTTTAATACAAAATTAGGGCTCATATGGTGACGACCTGGTAATATTTTGGTAAAAGTCCAATATGTCGGAACGAGATGGCGGCTTAGTGAAACGGTAAAAAAATTATTACTAAAAAAACTAATTATCCAATTTATCTTAGATTTCGCCCAAAAATCAAGTATAACGTAGGAATCAACTGGCAAAATTTTGGTACGAATACAATAGGGCGGAACAAAATAGCGGTTCAATAAAATATTTAAAAATTTAGTCTGAAAAACTACTTAATGAACTAATTTCAAATTGTGTGCCATAACTAATTATCGTATAGAGATGAACCAGTAAAACTGTGGTAGGAGAGAAAGGGGCACAGAGGACCGCTGGGGCACAAAGGTCCGCTCGATTTATTCTGTTATACGTGGCGCCATCTTTTAAATATTGCTAAAAATAGCAAGCTAGCGGTGTATTTTTATATTTCGGACAGTTACAGCAATGTTCGTGCAGTGTACAGGTCGCAGCAAACAAAACATTGGTTTCTAAGGTAAGCCATGCTAAATTTTATAGTTTTGTCAAGTGTGATTATTGCGTTATTATGCGTGTATTGTTATTTCTTATTATAACCCACTAAAACACAACTTTTTTACTTAAAAACAAGTTGGTTAACTAAGGTGTAAACAAACATTCAGTGGAGTGGCGGGAAATTTAAATTTATTTTCTGCAACTGGGGCACAAAGGACCGCTTATGGTCCTCTGTGTCCAAAGCAGTATGTTGTGACTTAAATATGAATTTAAGTGTCCTAGAATTAATTCAATTATGTGATGTGTGTATATTATCATAAAAAATATTTTTTTTAGATGGGACGTAACTACGTAAAGAAAAAACCCGAGTCTTCGTGGGCAAAAGAAGACATGACCAGGGCACTGGAAATGATCAACCGAAACGAAATTTCAGTTCGACAAGCAGCTCAACATTTTAAGATACCTAAGACCTGTATTTTGCGCCGAAAAAATAATGAAATGATGCCAAAGACACCAAGAAATGATCATTTTAAACAAGTGTTTACTGACCAACAAGAAACTGAACTAGTGGAGCATTTTCTAGACCTAGAAAACGATTTTATGGAATAACCCCTCTCGATGCTCGTCGATTTGCATTTGAGCTGGCAGAGAACATGGGCTTGAAACATCCATTTAATAAGAATGCCAAATTAGCTGGTAGTGACTAGTTGGCGGGGTTTAAAAAACGAAATCCTCAGCTTTCTATTAGAGCTCCCGAAGGCACAAGCATAGCACGAGCTGCAGGATTTAATAAGCCCCAGGTTCAAAAGTTTTTTGATTTTGTACGATCAGTTTTAGAGAAGAGCAATATTCAACCAGGCCAAATATATAATATTGATGAGACTGGGATTAATTCAGTGCCTGTATCCAGAAAAATTCTAGCTAAAAAAGGAAAAAAGCAGGTTGGGCGGATAGTGAGCACTGAACGTGGGTTTAATGTAACTGCAGTTTGTGGGATTTCAGCTGCAAGATCTTACGTCCCTCCGTTTTTTCTTTTTCCTCGACAGCGAATGAACCCATTATTTATGAAAGGATATTCGCCGGGTGCAGATGGCTATGCAAATGGTTCTGGATGGATGGATTCCTATCATTTCGTCAAGTATTTAGATCACTTTATTAACTATGTAGAAGCCGGTCCCGATAAAAAAATATTATTAATTCTTGACAATCACAATAGTCATAGGACGCTTGCCGCAATAAATCAAGCAAGAGAAAATAATATTATAATGGTCTCTCTCCCGCCCCACACCAGTCATCGCCCGCAACCCCTTGACTGCACTGTGTTTGGGTCCTTAAAACATCAGTATGCAAAGGAGTGTGACTTATGGCACACTAATAACCCTGGATCTCGTGTGTCATTATATGATATCGTAGAAATATTTTCAAAGGCATTTCTTCATGCTGCCACCTTGGAAAAAGCCATAAAGGGTTTTCAAACGACAGGAATGTATCCATTCAATAATGAAATATTTCCTGACGAATGTTTTCTGCCCGCTGAAGTTACAGACGTCCCGGTACGGCAAGAAACCGAGAGACCTATCGCTGCCGAAAATGTTTCAGATGAGGATGATCACCTGAACCTCAAAGCTTATTCAAAGAACCACAACCGAGCTACAGTTACACTTCCTTCAAAGATGCTTTCCTAAAAATTTCTCCAAAGCCAAAGTCAGATGTCCGTAAAAACAAAACTCAAAACCCACAGAAGGTAAGCAGAGCTCAGCATGCTGAAGAATTAATAAGTTCCCCATTTAAGGACCAGCTTATGGCCAAAGAAGCAGAAAAAAAAACAAAATACCAAAAGTGTAAAAAGAAAACTTACTAAAAATGTAGAAGAAAAGTCCAAAAAAAGAAAACCGCGCAAAAAAAAGTGGTGGAAGTTTCAAGTAGCGATATTGAAGAAGAAGACACTAACACCATATGCATTTATTGTCCGAGTAGGTATGGCGAATCAAGGGAAGGGGAGGGATGGATTCAATGTCAGAAGTGCAAAGGTTGGGCACATGACGCTTGCGCAGGAGTGTCAGAAGACGATGCAGAATTTATTTGTCTGAAATGTTCTTAAATATATTATTAAAAATAATATTTTTTGTTAGCTGTTAAGCTGCTATAAACGATTTTTGCAACCCATCAGTCTTTTTGTAAAAATCCTATTCAAATATTGTTTATTCAATGCATGATCCCAGCACCATGTACTAGGATCTCTGTGCCCCAGCACTAGGTCCTCTGTGCCCCATTGCTAGGGGCACAGAGGACCAGCGCAGGGTATTAAAAAAACAATTGTAACTCATATATCATTTTGTTTAAAATATTTTTTTGGTCTTAAATGAATAAAGTAACCACTAAACTTGACACAAATAGGTTTACTTATTTTTAATATATTTTTTTTAATGGATTTGTACACTAAAAATCCTTAAGCTGTCCTCTGTGCCACCTCCTCCCCTACTAATTCAAGATGCTGCAACAATACGCCGGCCAAATAAAATTTTTGTAAGCTGAAAAAAAATCTCCTTCTCAGGTTTTACATAACTTTGCGTTTTAGCGTCTCGATAGTCGCATAGCTTAAAAACTACTCATCAGATTGACTTCAAATTTTAATAAAAAATTAAGAATCATATGGGAATGACCTGGTAATATTTTGGTAAAAATTCAATATGCCGGAACAAGATGATGATCTAGTTAAACTTTAAAAAAAGTATTACTACAAAAACGAATTATCCAATTTATTTCAAACTTTGCACAAAAATCAAGTGTTACATCAGAATGAACTGGTAACATTTTGGCATCAATATAAGATAGCAAAACAAAATGGCGGCCTAATAAAATAGTTAAAAAAATCAACCTGAAAAAAACTACTTATTAGATTAATTTCAAATGTTGTGCAAACATTAAGTGAGATATAGAGATAAACTGGTAAAGTTGTAATACGAATTCAAGATAGCGGAATAAAATGGCTGCCAAATAAAATGTTTAAAAAATCAACGGAGAAAAATCTTCTTATTCCATTGACTTAAAATTTTGTAGAAAAATTAATTATGATATAAGGATAAACTGGTACGCATTCAACGTGACGTAACAAAATTGCAGTGTGTGTCAATGTAAAACCTACTTATTGAATGTATTTTAAATTATTCCCAAAAATCATATGTGGTATAAATAGAAACTGGTAAAATATTAGTTCAATAAAAATGTTTAAAAAGACAATACATATGTTCCTAAATACCTACAGTGTACAGGTTTTTCCCGTATATGTTTCCACCCACCTAGAGAGTTTATTTGAATAGATACGGAAGTGTCGTAAATACACAAGTTGTGTTTGTTGTTGGGTTTTTTATGAAGATTTAGAATTATATATCATTAGTGCGAAAATATTATTGGACATGTCAAATTTTGACAGGTTGTCAATTTTTTTAAATGAAACAACCTGTATATTAAATCATATTCTTGAAGATCTTTTTCTTTCTAATTTCAAATATATATATACTTTTAATATATTCTGCCAATTAGTTTTGGATATATAAGCGTTTAAACATTAAAGAAATGGTAAGGTAATTTGCGTTAAAACATAGTGAGCCATGGTTAAGACAATTGCAATAAACGACGGCTTTTTGACGTTTACCGGTCAGAAGTATCTATTTACGAGCATTTTTAATATCTAATACGTTGGACGATGGGTTATTCGGAAGATCAGAAACTCGACATGATTTTATTTACATGGTAAAAATGCATCGATAGTTCGTAACGAATATCAAAGGCGGTTTCCAGATAGGTAGACCAACACCGACTCGTAGCATCGTTAAACAATTGAATGAAAGAAAAACACTTAAGCGAAAAGTTAGAATAGTGGAAAGAAACAATATATCGTATTAGATATTAAAAATGCTCGTAAATAATTACTTTTGACCGGTAAACGTCAAAAAGGCGTCGTTCATTGCAATTGTCTTGACCATGGCTCACCATGTTTTAGCGCAAATTACCTTACCATTTCTTTAATGTTTAAACGCTTATATATCCAAAACTAATTGACAGAATAGATTAAAAGTATATATATTTGAAATTAGAAAAAAAAGATCTTCAAGAATATGATTTAATATACAGGGTGTTTTATTTTAAAAAATTGACAACCTGTCAAAATTTGACATTTCCAATAATACTTTCGCACTCATGATATAATATTCTAAATCTTCATAAAATACCCAACAACTTTTGTATTTACGATATTTCTGTATCTATTCAAATAAACTCTCTAGGTGGGTGGAAAAATATACGGGAAAACCCTGTATTGAACTAAATTGGGTCACACTTCATTATTCGTAATAAAAGGAAATATTCATAACGAGGAAAGTTCCGGGTAAAGGAAATTTGCCGATTTTTTCATTTTTGACATTTTATATACATCACATGTTTTTAAAAGTTCGTGTATCTAATAAAATTCAGATCTTTTATACTACAATATAAGGAAGGACGAAATAATTAAATTTAAAAATTCGAAGGGATCTTGATACGCGTCTATTATAATGAGAGTATAGCCTTTAAGATTGTGCTACATAAAAAGCATACAAAAAGTCATTTTTATGGTGAAAAATTTAACAGACCTAAAGGACCTTTTTATGCGACCTATTAGATTTGCGGTCTATTATCATCAACGCACAACTAGTAAAGCTGTATTACATAAAAAATACTAATGTGTAAAACCTCAAGTTTAAAAATTAAGTTAAAATAAATAAAGAGCTGACAAACTTAACGGACCACAAGGACCTTTCTTTCCAACCTAATGCTCATACTTGCTTTGGATGTATTTCATACTATACTTAATCTAACCATATAAACACACTGAACGTAGAAGGTATAACAGTATTATATACATCGGATTTGAACATGCCGCTCTAATTTTGCTGTGGAATCTCGTATTTATAAGTGCGGTCTCTGATGTCATGTAATAACAGTGTAATACTACTTCGATTCAATTTAATTGATGAAATATTTCTGCTTAATATTACAATGTTGATAGTGTAACCGAAGATGGGTTCCCTCTAAGAAGTTTTAAAAAAATCTTGTCGTTTTGTAACTCAAGTAACTTCAAAATCACTTTGTTTTGTAATACCTAGTCCAAATGCGAAATTTTCTTGTTAACACTAACACGTTGGAAATTTCTCAACAAGTTTCAAAAGTTTATTAAAAATATGCTTCTAAATGAGCTAATAACCTAATAATACATATATTTTTAACTGCCTGCTTTGGTTTTGTATAGTATAATAATTAAATAAAATTTAGTCAATGGTTTCTAGATTCTTTTTTGAGCATTTTTTGACTTCTGGGCTGTGTCCGAGGTTATTTGGAGATTATTATAGAAAAAAAAATCCCGGGTCTCTAGAGAGAGAGAGAGGGCCCCAGGAGTTCCCAAACTATGTCCCTCTTTTTGGTTTTTCTCGCACATCTCGACGATGGCTGACACCAGCGAAAACATTTTAATGTACAGAATTCAAGTTTACAAAATTTGACACAAAAAAAGCGTCTATTGCTTTTTTTTATATTTTCATACCAAGATTTTGGATATGCCAGGGTGACATAGGAAGCAGGGTACAAAACGACATTTTGTTGGTTTTAAAATATCATTTTCTATGAAAAAAAAGTTGAACCTTACTTTACCAGAATTGGCCCCTATTTTTTTATTTTCATCACAAGTTAACTTTTGTTTTCAAAACGGTGGGTAGACAGCCATTTTTTGAAAATTCAACATTGCCGCTTTATGAAAAAAATGCAGTCACTTTTTGCAAAATACTTGTTTTAAACACTTCAAAATAAGCTTATTTTTAATTTTTTTAGAACACTTCAATTTAAAAATCGTTTTGGGTTTTTTTTCACTTCTTGTTTTACCCAAGTGCAATACTCCAATATTTTTATTAATAGCAGCTTGTGGCATATTTTAGTAATTTTTTCGTATAATTAACTTTTTAAAGATGTATCACACCTATTTTCAAATGATTATAAAATACCCGTTTATTTTAAATAAAATCTTTCCTGATTTGTCAAAAATGGGTGTCATACCGCCATTTTGAAAGTAAAGGCTAGCATGCATATATCTTTAAAAAGGTAATTTTACATTGAAAATGACTGTAACAAAAAATATACAAGGTGTCGTTAAAAATAATGGAGTAAAAAGCTTTTTCGAATAAAGGAGAACTGAAAAAAATTTTAAAAACCTCTTAGTACCCCAAAACGATTGTTAAATTGAAGTGTTCCAGAAAATGAAGAAAAAAGTTTATTTCGGACTGTTTGAAATAAGTATTTTAAAACTCTTGACTGTATTGTTTTTTTTTGTAAAAAGCGGCAATGTTAAATTTTGCCATTTTGAAAACAAAAATTGACTTGTGAAATATCGTTGAAAAGCTAATTTTAGGCTGAATACGATAGTTCATAAAAATATAGGGGACACGGGTGACGATTGTAACATGTATCAAATGTAACGATCAGTACAACGCCGCCATTTATTCAGTTATTAGTCATCTAAACACGGCTGTTTAATAGTTATTAGTGGGAGCACATCTTGAGCGTTAGTGGTTAGAATGCATTTGTTTTGTGCATTTATTATACCCATAGGTGTGTTTTTGTTACAAAAAGTAAGTATTTAAACTTATTTTTATGGAATGGAATAATTTCGGAAGCACGTCTTTGATGTTGAATTTAATTAGATCAGTGGAAATAATTTAGTTTTGTGTTTTGGTCATTCTAAACCACAAACATAGGCGTCCGGTCCGTGTCAATTGTATCATAAACATGGGTTGCGATTGTAACATGTTACAGTGGACACCGGAGTGAATGTATCTCATTTAGGAAAACGAAAACCTTTGTTGAGGCTGCAAACAGGGTTTTAAATGGCAATATAGCAGTGAGAGCTGCAGCTAGAGAGTCTCAGCTTTGTCATGTGTTGCTCGAACGATCTGTGAAGGCGCTGAAGTAAATGAATAACCGTAAGCTAGCTACAGCCTAACAAGGTATTTTCTCCGCAGGAAGAGTTAAGATTACCTAACAACATTTCTTAACGAATCTATATTTATCCATACAAACTGCAGAGTCTAATCAGTTTGTCCCGGGTGATGAATTTTAACAAAGAGAACGTTGCTAAGTTTCTCGAGAATTTGGCAAATATTTTTGACAGGCACCACATTGAGCCATAATATATATAACGCGGATGAAACTGCTTGCACCGCCGTGCAGAGGCCTAACAAAGTAGTTGCTATAAAAGTTGTTAAACAAGTTGGTGCTATAACTTCCCAAGAGAAAGGTACGTTAGTTACTAAGTGTCTGGCCGCAAATAGTATAAATGCTTTAAGTAGCAGCATTCCACCTATGTTTATATTTTCTTTGGCAAGGTTAGATGATCATTTAATCAGGGAAGGGTCACCCGGTTGTATTGGGAAGCTAATAAGAGTGGATGAATGAAAAAACCCGAATTTTTTGAATTCATGGAATTGCTAATTTTATACATTTACTCATCTTATTTGTCTCTCCCTTTTATACATTTTTGTCGAGAAAACTACTTTACACAAATTGCAATCACTCGATTGTTCTGTATTTGGTCCGTTTAAAAAGTTTTATAATAATGAGTGTGACAATTGGAAGAGAAATAATCCAGGCAAGCGAATGACTGGCTCAGTTCGAAATGCTTTATCACAAGCTTTAACGTCTAAAAACAGGAATTTGTCCATTTAATAAAAAAAATTTCTTACCTAGTTCTGGAACCGGCGTTTGGAAGATATTCAGCCTAACGATTGACAAGAAAATTACCCTCTGATCAACATGCGTTCGCAAAGCCATCTACATTCAAAGATTCTGTTCCACCGGTTCCCTCGGTGCTGCACTCATCGCAGAATAGCCCCAATTCTACTTCTTTTCCTTTTACATTTAAAGCTTGTCTGAGTTCCACAGCTGAGATTTCTTCTGAAGATTCTGTTTTAAGACACTTACCTCTCCAGGCCTTAAGACTGTACTCACCAAATAAACAAAATATATCCCGGAACAGCTAAGACTTTTTCTCAAAGCGGATTTCAGCAAAATCTGATAGGCAAAGAGGAAAAATTGCCATCCTCACAGACACACCTGAAAAAATTCTTTTAGAAGAGCGCCTTAATAAAAAGACTATATCTTCAATAAAAAGAAAAATAACCTTTAAGGCTTTACTTAAGGGAAAGGCAAATAAAAAAAGAAATCGAAATGCTGCACAAACGTCATAACCGTCATCGTCCGAAAAAGAGGACACTTTTTATTTGATCTGCTGTGGTTCATATAGATCAAGTACAGATGATTGGCTGCAGTGCAGAAAATGTCCACAATGGGCTTATTCCCACTGCACTAAAAACAATCCTTGGTTTATCAAAATACAAGAGTTCTAACCACAGGTTCCAGTGTTAGGACCTTGGTTTATTTGTCGCAGCTGCGAATCCGATGAAAATTATTCAGATTAACAAAAAATTTATATGTACCACATTTAAGTTGTTAGGTTGGTTTTCGATGCTGAGATTTAAAGAAAATGGAATTGTTGGATTTTGACAGAAAAGCCAATATGCTATTTTTAGTTCTTATTTTTTCAATATTTCGTTAGAAGCTCTTTTCTTATTTTGTTTCATGCTTTAATCGGTGTTATTTCGTATTCACACGTTTGGAAATAAATTTATAACTTTTTATTTCATTGAATTTTTTGGTTTCACAAGGTAAATATATTACTAAATTAAAAGTGAAAAAATCAGATAAATAATAGATATTTACGATAAAGTGGGATAAAAGCATTATTATTCTGCTACGCACTCGTTGTGTAACTTCCACACGCGTATGTTAATAACGATGTATCACACGTGTATCGTACAAAATTTTATCTACGATCATTTAAAAATCTTCTCCGAGTTATAATATAATTTATATTTTCATGAAAAGATTACCTATCAAATATTTAAAAACAAATTACCTCTGTTACCTGTACTTACTATACCATAGCACCCAAGTCTTTCATAGAAAACATTAGAAAATAATGCTTTCAAACAATTTGTTATTTGTCACAAAGTTCGGAACGAGTTTTATTCATTTTCTGCATGAGCGATTCAGATCTTCTATCCGACATCGAAAAAGTGGCTACCGGCGTAATTAGCATTCTGTCCGAAAAATCACGGGCAAAAATATGAGTTGGCCTGCTCCTGGTATCAGAAATAGTGTTAAGAAGAGAACATAAAAAACATCTCCAGTGAGAAGGCATGGTTAGCCTATTTTAATGATTAAAATTAAAAAACCATTCTCTCTTTGGGCGTACTATTCAATGTTGCGGAGTGTGATGTCTATTAGAAAAAATGTGGATATTAATAAATACTCTCATTTAATTGCGTTTTTTAAAAGAAAGTCGGAAGGATATAGACCTACAAAATCGAAGATATTAACGAAAAACGATATTAGTGTTTTTCTGCAGAAAGCTGACGATAACAAGTTTTGTATGGCGAAAGTAGCACTTTTTGTTGGACTAGCAGGAGCATGTAGAAGAAAAGAGCTGACAGACTTACTTTTGGAAAATGTGAAAGATTGTAAAACCATTCACGCAGACAAAAAAGGGCAATGTTTCTGTAACAAAAACCTATACTGTTAGGTGGATCTGCCCCGTTAACGTTAGGTTAGCCAGGTTTATCAACAAAATCTTCATTAAAACTATAATAATAACCAAAAATAATTATAATTCTGTTGTCCAAATAATTTTCAATTAGTCATTTTATTTCCTTTAACAAATTGGCAAATCTAAAGTCTGGTAACGTTGCTAAATTTTTCGTTTTAAGGCTGTGAAATTGTGACAGAGTGTGATTTTTAATTAATTTTTTTTTAGGAAAACTCTTGCATATTCTGCAATTTTAAAAATCATCTGTCAGGATAGTTTACCAGACCCGTTTGCAAAATTATCCAATCCAGAACAATATACCGGCCACTGCCACTGCTATTAGCACCGGCTGACCATAAAGAGGCACGGGGGATGGCGGTCAAATACTAGTGCGGTAATACCTAACATTACCTGACTAAAAATAGTGCGATAATGGCTTCTTAACTCCCGATCGTAGACAAAAATATTATTATATTATTATTACTTTTGATGTTGTTACTATCGACGCCCATACCTGACAGAAATGACACCTGCAAGGTGTTATGTGATCATATTTCAATTTTTTATGAAATAAAGTTCACTTGCTTACAAACTTCAAAATAAATAATATTGTCAGGCTTTGAAGCATATCTAAATAAAAAAATATAGTGTTCGTTTATTACCGAAAATTGAAGCGGGAACCGATAGAACCGATTCCTATTTAAAATAAAAAGTAGGGGTCACTTCCGCTGAAACCGAAAGTAATTTTTAACTGTTTTTTCGTATAAAATTTCCTTATTATGAATTTATAAAGATGACTCACACTTTAAAATTATATTTTTTAAACTAAAAAAATAGCGGCTTGGACCTCTCTCATTGTCACCCGGTATAGTCTTGTATTAATATTAGCCAATATTTAATAAGTACGATCATATAAAAACGTTTATGAGAAGGATTATTTTGAAAAATTATCACATCCACATCAATAACAATATAGGAACAAAGTTAATTGATATCTAGATAATTACCTTATTTTCACCAAAAAATCATTAACCAATGTGTAAATTATAACAGTTCATATTACCTTAAGCGTGTTTTAGCTAACTTAGTCCGTTTACTTAGTTTGTTTTGCATTTCAAACGACTTGGCAAACCATTTAGTAACCAGAGTGCGAAGTTAGAAGGCGAAAGTTTTGCAAACATACGTTAAAGGGAGAGCAAAATAGGTACAAATTAAGAAGGTACATCAAATTATTAGGTACATTAAACTTTGTTTCCTAGTATTTAGAAATATAATATGAAATTTATTTATTAGCAACAATTATTTTGCCGTTTATATATCGTAAACTATAATATACAAATTTATTATAAACAAGCATCAAAAATTTCAGGTGAACTTGAAGATAAAAAATCGAAAAGAGTTCATGTATGTTACTTCAGAGTCTTAAACTAGCTTTAAAATATTTTTTTTTATTATTTCGACGAGGCTTTGAGATATTGCATTACATTCTTATATAAACTAATACACAATTAAAAGACACGTGCTTTTTTTACTTTTGTCTGTGACATAGGTGTTGACATGTCTAGATGTATTTTTAATTCCTGAAATAACAGCCCATATGTTGTATTAAACTATATGGGCTATACATAGGGGAAGTATTGCAGTCGGAAAAATTTTCGAAAAATATACGTTGGACTCTTTCGACGTGTCTCCAATATATATAAAAATCAGTTTAGGTTAATGTCAGGGGGGATTTGATTTTGGGAGTTACAAGCGTGTAAATCTTCATTTAAGGTGTATATAAAAACGTTACCAAAATATAATATTTTGGTAACGGCAAACCTATATCAGTCAATCTTAACACAGAAATAATTAGGTTAAAAGCCAAAATTTCTACCGAGTCTACCATCAAGTTTGAATAGGCAGTAAACTGAACACTGACTCTGGGGATGGCTATTGAACAACGACTTGGAGCCAATTGAAATTCTAGTCTCGCCTCTTCCAGAAATACGGCTCAATACTATTTTTAACTAATTTGAATTATGAATGCAAAAAAGTTTATATATTTCGTTCAGCAATATGTCGCAATTGTTTGCTCTAATGTTGCATTACCTACAAGTAATGATGATGCTTATAACATCAGCGAAGAAAAACCAAATCCATCTGATTGCTTGAGGTAATTACCAGGAATTCAGCAGCCAGAGAAAGGGAGAGAAGAAGACGAAAGTGCAATTGAAGAAATAGATTTAATCAATAATATATTCTAAAAAATCAATTAAAATCAATGAAAAATATGGAGTTCAGAATAACTTCAATCTTAATATTTCACGAACGATTAGAAAGGGAAAGCAGGTAAGGAATTTTTTTGAAAAGAATTTTATATTAACTGTTTTTACGATAAACTTTGCCGTTAATGAAATATCGGCAAAAAACAAAATTTTTTGACTTTTGACCGTCAATAATTTTTTTCTTTCAGCTAGATCGATTAAGAGTACTGCAAATTTTTAGCTTTGCGCTTATTTATACAGTGGCGAAGAAAGGATGAAGCCCGCCCAGTGGGGGCCAAAACCTATGTCAGCGGGAAAATTTCTATTAACGGTTTTTTCGACTACAAAGGAGTTTTATTCATTGATATTCCTCATGATCCACGTACATTAAATGCAAGTTACTATTGCCAGTTATTAGAGTCAGCAAAAACAGCCTATTGAAAACAAAAGTCAACGCTAGGCCGCACTCACACTAGGTTTTGTCAAGGCACAAAGGACCACGCACAATCCTTATAGAAAATGACTTTCAGTCAATTTTCTTGAAAATTTGCTATGTTGCAGTTTTCGACATCATGATCCAGGCTTTCATAGGCACAACTTAATCCCGCGACTAGTTTTGGTTATACAGGGCGTCAAAGTTAGAATTTTACCTTATGCAATTTTTTTAATTTTTTGTTTTTAAATACTTAATACGCGTGCAAATAAGTTAGTAACTTAGAATACCTGAGGTTAGAAATCACTGTATCTATTACTAAAAATAAACTCATAACAGCTCGTAACTGTTTTCCACATTGCTGTAATTTTTATTTTATATTCGACCGCACCCGAAACACTAAAATTCCCATTTTTACAAAAAGTTCAATAAAACTAAAACAAACAGTGAGATATGGCTAATTTTATAATATGTGTATTAAAATTAAATAAAGATTGTATCGAGAAGCTTTGTAAATAGCTGAGATTACCATGGCCATGAATTTTTATACTTATTTTGTATTAGCAGCATTTTGCTATATATTTATGTAGCCGATAAAAGAGACACAAATTAATTATAAAACGAACCTTGTCAGTAAATAGATCATATGAATATAACCATTGTAAATAAAAATACGCAATGTGGCCCATAAAATTATAGGCAAGCTATGCGACTAATGTACCATTAGGTTTCACTTACTTTAATATAATTATGCCTTTTTAAATATTAAGATAAAACTTCACTAATAAGTCATTATTATACAGGGCGTTTCATACACTTTCTAATGCTCTAGTAACTAAAAGTCTTATTATAAATACTATTGAGCTCCGTTGACTTTTATTCAATATACTTTAGAATTTTCCTCCAAAATATTGCCAGGAATGTATTCTCGCAATAAGTCAAAATAACTTGATACTTTGTGAATCAGTTCAAAACATGTGTAAAATCTAGCCTCTTAGAAAATGCATTCAATAGTAAGTTTGGTGTTAGAATATGTCAGAGAATGATTGTTTAATATATTATATCCTGATTGACAATTAACACAAAACCCTAATTACTATTCATCTCTTTATCTTACAATCTAAGATTTTTTAGAGTGTTGGTAATTAAATAATGTATACATGTCGCCGAGCCTTAATTAACTATACTATTTTTAGTAAGTTTTTATATAATCTAATCTAAGTTTCCATTTAGATTCGTGCTTTTAAATATATATGTCTTTTATTTATCTTTATATAGTATAGTATCTTCCCAGTGAATTTTTTCCAAATAATTAATATACCGCTGTAAAAGTAGGTGACACCTTGATCATGCTACAACTTTTAGAATTATGGTAATATTTCCGTTTGTGGGTCATTTTTCGGTTTTAGACTAAGTAATCAAATCACTCTTTAAAACCCTTTGCCTTAGGAAAATGATAACTAATACTTAAATTTATACTAGTTTTTATATTGTATTGTTGTATACTAATTATAACACTATTAGTAATAACCGAGGGAATGTACTCATCTAACTCTTAATTTTAGGAGCAAAGTTCTGCCACTAATTCCTATTTTATAGTTTCCCTGTATTGCAAATGGAGAATTAAATCTTCATTGCATTATATTTGATATTTTCGATAATATCTCGCAGTTATTAAAACAAGGTAAGAAAAATATTTATCGAACTACTTGTATATAATATCCTATTACTAGAATTATTATGTAAAACCAGGTGGAAAATTTGATTTTAATAAACATATTAAAAAATTAATCCAAACCTGACTGTTTGTTTTAGCTGAATTGAATTGTTTCGTAAAAAATGGAATTTTAGTGTTTCAGGTGCGGTCGAATATGAAACAAAAATAATCGCAACATAAGTAATTTTTAATTCACCAAATCAGCTTTCCGAAAATTATATCTGACCTCACTTTGCCAATTCAAATTCTGTTTATTAAACAATATCACTCATTCCAAAGGGGATGATAATTATTAAGGTACCAAAGGATCATCACTCTCAGTAATATTTACATATGATTAGAAAAACATAGATCGAGTAACGAATTATTAAAATTTACAACAAAGTTATACTGATATATAATCATCACGAAACTTAACTCCCATTGCAATTTAGAAAGGTTATAATCTCCAAATATCATAATTTTAACATCTCTATTTTCATAGCTAATATCTCTTACAGCCCGCAAATGGTTAAGGTTAACATTAATGTCTGATTTAGGTGGTATGTATATACAACCAACAATAAACCTAACATGACCAATTTTAATTTTCACAAACACATGTTCAACTTCAACAACCACAAGAATCAAACCTAGTCTAAACTGGATCTGGCTGTTACCACCTCTTGCCTTATCACTTGTAGTTGAATCTCTGTCTCGCCTGTAGACAGTGTATATTTCACAGAAAAGCTCACAGTCAGTCACAACAACAGTATCACATCATGGACAGAAGACAAGGATGTTGTTTATATAGTACTAAGTTTAGTACATAATCCCCTAACATTTTGATAGCACAAAGATATGTTATCAATTTGCTGATAATCTAAGCTTACTCGTTTTTTGACTCAGCTCTGGATGGCTCCGACCACTGATCATTTAACTATAAAGAAGTTATCATCTGGTAACGTATCATAAAATTTTCCTCTTCACTCTTTTTCCTAGCATCTAATTCCTGATATAACTTTCTAATTTAACCTTGGTATATTGGTGTTAAATCTGACTTGATATTAACATTGGAAGACTTTAGTTTATGTTGTTTTCTCTGGCACTGTGTTGGTAACAACGCATTATTATATATAACTTTAATAGGTCCTGAAGTGGCTAGGGATGAAGCACGACCGACTCTAAAAATTTCGAAGCGATTCATCAACCTCCAACTTGGATAGAGTATACAAAATATAAGACCTAACATGACTCACCATTTTTTTTACCACTTTTGATTGGCTTTCTGCAACACCATCATATTTTTAGATCTAGAATTCCTGTCTTGCATTTCTTGGAACATATACAGCTTCCCAGCAGAAATCTCATCCATGTTTTTTTTTTGTTTCCTTCTTGTAGACTCAAAGAGTTATTTTTAATTTCTTTAATTTTACTTTCTACGTGTGTAACCTTATCTTCCAAAGGCTCACGTTGTTCGACCCCCAGACGTTGTTTTTCAGTTATAACTTCAAGAACTGCTTGCAGGTTATTTTACTTCAATTTTTTGGCATAATTTACATTCCCATTTGTGAGACTTCGTTTTCCGGAAAAACAATATCAACAAAAATACATGGTAAAATAATAAATTATTAAATTATTGTCGTTTATGAACTCCTTATCGTGGGTATACAGCAGATACAACAGATTTGAACGTAATCAAACTCCGTAGAATATTAGGATATGAATTAAATTCGACAGTCCAACTCTTCAACTTTTAAAAAAGCCGACTCAGACTCATCGCTCAGCTTCGCAAAGTATGGGGCTAGCAAATGTAATTGACGCGCTACAGGGCGCTTTTTTATACCAAACCTAACCTAGCCTAACTTAACGGGAAATAAAGTTTGCACAAACTATTAAATCAAGACCAAGATTGACGCCCGTTCAAACGCACTTCTGTTTTGATACAAGAAATACTTTCTTGAAAGCTGTTAAAAAAATCTAAAGAAACTGAAATATTAATATCGGGGATGTTATTTATATCCTAGTAGAAATAAACTAGTAGCGCCACTCTCTCAAATATTTTCCACCTGCCGACAAAATTCGGTAGATTGTTGGCAGCATATTAAGTGCTTCAGTTGAGATCGGTCGTTCGAGCTGCGAAGTTTGAGCGTTGCGTGCCAGAACAGAGGCGGATTGGCGAAAATGAGTACGTTACTGTGTGCTGCTGTTGGGTGTCTCAACACGTCGAAAAAATTGTTTAAATTTTTCCTTATGTTTAGATCTTCTAAACGGTTCATTTCAAATAAAATATACAATATGTTTCTGTTTAATATTTTGAACAAATTCTTGTTTTGACGTCATGTAAATAAACAAAAGTGAAGCTCAGTATTTTTAACCATATGGTATATGTATATGGATTATAAAAATGAAATGAAAATAGGAAGTATTTCAAAATTTCTATATCTAAAAATAATAAATAGCTATTGAGGAAATCTTGAATTTTTGTTACCTCTATCTTTTAGCCTCAATTCTATTTTTTATTTCCCCCGTAAAAGGGAAGTACTGTAATCGTGAAAAAATTACTCTTCGAGATATTTTCAGATCTTCACGATTTTGGGTCCCTATATGACGAAAAACATGTTTTCTCAACTCCGCCGATCTATCTGTGTGTCTGTCTGTTCGCGGCGTAACTAAAAAATTACTTACCCAATTGAGTTCAAATTTTGGTCAAAGTTAGAAGGTCATATGGGTGGGGATGACCTGGTCACATTTTGGCAAAAATACAATATGGCGAAACAAAATGGTGGCCTAGTGAAATGTTAAAAAAATTATTATTAAAAAACTGCTCATTCAATTTACCTCAAATTTTGCAAAAATATCAAGTATTATGTTGGACTCAACTGGTAACATTTTGGTACGAATCCAAGATGGCGTTAAAAAATGGGGGCTTCATAAAATATTTAAAATTTCAGCCTGAAAAACGGTTTGATTTCAAATTATTTGCCATAACTAATTATGGTATATGGATCAACTAGTAAAATTGTGGTACTAATTCAAGATGGCCGAAGAAAATGGCTGCCAAATAAAATGTTTGTAATCTTGAAAAAATCACCCTCTCAAGTTTTACACATCTTTATGTTGTAGTGTCCCTAGATGTCAAAAAATATGTTTTTTCAATTCCGTCTGTCGGCCTATCTGTCCGACTGTGTGTTTGTCTATACATAATACACTACTCAATACTACTAATATAACAACAGGACCCATATATAGATTCTGTATTCCGCATGATACCCATATCATCAGTCTTTACCTACTACGTTGGTCCGCAGTTATTTCCCAGATATTAGGTTTCTGAATGGTTTTTGTTAAATATCCTCTTGTTTTTATATTAGAGTGGTGTATTATTTAAGGTTAGGATCCAGCAAAAAAAAACCAAAAGTCTATTTTTGAATTATCGACGTTTCGCAATTTTATTGCTCCATCTTCAGGACACATAGATTTTTATATCATGCATGAAATCCATATTATCAGTCTTCACCTACTCCCTTAGTTAGCAGATATTTCTTAGACATTATGTTTCTAAATGGCTTTTTTTAACGATCATCTTGTTGTTATGTTAGACTGGTGTATTATTTGGGGTTAGGCAACATCTGCGGACCAAGGGAGTAGGTAAAGACTGATAATATGGGTTTCATGCAGCATATAAAATCTTAATGTGTCCTAAGGATGTAAAAAAAAAATTGCGAAACGTTGACAATTAAAAAAAAGGCTTTTGTTTTTTATTTACTGTATTCTAACCCCAAATAATACACCACTCTAACATAACAACAAGAGGATCGTAAACGGAAACCATTTAGAAACTTAATATCTGGGAAATTTCTGCGGACCAATTGAATAGGTAAAGACTGAAAATTTGGGTTTCAATTTAAGATGGCGAAACGAAATAGCGGCCAAATAAAATTTGTAAAAAATTAACGTAAAAAAATCTTG
This sequence comes from Kuschelorhynchus macadamiae, assembly GCA_030620095.1. Taxonomy (NCBI): domain Eukaryota; kingdom Metazoa; phylum Arthropoda; class Insecta; order Coleoptera; family Curculionidae; genus Kuschelorhynchus; species Kuschelorhynchus macadamiae. The sequence goes on along the minus strand of JAUTXW010005266.1, from coordinate 1,186,972 downwards.
TTCAATTGACTTTAAATTTTGCAGAAAAATTAAATAGGAAAAATTTCATACGAATTCAATATGATGTAACAAAATGGCGGTATGTGGTAAAATATTGGTACGAATCTAATAGGATGGAACAAAATGGCGTCCAATAAAAATGAAAACAGTATATTTAACACATATATACTGTGACTACGTACTGAACTAAGCTGGGTCAAACCTAACTATTCCTAACAAATGGAAAAAAATCATAACGAGAGAAGTTCCTGGTAAAGGAAATTTACCGATTGTTTAGGTTATTCTAAAGTTTTATTCATCCCCGTTTTAAACTCATACCAATTGCTAAATTGAAATGTTAAATAAATTGTACAACCGTATCCTTTATTTAAATGAAAACTTTAACGTGCCAAATTTTAAATCTGTTTTTGGGTACCCAAAATTCGTAATAAACGACATGCTCCAGACAGGAATCATGGTATCCTTTTTATGACGTAAAGTAAAACAAAAACACGTTAACATTATTTCTCTCAAAGTCAGGAATCAATAGTGTAATTCAATGCCGGTCGTGGTATTAGCCACAGGATTTTTGTACTATGTGAACATCAACATACATCGATATTATATCGGGTCGCAAAAGAATGATTTGTGGAGCTGCACTTCGCATTTGTTATTCATAAAGTTTTCCACTTTTAAAAGAAAAATGTTTTATTGCCAATACCGCTTAGCTGGAAATCAATATGAGATCTTTCATATATTGCAAATTAGAAAACATAAGAAAATTCTGTATCGGTTTAAACTTTTTTATTAAAGAAGAAAACTATCATGATGTTGCCCTAGTTGAAATATGGGGCTTGAATTCAGTGGTGGCCCTATTTCTGTGATGGTTTGTATTTATTATTATTGTTTGCTTTTGGATTTTTAGAGTAACCGTTGAAAATATTGAAGCACGCTTTATTTGATTATTGGCAACGTCGCAGTGCCAACCAGTTTAGTGTCGTATATTTCTAGTAAAAGCATTATTTTTTATCATGAAGCAGTAAAACTCCAGTAATGAATTAAATAGCTCATTTAAGTACGTAGCCAAGCTTCTTTACAAAATAACTTGAGCATTTTAGGCGAAAAATCTATTTAGGGTCATCATGTGCTTTTTTTTATTTATGAGAAGACTACGAAGGCCGAAACCTAAATACTAGGTACCGAGGTCGCTTTAAAAAAAGACAGGGAAATTTTATTGATGCGGGATTTAAAGACTTGCAGATTCGGAGAAGAAGGAAAGATATTTGCTGGTAACACATTCCATAATTTAGATACTCTAAGAATGAAAGTGCGAGCAAAGTGAAAGGTCCTTGGCAGTATCGTATCTAGGATCTGGCACAGGGGCGACAGCCAGGGGCACAATCCACGCCTAACATAATACATTACTCTTCCCCTACATCGAGTCCCCAATTTTAAAACAGTAGAAAGAATAGCAAAGCAAATGGTTGGTTTACAAAAGTATCTAACAGATTATTGAAAGATTAAAAAAAGAGGTAAAAAGAATGTTCGATAAAAAAGCGGAGGATGAAGAGGCGTTGCTTTTCTTTGGAGGAGGAGGGGGCGCCAAATCGAAATCTTACCAGGGGCGCTAGCTTCCTCAGTTACGATTCTGATCCTTGGTCTTTGCAGTTAAACCGTGATGCATGTTGGTCGATGCTAGTGTCTCCCTGGCAGGAATAATTAAGGAGGGCATAATCGATGCTATTTCAAAAAACAGAATCAATATCTGTTAAACAGATACAGATCGCCCACAATTCGACCATGCTCTAGTGATGCAAGCTTCCTTGTGAGGTTTGGTTCATCAATCAGACGAATAGCTTTTTTCTGGACAAAGTCAATGTGCGAGCAATACTCAAGGTAGGGTCCGATTAGTGAAGTGTAAAGGGTAAACAGGTTGGCAGAAGAAAAGTATTTTCGAGCTCAGAAAAGAAAACTTCTTCGCGGCTCCTGTGACATGTGGATGAAAAATTTAAGCCTAGGCTAAAAGAATCTTTGTCTTCAAGCATTTGATAATTTATTTGAAAGGTGTGGATACTGGGAGATGATTTGGGAGATAATAAACAAGACTTTGTCTTAGTGGCGTTAAACTGAACAAGGTTCTTTGCTTCCCGTTCTATGATTTTAATGAGGTCCTAGGTTAGGGATAAAGACATTACTCTACGCGTATCATCATTGTCGGTCTTGGAGATAGGTTTGGGAAATTGTATATTAAAGTGAAGTGTGCCACCGTCAGCATAGCTGTGAATAATTGCACAATTAATGTGCAGGAGGAATAACGTAGGTGCCAACATTGAACCCTGCCTGCATTGATTTGGTGAAAGTTTGATGAATGGCCGTCAACCACTACAGAAATACTTTTGATGGAAAGAGAACTGGCAATCCCAGTACAAAGTTTTGGACGAAGATCATAGGCAGGAAGTCTGTTAGTTAAGTGCGCTATGCCAGACTTGACCAAATGCTTTGGATATGTCGAGGGCAATAATTTGGGCTTCTCCGTGGATAGATGTGGATCTTTGGTGACGGAAGCCGTATTGCCTGTCGTGTTTAAGTTTATACCTTTTAAGGTAATTTAAAAGATTATTATTGATATACTTCTCTATAGGTCTGTAGTTAGAGGGAAGAGTTTTGGATCCCTTTTTGGGAACAGGCTCTCATTTCGTACATATTGTATAACAACGCTAGTACTGATGAAGGGGGAAGTGAAAAGGAGGGATTAAAGAAGAATTTGCGGCGAATGTTTTTCAAACAGCTCTACTTTTGCTTTAGACGTGGAGACGATTTCATTACCGGAATTTAGGGATGGGAAGGAGCTTTTGCAGAAGTTTTAATTGATATTTTAGGTAAGCGACCAAAACGACTAGCTCCCATTTTGGCAAGAAGTGACTATGCCTTTTATGCGTATATTGAAGGCATTTTTGGCTTCGAGAATTATGCGATTGTATTGATTTCGTGCCTCGTTCTTGGCCTGTAGATTTTTTGAAATAAGGTTCTTGAGAAAATTTTCATGAGTATAGATTATCTCTAGTTTGGTATTATCGCAGGATTTTAAAAACCAAGGTTTTCATTCTAAGGGAAGGAATCCCTTGGATGGGTTGCGGATTCCGCAATCCATCCCAGCCAACGGAATTATAGTGCCAAACAGTACGAGATGGCATAGATTCTACAACTTCCTGTTGTATAGGACAGGAAACACTATTTAGACCATGGTCAGAGAAACCCAGAGGAGCGGAAATGAAAGACTGCAAGGCTCTGGGTGAGTGGTGAGAAAAAGGTCCAATGGACTTTGGCTATGTGTGACGAAGCGTGGGAAGTAACTAGGTTCTTTGATGAGGTTGGTGAAAGATTGGCTGATTGCAAGGGCCTCTGCTGCCCTACCATAACCGTTCTTTATTATAAACGTTAACTAATTATAATAGTATATCAAAATATATCAAGGATAATAATTTCAGAAGAAGGGAATTAAGAGATTAAGAAATCCACTTTAGCAGAAAGAGTCCAAGAGCTCGTTGAAGGACAGGTCTGAGGGAGAGCGATAGATACAACAAATAAATTTAGTGGAAGTTCTGAGTTCTGATAAATTTAGTGGCTAGTTTGAGCCACGGGATATCGGGTTTGTTCGATTCAATCTTGTACATGATAGGTTACTACGAACGTAAGCGCAGAAAAGGCAAGTATGGTTACCATTACCAGGTAGCAGAGATGTCGCAATTGTTTTCAAATAGTAATTCAATTACTATTATGAATTACTTTCAAGACCGGTTAAAAAATAAAATACCAATTACCATTATTCCTAATAAAGTAGTTCAATTACCAGCTACTTTTCAAAAGTACTTCATTTCCGTCCCAATTACAGTGATTCAAATACTGCGAAGTAATTAACTCCTTTAAAAGTAATTAAATTACTTCAATTACTTAAAAGTAATTCAATTACTTCTAACTGGTACAATGATTTGTAATGTCTTTAGTGATTAAAATACTTTCACATTGATTTAATTACTGACACGCCTCTAAATGGTTGTTATTATTTAAATTTAAAAAACCTATCTTACTCTACATATACGAAAGAGTACTTAATTTTCTCCAAGTTATTACAGTAAGTAAAAGTTTAATAAAGTCATATATCTTTATGGATCAACGAGTTACATATTCGATTTTCTCGCATATACCTACATACGCAATAGCATTTGCTTTATCCTTATAAAGCTAATGACAATAGTGTACTAGTTTCGCAAGACACAACTTTAGCTTGCATATTAAAAAATAAGTTCAATAATTGCTCTTTTATGAACTGCAGCCTCAACTGGATTCATTAAAGCACTCTGTGCTGTATTAACGTATTGGATTTTTGGAAAATAATTCCAAGTTTCCCGTGAATGCATGGTGAATAACATGCAATTGTGACTTTGGCTATTATGTAGATAGTACTGAATTGTGTAGTTCCATTTAAGCGGAAGAATAGTAATAATTCACCCTATTCGTCACTTCCTTATTTCTGTTTTTATTTAATCCGTTTTAAAAATATCTATGGTTCGTTTTAATGCAAGCAAAACCGTTATGGCGACTACAAACACTCAAATTGGGAATATGGTGTAGACTGTAGAGCGTATAGAATACGTTATTCGTATTTAAGGTAGGATACATGCGTTTCACTTAGTTTTCTGACTACGCTAAGGACCTGAAAGTAAAACGCAGGCAATTTCTTTGGTGAATATGTTGATGATAGTCGTAAAAAAATTTCGCGCCTTTAAAATTTGTTAATTTTTAGTACATTTTGCTCAAATATATTGGCCAATTTATATTTCAAAAATGTAATTTTGGACTTTGGTTTAAATAGTAATTACCATTAAATATCTTGACAAACAAAAATCTTTTTTGGCTTTTTCGCAACTGAATAAAAATATTTAACTTTAAATTAATTGAAGCAGATATTTAATATTAATTAATTATTATTCAATTAATTTAAAGTTAAATATTTTTATTCAGTTGCGAAAAAGCCAAAAAAGATTTTTGTTTGTCAATCTAAACGCAACAAATAATCTGAACACATTAAATATCTTATTATAAACAGTTATTCTTTTTTTAACGTAATGTTTAATTTATATGCATTTTTAATCTTTATACTCACAAAAATAAACATCATAGCTAAATATTTATAGGTGAGATGAAATACACAATGGCGTTCTATTGGACTTTTAATTTTAGATTGGCTGCATTTCTTTACTGAGAAAATTACTTAACATCAAGTGTCTACGACTGCTCCCATACACTTTTACAGTTTTGGCTTCTTTAAATACGCAACTGTCACTCATACTCAGTTACACTAAAGTTCTTATTAAACCTAAACTGTATATTATTACCAAGCTGTTACGATTTGGGAACATTCCGCCGGTTCTTTAAAAATTGTTACGTAGGATACGGAGAGTTGCGGTACTTGAGTCGCTACTACAATTCTGCCATCTATCATAATTATAACCCTTGTTTCGTTTTTATTTTTTGTTTCCTTAAAATACCGCTCTAGTTTGTTTCGTTCATAACCAAGTTGTGATATTCAGAATTTTTAAAATAATATAAAATGTGGCTGAGTGACGAAAGCTACTTTTTTTTCTTATGGTATGTGAAGGCATTGTGAATAATTTTAACTTGTTACTCGTAGATGATAACACAACACGTACACAACTAATTAATAGCTGTGGACTGAAGTACAATGACTTTCGAGCAACAGTGGCGACAATAGAAGCCCACCCGCCAAACTGATGCAAAATTTCTAAATTAATTTACTTTTATATTGACAATATCTGTCAGCGTCAGTTGTAAATGTAGGGTTCTGTTAATGTTTTACTTTAATAATCTATTTGAACTATCTAGTACAAACTTACTTTTTCATTTAGATTTTTAACAAATAACAATGTTTGTGCAAGCGATTAATGAGAGTTGTCTGCCAAGTGAATTTAGTAATGTAATATGCACTAAAGAAGGTCTACAAAATAAAGCTTCCTAATCTTAGAGAGCTTCTACCTCAAATTGAGGTGCTGAGTGAAGTAAAACATACACTAAGACATGAAACAATATTGTCTTTTACAGTAAAATAAAACCAAAATACGATAAAATGCCATATTTAATAACTTTTCTTGGAGTAAACTTAAACTTAAGACATTTACGGTCATAGTCATTTACATATTAATCACAAACACTTTATAATTACAGGCAAAAAACAGGTGAACCAAGCTTAAATTAATTTCTCCATATGGCCAGTGGCTGAGAACTTCTTGTTTGAATCAATATTCATTTTAATAATCACAAAAAACTAGTAAAATGAGACATTAAAACAGCAAACCTCATAAGAGACCTACGTAGGCGAAAAGTAAACAAAACGATTTTAGAAGCAATATGGCCGAACCAATCAAAAATTAGTTACTCTATTGTTGCCACTGTCCTTATAAAATCACAGACCGAATCTCGTACCAGCGCCCCCTATTTCCGGAATCTCAAGTACAAGAGGTAATAGTTTACTTGTAGTAGATAATTACTGTAATTCTTACTTCTAAGTTGCAACAGAAGAATAACGACTGGTAATAGCCAGTTTGAAGTTACAGTAGACGATAACTTTTTCTAATCTGCAATGACTCGTTTTACTTTATAGCAATACGTTATAGGAGTACATTTGAACGTAATGGAATAGTCTCTGCAAAGTTCAAGAAGGTACTGATACTTAAAAGTCGTAATTTTGTAAACAGATTAGAAACAGTAACTTTGAAGAACTACTATTATGTCACGGAAAAGAAATGACGACCTTGGAGTCAATTCCTTAAATAGTTGCTTAGCAGAAGTTATTATATAATTAGTTTTCATGGAAAATTACTATAAAGTATTATTCGCAGTAACAAATACATATATAATACTTAAAAACGTGTAACCGAAAGTGTTTGTTGATATATAGTAGAATTATTAGTAATAAATACGTAAAAACTCATAAAGAGTAGTAGTGGAAACATGTGTAGCTACTTTAGTGCTAGCTGGGTAAACTTATTTATACCGACTAAACTTACATAAGAAGGTAGATTAATGACTTTTTCAGCCTCATTGAAAGATAGATTTAAGTTTGCCATTGCTCCTTTTATTTTTTTTTTTGGCTATTATACCTTGGGTATTTTTTACAACATATATCATATATATCAAAATTAACACAGGGGTTGTCCTCATTTAAAGGCGTAGAACAACACGGCAACGCTTTTTGCTTTTACATTGTTTAGCTGTATGACCAAACTTCAAGCATTTAATGCATTGTGTTACGGGGGAATACCAAATGTCAACTTCATATCGTAGTCTATAAATATGAATATATTGAGGAAGTGCTAATTTATCAAAAGTGATTATAATTTGTTGTCGTGGCACTTTTATTAACTTGCCATCCTTATCAGATATTATCTTGTATCTCCTTTTAACCGATTTAATAGGTATTGGGGATCTATAATTTTAAGTAGTTCTTCTTCCGAAAAACTCGTATCTACTCCGCGTACAAGCCCATTTTTTGGGTCATATGAGAAGTGATATATGCAAATACATTGTTTTCATCAAAAATATTATTTACTATAATTTCATTTGCCCCTTCGGCTGATTTACAAAAAACTTGTAGCCTGTTACGCCCCACCGTGTTCGATGTATTTTTCATCTCCACCTAGTTCGAAAAGTTTTCACTAATTTTAAGTGGATAAAGCTTACTAAAATTAAGATATTTATGTTCGATAAATACTGAAAAAGAGCCAATACTATCATATCTTTATCTATTGCTTAAGTTAATTCTATTAACAATATCAGAGATTGTACTTCCATATAATTTTCATTATAAGTTAGATCCACCACCTTAATGTTCTGTCTATCAGGAGGTTTACCTCCCCCTTCACCGTAGTTGCCCTCTGCCATGTTACACACATGAAAGGAGCGTGAAATTTAAATTAGAAAACATACAACTCACAGTAATGTAGATCCTTTTCAATTATAAATTAACTGCACAAATACGGAGCTCCAGAACATGCTTATCGCCTTATCCGCAGTCAAGGTCGCACTTCCGATACCGATAGCAAGTAAATTCGAACTGATGAGCAAAATTAAGTGGGGTTACATTTTATTATTCTTTATAAAAAGAAAAATTTATAACGAGGGAAGTTCCAGGTAAAAGAAATTTAGCGATTTTTTTATTCTTTTTCTGGAATCGCAGCTCAAAATGACTGAACGATACAACTGCCAGCTGCTTGAAAACCTAAAACGATAGATCACAAAATTTTCTCCGTAATCTATCTGAAATAAAAATGCATACATGGTACATACAGCAGATATATAAAGGTATGTAGGTCCTGTTTAACTGATGAACTCTTATGAAGTGTGCACATAAAGCATGGAATAAATTCATTCTATTCTCCAAACTAAAGTATGGGAAAAATTCTTGGACGCGTAAATTAAGACCCCTCACTATACATCTTACTTTAGGGAAACTCTCAATCTTACTAAACTGCGAACCGAGTTAAGAGCAGCTTTGTAATAAGAACCTCTTTTGAATTCGTTTTGGGGAATTTCTTATAAAAATAGATTTTTCTCGCGCGAGTTCACATACGAATTAAGATGAAACTTGGAAGTTGGATCATCCCTGTCTCAATTCGTATTTGCTATTTTTTTATGTTCTTAAGCCTTATTTACACCTAGCATATATGAAGTCAAGAGTTTCATGAGTAAAGTAGTAGATGAAAATGAAAGTATACTTTTCCCTATGCCGTATTTCCGAAAAATACTACGAAAAAGTCAAGATTTTATGGAAAGAAACCTTGACGAAAAATCTAGATCATACTTGGTAACAAGAGGGTATGGGGTTAAGGAAAAATATTTTCTATGGAACATTTCAGGTCAGATCTAAACAGCGTTTATTATGTTTATATATCACAAAAAATCCTTAATTTTCTTCTTAATATATAGTTTTTGAAATATTTTCATTTTTATTTAATTTCCTTTCTTCATTTTAGGGATGCATTTATTATATTTCTTGCAGTGGCCATAGAATACAGCTAATCAAAACTTATATGTCAAAATTCTTATTCATGTCACATTAGATTATGCGACGGCACCGTGCAGTTACGTATTTTTTACATTTCGTGTTATTTTTATAACATTAATTATCATTAAAATAATATTAAAAAATTGCCTCCTTGTAAAAGAATTTAGAAGTTGAAGTACCCAGGTTAACACTTTTTAAATCTGCTACAATTTGAGACAAACGATTTTTTGTACTACTTGTAATAGTTTCTAAATTACAATTTTGGCGAAATTTCTCAGAGAAAGGGAATATGAAACGCTCAGCTACTTTTACTTCTAATTTTCGAAATGATGACACCTAGAATATAACTTTATAACCCCTATAAAATGACTTTTATGCTAGAGTAAATCTGCTAAAGTTCGATAAGCAAACGTTTCTGCTAGGTCACGTGGTCTAGACGTGATACATTTAAAAAAAATATTGTTGTTACAATCCAATATGGATCACTTTATTTTTAAATTTAACCTTTTTAATTCAAAATGCGAAGTACATTAGATTAGCAATAACTTATTTTAAAAATGGAAACAAACTTGGGTTGTAAACAGAGAGCTCAAACAATAGCCTAAATATGTGAAACTGTTAAGATTCCGACATAAACTTCTTTGAGATATTCAACGTAAAGCACATAAAAACATGCAAAAAAGTTTTAGAGGTTAATTTCATATAAGAGATTTTTCGCATTATTTTTGAAAAAAATCGATTTAAAAATTTCTTAGTTTCCCACGGTTTTTGTATTTCCCTAGTTTAGAAGGATCCGGGTGGTTAATATATACATATATATATATATATATATATATATATATATATATATATATATATATATATATATATATATATATATATATATATATATATATATATATATATATATATATATATAAAACGAAACCAGTAACGGTAAGGATTACTCCTTCACCATTTTGTCGAGAATCGACACAGAAATTGAAATTTCTGTTTCTCTTTTATTTTTGCACAGATGTGTCGTCTTGTGCTCCAAAGTAGGTCGCATCTAAAGTGATTTAGTTGCACCATAGTATATACAGATGGCGCCACTGGTTGCCTATTTCCCTCGTCGACTTTCAAAGTCGAATGACATGACACCTTGTTTGTTTCAGGGTTTGGGTATTTCGGTTTTAATACCGATACCCCCAAGGAAACTGCCTGATGAGCCTTGCCGGGGCAGATACCACGGTAGCAGATTGGCACCTTGGCCCTGGAAACAAACATAGCGTCATGTTTTGGTCGATTCTCGACAAAATGGTGAAGGAGTAATTCTTACCGTTACTGGTTTCGTTTTATATAACTTTTTACGACCAAGAACCGCACGGAAATTGAAATTTCTGTTTCTCTTTTAAATATATATATATATATATATATATATATATATATATATCTGCAACGGAGCTGACATCTCTCTTTCTTGAGATTCAGTTTCATTCATTAATTGAATTTCCCCTCCTGCGTCTTTATTTTAACTTAGTCTCTCGATGTGGTTAGGAACATCGTGTGTTTTTGCAGAACGGCCCATTGCAATATTTGCAAATAGTTGTACAGTTTAGTCCTACTTTTCGGCATTCACATGATTTCAGGCAGTTATTATGGCAAGCGCAGGATATGGTATGCAGGATGGAATTTAGAGATGGTTTCTTCTTGACTCCTAAGCTCGTTTCTGACTGTTCGATTCGTAAAATCGATTAGTCAATTCATATGAATGAACGAATGGGTAAATTAATGAATGGACGAATATTTCATACACACTATATTTACCAACTTTTGACAATACACAAAAAGAAAAGATATGATCCGGACAAATGGTTCGCTGTAGTCAAAGCCTATATGAACGGAACTCTCCACACTATATAAATGAATTAACGAATAAACGAATAGTGAGAAATGGGCTTAAGTGGGGAAGATGCCCAATGCAGTGCTTACCCAGCCCCACTGTAATGGATCATTAGCATTTCCTGAACCTGGGGTTTGTCAGCAAAGGATGCAACTGATCAGCATCTGTGGATGAAAGTAATCTAGATATAATGAATTTGGTCTTTGCGACTGCTTTTATGAAAGTGTGGTAGCGAAGCTTATCGAGAGTTTGCTTGGCTGCTTGCATATAATTAAACTAGAAAATGTGCCCCCGCTTCTTTCAACACCTCTGATGATGTTTCAGGATCTAGCAAAGCTGTTGCCTTCTATTCGAGTTTCAGATTTAAGATCGGTAAATTAAAGCAATATTTAAGTAAAATATTGACAATGATGCCATCGCGATATATTAAAGATCTTAAAACACAAACAAGAATTAGATTTATGCTTAAATAAGTTTTAAATTCCCATAATGAATTAGAAACGGTGTTCTCAGTCCTATACTATATATAGTAGGCAGTGTAATGCTGTAATCTTATAAAATTTTAGTTCAATATTTAAAATAAAATTGTTCTATACGTCACTTGTCCTGAAAACCGCATTAATAAAAACTGTCGAAACTCTGGAACAACGTCAAATACTCTGCCACAGCTGAAATTCTTGATCTCAGAATTCTTAAAATCCGCATAAAATTTACAACTAAATTGACTAGCTCTTTGTTCTTCTTCATAACACCGCCTCGACCTGAATTTCACCTTCTCCAAAAGTTGAATGTATAATTAAAATAAATAGGTCGATCTGAAATCCTTGTAATAGTTGTTATAATTGAAATATCAATAATAATAATCCTTATAACAATATTCAACAAGATATTATGTTTCGCCATCAAATGTTTTTTACCTGTAGAATAAAATATAAACGGAGACCTACTTAACAGTATTATAAAGTTCATATCCGTGATCTCCCTCATACATACAACTGCTTCTAGAGTTATGTTAGGAAATTCGCCTCAATTATATATATGGATCTAATATTTTGTAAATAAAAGTAGCACATACATTATAATTTTTTCTGTCATGCAGTGATTATCCAATTTAGTTTTACAGTAATTTTTATATTCGTGTTTTATTAAAAATCTGAAATAAAGTAAGAAAACGGTATTCCTAGCAAGCTTATGTTTTTTTTTAATGTGCTCAGATTATTTGTTGCGTTTAGATTGACAAACAAAAATCTTTTTGAGCTTTTTAGCAACTGAATAAAAATTAAAAAAAAATATTCAGTTGCAAAAATGCCAAAAAAGATTTTTGTTTGTCAAGTTTATGTTTGTTGTTCTTATAAAGCTGTGGTAATGCAGTGAGAACTACAAGATTCATTTCCCCACAACTATACAAACAGTATCATAATAAAAGGTCTTTGAAATAGCAGTGTTGGCGATTGATACCTCTGCGTCTTCAATTGCCTGATTCACATTTGTGGCAGCTTTTTTTAATTTGTGTTTCAGCAATTTAATGAGATGCCTCTTCTTATTGTCTCTTGCGAGAAACAGTTCATGTGAACTCTGTAATATAATTGTTTAGTCAAAGATAATGTCACGACTGCAGCGTAGAGTGGCGAGAAAGATTGCTGTTTTAAAATTTAAAAACGACTATGGATTTCAAGAATCCGGACATTTCCTTTTTCCCCTTAGGTTTTACAATAAAAAATTATTTCTCGCATTAAAAAGCATTCAAAGGATCTTCATGTTCACAGCACTAGGCTGGGATTGGCTTTGGATGCCTTAGTTAGCCACCTGGATAAGAGCCACAAGTACTATTGGCTTATACGGGCATAACGTAAAATTATAAATTTACTAATATAGACGGTACCCAATAGTGATGTCAGATTTGATGTTCAGTCAGGAACGCAGCGCCATAAGGTTAGAATATTTGGCAGAATCAACAATGGTTATGACACTGGTGGTTTTGAATATGTACAAGTTCTAACGAATTGCTTATCAGTGTTACGACAGCGCAATTGGTTAGAGCGATGGACTAGTGTTCCAGATTTGCGTGTTCGATCCCCGCTCGTACCACAACTTTTGCTGTTAATTATAAATATTTCTAAAAACATATTTCACAGTTTAAAAATAAACTGATAAAATACTTCGATTCAAAATTTGGGTTATACGGGTATAACGTAAAATTATAAATTTACTAATATGGACGGTACCTGATAAAATACTTCGATATGAAAACAGTGCCACAATTAAAGGTCATTGAAATTGGCGGTGTTGGCGATTGATACCTCTGTGTCTTCAACTGCCTGATTCACATTTATGGCAGCTTTCTAATTCATGTTTCAGCAATTCAATGAGGTGCCTCTTATAAATGTCATTGGCGAGAAACAGTTCTTGTGAAATCTGTAATATAGCGGTTTAGTCAAAGATGATGTCATGACTACAGCGTAGAGTGGCGAGAATGATGACTGGCTTAAAATTCTAAGACGACTATGGATTTCAAGAATCCGGACATTCCCGTTTTCCCTTGAGTTTTTACAATAAATAGTTATTATTCACAATAAAAAGCATTCATAGGATCTTCATGTTTACCACACCACTCTAGGCGTGGCTTTTGGATGCCTCAGTTAGCCAACTGGGTAGGTCAGAGAAGACCCGATGTCATCGTTGTTAATAAATCTCCATATAGTACTAGAATGTTGCCTCTGAATCAATTCAAAATTAGAATTGGTAAACTAAGGTAATATATGGTTAAAATATTGATAATGATGCCATCGCGATAGATTAAAGATCTTAAAATACAAACAAGAATAAGATTTATCCTTAAATAAGTATTAAATTCCCCTAACTAATCAGTGTTTTACACAACCAAAGTAGGCTAGTAGTGCTATTTTAATGTAAGCGGTGTAATGCAACAATCCTTAGCAAATTTCAATTCAATATTTAAAACCAAATTGTTTTATATTTCACTTCTTTTGATAACAGCAATATATGAAAATAGCAATAATAATAATCCTTATAACGATAGTAAAAAGATATTATCTTTCGCGACCAAATATTTTTTAATAAAATATACACGGAGTCCTACTTAACAATATTATAAAACTCATATCCATCATCTCTCTAATACATACAAATACTTTTAAAGTTATGTTAGGAAATTCGCCTCAATTATATATATGGATATCTAGTATTTTGTAAATAAAAGTAGCACAAACCTAATTTTTTCTTGTCATGCAATGGTTATTAAATTTAGTTCTACAGACATTTTTCGATTTCGATAGTAAAACAATACTTCTAGCAAGGTGCAAAAAAGAAATAGTCGTACGAGTAAAATTTTAATTACTTGGTCGATCTAATACATCACAATTAAGAAAGGAGTACCTAATAATAAAAGGTTAAAAATAAAAAGTATCTATTTTATTAGATATTAAAATATATTTTTAAATGTGTTCAGATTATTTGTTGGGTATATATTTTTTAAATCAATCAATTAAAGTTAAATATTTTTATTCAGTTGCGAAAAAGCAAAAACATTTCTGTTTATTAAAATATATGTTAGACTCTCTTTAAGTTGCCTGTTTAACTATTGCTACACTATTTTGTACTTTTACCCTTCTTTGGTATTACACTGTCTGAAGCTATTACCTACCAGGCATTATCAATAAATAATCAAAACCCCTAAAAATACGTGATTTAACATTTGAGCCTAGTAATTTTTAAGAACGATTATAATACTGAAAAACTTGTTTTGCGTATGTTTCTATTTTCTCCCTTCTAGTTAATATTTATTACCACCCAATATTTATTTAAAATAAAAATGGGTGACCTTAAGATATTATATCGCGGAAAAATAAAAGTATGTAATCTTACATGTCCATTCTTATGTACAGGATTTTTTTAACATTTCGTGCCCTACCTAGAGGCTTAAATTTAGGAGCTACAAAAAAAACTTAAACTTAAAAACAAGAATTAAAGAGATTTTGCGAATTATCTTTTTGAAATGCTGCAAAAAATAAACGCGTATCGCAAAGGGCAGAAAATTATAATACTTATGTTTTTTTTAAATGAAACACTCTGTATAATATTATCTTAAATGAAAGATATTTTCTTTGTAATTCCAAAACTATATACATTGTTGATATTTGGATGAGCCGTTTTTGATATAATATTTTAGTTTAAACATTAGTGCATTAATCGTTCATTATATCAAATCGGCCTGGTATATAAACATCTGATTTTAATGTCGTTGTTGTGACATTTTAAAATAGGTGAACTCATGTTGATATTGCTAATTCAAAGAGCAACTTAGACGTTTTTTTATAATATGAGATATACCGAAAAACAGAAATTTCAAATAACTCGACTCCTTTATTCTAATAGCATACAAAGATAAAAAAGAAGAAACATAATAGGGACAAAAATGTTACCAAAAAATATTTTACATATTGTCTATTCTTTTTGTCTAAACTCTAATACATTCTGAGGTTTGTCGTAAAAGATTTTGTTTATCAAAAATCCCCACCAGGCCATTTAAGTGTGTCAGACCTTCCAATCCAAAAATCATTGCGATTATTTAAATATTCGGTAAACTCCACAACATTGTGCGGCGCACACTGGTCCATTTTCCCGAAAACATGGCATTAATTATATTTAAAAAAAAACCTTTGATTGAAAAGTTATTTATTTTATGTATTTGATCCAAAAACATTTTTACACGTGACACATTATGAAATAGAGCTAACAATTAGGCTATACAGTATAATACAAAGTGAGTTATTTAAGTGTATCAATAAAAATTAAAGTCCTTATTTTTGTAAAAATAATTTCTTAAATCTTAAAATTTCTATCATTTTTGTGATATTATATAGCTAATAAATCATATTTTTTATTAAATAAGTTTTTATTTAAATTCAAGATGGCGACATTAATGAAAAGTTGAAGATGATATATTTTGATTTTATTATACCTACATATTAAACGTGAAACAAAAAAAAATAGGTTTTGATTATTAAAACCATAAAACCATTTTTCAAATATGTAAATAAAGTAACATGAAAATTGTAAAATTATGGGGAACTGAAGAAATTGCGGTGCACGGTGTTGTAAAATTTTTCAAAGTTTCAAAGTATTAGATGCCCTTGGATAGTTAGCATTTCGGTACAAGTAGTATCGACCTATTAACTTACATACATATTACTGGTTTTAACAAAGATTAAATAATAATGAAGCTGAATTACAAACTAAATATATACAGGGTATTAGTGGATTAAATAATGCTAAAGAAGAATAATAAAAAATTGTCTTTCTCCAACTGCACTACGCTTCGCTTTGTTTAAGTAATAAAAACTAACTGCAATAACCACTGTGTTTAACTTATATTAATTACGACTTGATAAAATTTTTAAAACTTGCAGTAAAAGAGTTCTGCCACACAATAATATCTGCCTTTTTTTTGTTTATTAAATTCAATAAAAAGAACATTACAAAAAAACTACAAACATTAAATTCTTTTGCCAGATATTTGACATCTTTTGTCTTTAATTAAGTTGTCTATTTGTGAGGCGAATTTATCGGCGGAAATAACTTTTAAAACTGCGTCCAAGTGTGCGTCCGTCAATCGCGATCTTGCGGGAGATTTGTTTCCTTTCATCAAAGAAAATAATTGTTCACACACAGATACTTCCAAACATTGAGAGGATTTTACAGGCAAATTTTCTCATTTCTTGGTATTGAACAGGCAAGTACTTATAAAATTCGAATGTACCAACACTATCAAATTTTTGTTTTAAATGGGTCTTCCATTTGCAAGTGAGGGGGAACTTTTTCAATATCGATAGTGAAAAGACCAGTAAATAGAGCAAAATTGTTTTCTTGGGTTTTAAAATTCTGAAAAAGGTTCTCAAATTCTGCCAGAAGGCTTCTCATTTTCTCTGAATATATTTTGTGTGATATTGGGACACTTGTGCTTTCCTGATATGCCTTACAAGTCAGAAAATGTGACAGATTATCCTCTTCTAACCGTTTTTCCCACAACATCATCTTACACTTGAAAGCTTTCACATGATCATGCATATCTATAATAATTTGACGTGGTCCTTGCAATTTCGTATTTAGGTCCGACAAGTGTTTAGTGATATCTACCATAAATGAAAGATCTTGTAAAAAAGGTGCATCGTATAATAAGCTGACTTCTCCTTTTGTTTCCATGAAAACGCGTATTTCTTCTTTGAGTTTCCCAAACCGGTCGAGTACCATAGAACACGAAAGCCATCGCACCTCTGCCTAATATGGTAAACCAGCGTACTCACTTTCTAAATGACGTAAAAATGAAGAAAACTGTCGCTGATTAAGGCCTCGTGACCTTATGAAGTTAATAATTTTTTTCACTGACTTTAAAACACTTTCCACTTTTGAGCATAAAACTTCTTGGTGGATTATAAAATGAATATGATGAAAATCTGGTTTGTCATTGCCCGTTTCTCTGGTCTTTGTCTGTAATATTTTAACGAAGCCATTTTTTACTCCAGTCATTGAAGGAGCTCCGTCTGTTGCAACGGAACACAGTTTTGACAAATCTAAATTGTACTTTTGTAGAAATCCATAAACAGCATTGAAAATATCCTTCCCCGTTGTTGTATCATGCAATGGTACTAATTCCACTAATTCTTCATACACATTGATACCGGTATCAACCACACGAAGAAAAAACAGCGAGTTGCGCCACACCACACACATCCCTACTTTCGTCACAGGCAATAGAAAATGCAATGAAAGAGTCTAATTTTGTTTTTATCTGATCACTTATATTGGCAGCCAACTTAATAACTCTTTCAGCGGGACATTCCGGGACAAGGATATATTTTGAAATGCCTTCACTCCCCGGGACTTACAATTTCCGCGGCCTTTACAAGGCACTCTTTTATAAATTCACCGTCAACCAATGGTTTTGAGTGTTTCGCAATCAACTCCGACAGTACGTAGCTTGCTTGAAGGACGGATTCATTTTCTTACTTTTGACGTGTAAATATAAGCTGCTGATCTTTCAACCGTGATTTTAACTTATTTAACTTTTCGTTTCTGACCATGCCTGTATACTTGTCAAGCATAGTTTTATGAATATCATAGTGACGTTTTATATTATATTATTTTGGGACACCGACTGTACTATTACAAATCAAATAAATAATTTGTTCTTTCACTTCACAGCAAAAAAACTCTAATTCCCACTTTTCTTAAAAGATACGATGCTCATCTACAGGTGTCCTCTTACTTCCACTTGGTTTTGAAAGAGACATCTTAAAAACTGTATCCGAAATAAATTATAACAAGTGCTGTTAAGTGTTGTAACAATAAGTGCGCAACTCAACTCGAAACTCTATCGCAACTGACTCATAACTGACTAAACACTGAAAGACTGAACTCAATCGAACACGGCTTATATACGGATTGTGATTTCTCGTTAGCGTCATCTGTGTTTTTGTTCATGGAACAAGCCAGATAACATTTAGCTTTAGGTTTTAGGTTGAGTATGTGTAGTTCATCCTCCTAAACATAGATGGCACTATGTACAATTTTACATTTTATTATACCAATCGTTGTTGCAGCGGCGCGCGCTTTCAAAAACGGTTTTCAACTTGTTCGCGGGCCGTATTATCTGGCTGTTTTCAAAACTGATTTGGGCCGCAGAAAAATGCCCACTGGGCCGCATGTTTGACATGGCTGCACTAGAGTTACCCGAAGAGCCATTAAACCCCCATTTGCACATCAAAATTAGTTTAATGTTTTCGGTGGAATGATCGATACGTTCTAAAACCTCTTGTTGTAGGTGAAGTATTCTTCGGCAAGTGTGGTTTAATAAAAATTAAAGAGGAATTTCCGCTTCTGTTTCTGATACAGAAATGTTATCTGGATAGTATCTTTCTTTTACGTTAAGTACTTCATAATAGGCGAGATATAAATGACATTTCTTTTCCTCAGCTTGCAGTCTCATAAATTTGTACTGACCTTTAGTCAAGTTTGTTTCCACCATTAGAGAAAGAGCCTCATCTGGGCTTATTTTCTTGTATAAAGATTCTTTCTCTTTTAATGCATCGCAGTATAATTTTGCTTTTGCTGGATCTTCGGTTAAAATTTGTATTCATTTAGATGCACTTGTTTCACCTTCTTCTCTATGTCGCATTTAGTCTGCATAAGCTAACTCTTGAGAAGTAGCATTTTCTCTCAAATGTGTCGTTTTAAATCTCTTTGCTCGTTCACTACATTGTTCAAATTCGTTTTTTTCTTACCCTTATTACTTAGGTTTCTTTTCAGATATCTTGGACTGAAGCACAACATATTTATTGTAAATATTCTTTTCGTTACCGCTTTGCAACATTTAAAAGAGTTCATCGTGGTTTTATACCAAGACCAAATTAGAAAGAAAAACCGATAGAACATTACGCACATTTGTTAAAATTCATATATGCAAAATGATTGTTCTTTTAATTTTGTTAAGCTAGATTAAATTGAACAAATAGCAAACTACCTTTCTAAGGCTTTAAACTAACACAAACCATGCGGCTTGTTAATTTTCCACATACAAACACTCTATATTTGTGGGTTCTGTTTGAGTTGACATGTAAACATTAAAAAATACACTGTGCTCTTATAAATAAAAGCTTTAAAATTGAAAAACTAGTTTTTCATCCTGTAAACGAGCACCCATGGTATTCTATCGGAATTAAAAAAAGTTTAAAGGAATCTGGCAAACCACTGTTTAAAAAAAAGATCCGACGACTTGAGAGTTATTTTATTAGGTGGATAATAGATGCAAAATTAATTTTTAATTGTGGTATTAAAAAAATATTTTCATTCAAAGGTGCAAATATGAGCAAGATTTTTTTGCACAGCCATTATAAGAAAGCATCGGTGTATCTGAATAAAAATGTTCGATACTAAGATATAGAAAGGAACATAAACTTGCAATTAACTTAAAACATGAGGAGTCTTTAAAAAAATAAATTGACAAAAATAATTGCTATTTCACGTGTGTAAAACTTTCTGCTACTTTGACAACTGCTGCTGACAGTAGACGCATTTCAATTTGTCAAATCTATGGGCAAATAATTGTGTGCAGTACTAGGTTTAGCAAGCGTCACTTCATTTCGAAATATTACAAAACAAAAACACCAATTATTGTCATGTTTTTGGGAAAATGGACCACTGTGCGGCGGTGAGGCACTTTGTTGCCAAATAAGATTATTGTACCAACCTACCGGAATGTTCTGTAGATGATTTTTTACTTCATATTGAATTAAATTCTTTCTCCATTTAAATTTCCAACAAAAATAATTGGTCCAGTAATTTTATTTCCCACCATGCCGCACCAAACATGAATTGCCGTACGACCCTGTATTCTGGTGCCCAATAATGCTTAGTATTTCTATTAAACATTCCCGATTTGGTAAAAGAAGATTCATCCGTAAAAAAATATCTTATTTAACAAATCAGCATCTTATCTGATATGCGTTACCATTTCTTGGCAATAACGCAAGCGTTGCCTCATATTCTCTTCACTTAAATTCTGCACCGGCATGAATTTATACGGGTGAAATTTATAATATTTCAAAGTGATAAAAGTTTTATAGCAGGATCTATTAAAATAGAAAGCAGCGTCAGGAATAGAGATTTCTGGATTTTCTAAAATGAGAAGATACCAGGGGTTTTTGTATTTGGAAATAATAACTTAGAGAAAATTTGACCTTTAAAAAAAAGTAATATATTCAAATCCTCCGGATCATTTCTAGACGTAGTCCTCTATTTTCGCTTGAGACTTTTGGTTTCATCAAATTGCTTCATAATGTATCAGATGGTAATAGCTGATGGTATCCGTTGTCTAAGATATAACTGATGATATCCATTTTGAACTCTGGATATATTATAATTATTGGAATAAAAGAGTCGAATTATTTGATATTTCTGTCCTTCGGTATATTTTATATTATAAAAACGTCTAAATTGCTCTTTTAGTAACTAGTAATAACAATATGAGTTTGCCTATATTGAAATGTCACAATGAAAATACTAAAATCAGATTTTTGTTTTCCAGGCCTCCTTGATATAATGAAAGATTAATGCAATTTAAGCTCAAATATTTCGAAAACGGCTCATTCAAATTTTAACAATGTATATATTTTTAAAATCAGAAAGAAAATGTCTTTCATTTGAGATAATAATTACAGGGTGTTCCATTTAAAAAACAATAGTGTTATCATTTTCCGCACTTTGCGATGCGGATTTATTTTTTTGTGACATTTCTAAAAGGTAATACGCAGCAAACCCCTTAACTTTCGAATTTAAAGTACATCCTATTGAAAAATATCTGCACTCACCCCAACGAAAATTGTTAATATAGTTGAAAATGTGTACAAATTTTTATCTCTAGGTAACGAATTTAAAGGAGGCGCTATATCCTTCTAATAGTTTGTTATTATAAGACCAAATTTTGTATATGATCAACACAGAATATATACCTTTTTTTCATTCTAATCGAAATGCAAACACAGGTTTGTAATCCTGTGACACGGAACAAAAGGTACACGCCGCCATTGTTTTACCTTCTAAGATAGTTTTTGAAATTCAAATTAATTTATTAAGTTAGAAGACAACATATTTTAAAATATAAATGTATATAATAGCAGTTCTGGTTAAAATTAAGAAGTTTTTTACTTCAAGATATATATTTTTTGAATACGTAATATTTACCTTAATTTATTATTGTGTTTAACAATCATGTATATATGTGTCTATGTATTTGTTTGTTGCCATCTGCAGGTTAAATGCCTGGATCAATTTTCATGAGTGAGATATCTAGAAATGAGTCTATGTCTAGCGAGCATTCTTAACTAGGTTTTCTTAAGAAAAAAATCAAAATCGCAGAAGAAGTAAGTACACCGTTTTGTAGAATATAAAAAGTAAATATTTTTATCATACATCGTGATAGGTGCCAAATGAAAGAGGTTATTGAGACAATTTTAAATAAATATATATATTTATAGATATATATATATATATATATATATATATATATATATATATTTATATATATATATATATATATATATATATATGTATATGCGTTTGTCGTTTACAGGGTATTCCAAATATACAATTTTTTTACGTTCAGCTCTGTATCATCCAAACGCTTAATTTTGGGCAAAATAAGTAAATACACCGAAGGGACGTCTATGTTCCAATTGGATACTGGCATACATTTTAGCCCGATAGTTTTTGAGATGCAGCACGAATTGTATTTGCGTACCTGCGCATCGGTATATGCATATTGAATGAAACTGGGTTTGGAAAAAAATACACACACTTTTCGTTTTTAGGGAAAGGAGTAATTTTTAACCCGTTAGGGGTTCAGAAATTTGCAAATATCTTTTTAAATACTTTCAGGAGCGGTAATAGTGGATTAAAGGTGCTACCCAAAGCTAAAATTCAAAAATTGTATGTTAAAATTATAATACAAATAATTTAATAGGTTTCATGAATAAATTTTTATTTTTTGCATTATACTGTGTACGAGGCATTTATATAATTACAATTACATTACGACTTTATCTATATTAATAATATCATAATACTATTTCTAAGCAGTCGATTGTTTATGATACTTAATTTACACTTTATCCCCTTTTATAAGTGTAAACAGAAGCATAAATTGTGCTTTGTCTATTTCAGGCATGATATCAAGAATATCGGGCTTGTAGAGCTAGAGGCACTGTGGGAGTGAAAGTACTAAGGTTTGTTTAAGCCGTCATAAGATAAAATAATTTTTATAAATTTACCCCACTTTTTTGCCGCCGGGGTGTAGGTAATCTTGGCCAAAATAGGCTGATAGCAAAGAGTAGGGTATGGTCTGGTACCACAAAAATAATGTTTTTGTGCCAATATCTTTAATTGCGTAATAAATACAATAAAGCAATAAATGGCCGTTTTGCAGCGAACATAAATGGTTTTTAGTTTTATTATAAGAGGGTTTCAGATGCCTTTGAGTTTTATACCCATCTCTTAGGTGATAACCGACTTCATCTAATAACCACAATAACATTCTTGTGAAAAGCTGAAGA
This sequence comes from Kuschelorhynchus macadamiae, assembly GCA_030620095.1. NCBI lineage: Eukaryota > Metazoa > Arthropoda > Insecta > Coleoptera > Curculionidae > Kuschelorhynchus > Kuschelorhynchus macadamiae. The sequence continues at coordinate 1,163,904 of JAUTXW010005266.1, read as the reverse complement.
GAAAAAAGAATGGAAGGGGCAAATAAAATAAAAAAAAATTAAATTAAATTTAAAAGATTCAATTAAAAGAATAATGGAAAATTATATAGAAAGTTTCTTCTTCTTCTTCTCTTTTTTCGATTTGTTCGATTGAATAATGTACACGGGGAAACGTTATCTCTTTCAGAGGCGTAGTGGGACGGGAATGTTTGTCAGGTATTCTGTCCAATTGCCTGGGTAATATTAACTTTAAGCTGTTCAGTGGTTTAAGGAGAGTTAACGTAATCTCTTTCTTTTAAAAAAAGGTAAGTGGTACCGTCCTGTTGAAACCGCACGTTTTGGACATCCATACCGTCTAATTTTTTCCACAAATAATCAAATAACATTGTCCCTTATCGAGCTCAGTTCACAGTAACCGTATCACCAATTTCATTCTGGAAGAAATAAGGTCCAATTACGTCTCCCACCCAAACACCACACCACATAGTAACTTTTTCTGAATGTAGTAGTATTTCTCGTAGATTTTTCTCAGCCCATATCCTGCAATTTTGCTTGTTCACGTATCCATCAATTTCGAAATGTGCTTCGTCGCTAAAGATTCTTTTGAGAAAGAAATTGTTTTGTGTTTGGTTTTTCTCTAATGCCCAATTAAGAAAATTGCTACGTGTCAAATAATCGTTTGGTTTTTGTTTTTGAGTCAACCGTATATTATAAGTTTTTATATTTAGATCTTTCTGTAAAATTTTATGCAGACTCGATCTTTTAATGTTGACCTTCCATTCTACTGCTTCTTATATTTTATTAGGTTTTTGTATGCACTAGAAAGTGGTGAAAAGAATGCTTGAGTTGAATATGGACTTTTGTTTTGAAAAGTTCTTCGATGAAATTATGATTGTCCCCAGTCTCCAAGTTGTTTGAAAAATAAAGCAAAAATTATAATGTATTTTTCATACAAACGTCATATAAAAAATACAAGATTTCGTTAATTTCCATGCATAAAATACTTTTTATAAAAAGTGTGAGAAAATTAAAATCATTAAACAAAATGTTATGAGCGGGTCACGATGTCCTAGAAATACTATTAATTTTAAATTTTGTAAAAAAAAACTAGAAAAGAGTCACCTCTTAAACCAGGATTGGAACTGGAGACCTTCATATAGCTAATCCAAAACCCTACCACTTAACTAACCAATGTCTCACGAAACCTTCAACTAACTTTGTTTATACTATAAATAAACTAGAAATAAACCAATATATTAAAGCGGCGCCACAGTCACAGAATTACTAATAATTTAATCGTTATTAAAATTTCTTAGCCCTGAAAGCGATGGTGCCTTTAATTTAACATTGAAAAGCACCTAGTTTTAGTTTATTAGGCTGCAATGTGATAAATAATTTTCGGGGTGATATTATGAGTTTTTTGCTGGCTTAATTTTTTTTTGTACTGATCGTATTTATAAGTATTTTCGTTGAAGTAACTGGAACTTGGTGTCGCCACGTTCTGTTTAAGCTGAAACAACGTAGTGATCACCAAAATGGGGAACAATTTTAGGGTAACTATTTCCTGAATAACATGTAACTGTGACTTTTACTATTAAGTAGATAGTGCAGAATTGTGTAGTTCCATTTAAGTAGCCGAATAGTAATAGTTCACCCTATTTGTTACTTCCTTATCTCTCTCTTTATTTAAGCCATTTTAAAAATATGTATGGTTCTTTTTAATACAAACAAAAGAGTTATGGCAACTACAAGCATTCAAGTTGGGAATATGGTGAAGAGCGTATAGGATACGTTATTGGTTCTTTAGGTAGAATACATGAGTTTCACTTAGTTTTCTAGCTACGCTAAGGACCTAAATATTTATACTCGCAAAAATAAACGTCATAGCTACATATTTATAGGGGAGACGAAAATAAACAATGGCGTTCTATTGGACTTCTACTTTTAAGTTAGCTGCACTTCTTTTTTGAGAAAATTACTTAACATCAAGTGTCTACGACTGCTCTCATAGGCTTTTATAGTTTTGGATTCTTTAAATACCCAACTGTCACTTATACCCAATTACTTTGAAGATAACTAGTTATCTACAAAGTTCCCATTAATCCAATGCTATATATTATTACCAAGCGGTTACAAATTGCGAACATTCCGCCGGTTCTTTAAAATTTAATTCGTGGTGCGCGTAGCGTCGTAGGATGCGGAGAGTTGCGGTACTTGAGTCACTTCTATAATTCTGTCATAACCATAACCCTTTGTTTGGATTTATTTTTCTTTTCTTAAAATACCGCTTTACAAGTTGTTTAGGTATAACATAACCAGGTTGTGATATTTTTAATTTTCTATAGAATGTGGATGAATGACAAAAGCTACTTTTTTTTTTCTAAAGGTTTAAATGGGCGCACACATATTATCGTTAGTTTTTCTCAAATATAACTAAATTAATCTATTTTTAAATGTATTCAGATTATATGTTGGGTTTAGATTGATAAACAAAAATCTTTTTCGGCTTTTTCGCAACTGAATAAAAATATTTAACTTTGAATTAATTGAAACAAATATTTAATATAATTACATACCTCAACATGTAGACTAGTCTGTCTACGGAATGTTTCGATACATAATATAAACAATATTATTTAAGCAAGCATAAGAAATTATATCATTTACCTTAAGTTTTTATAGACACATAGTAAATATTTGCTTCAATTAATTCAAAGTTAAATATTTTTATTCAGTTGCGAAAAAGCCAAAAAAGATTTTTGTTTATAAATTAATCTACTTTAGCACATTAATATAAGAAAACTGAAAAGGTTAACTAATAAAAGTATTATTAATTTCAGTCTATAAGGAGTAATATGCCCCAGAAAAAAGTTCGACATTTAAATTATGTTATGGGTTATAATGGGTTATGTTAATGTTTTAATTTAATTAATCCGTACTATCTAGTGCAAACTTACTTTTTCATTTAGATTTTTAACAAATAACAATATTTGTGCAAGCGATTAATGAGAGTTGTCTGCCGAGTGAATTAAGTAATGTAATATGTACTCAAGAAGGCCTACAAAATAAAGTTTCTTTTATGCTAATCTTTGAGAGCTTCTACCTTAAATTTAGGGGCTGAATGAAATAAAACATACACTAAGACATGAAACAATATTGCCTTTTACAGGAAAATAAAACCAAAATATAATAATGTGCAATATTTAATAATTTTTCTTGGAATAAACTTAAACTTAAGACATTTACGGTCATAGTCATCACAAACACATTTCTCCATATGGCCAATGGTTCAGAACTTATTGTTTGAATCAATATTCACTTCAATAATCACAAAAGCTAATAAAAAATACACTCAAACAACAAACCTCATAAGAAACCCACGTAGGCAAAAAGTAAACAAAACGATTTTAGCGGCAATATGACCGAACATTGTCGCCACTGTCCTTATAAAGTGAGTGTAGACCGAATCTCGTACCAGCGCCCCCTATTTCCGGAACCTCAAGTACAAGAGGTAATAGTTTACTTGTAGTAAATAATTACTATTATGTCACAAAAAATAAAAATAACGACCTTGGAGACAATTCCGTAAGTAGTTGCTTGGCAGTAGTTATTATATAATTAGTTTACATGGAAAATTACTATAAAGTATTACTCGCAGTAACAAATACATACATAATACTTAAAAACGTTTAACCCAATGTGTTTATTGATATATAGTAAGATTATTAGTAATAAATTCGTAAAAATTCTTAAAGGGTAGTAGTGGAATCAGTTATAGCTACTTTAGTGCTAGCTGGGCCTAATTAATATCTTATGTTAGTAAGTTATTTTATTAAAAAATATCAGGTAATAAAAGAAGTGATTTCACTAGAGATTTAATTCGTAACTGGTGAGGTGACATTTTTGTTACACAGCTGGTGAGATTGGGTCTTAGATACCCAATAATTTTTTGATCCTCCTTTGCCACTGAATTGGAATAAATGATATATCTTAATGGATATCATGAAAGTTGTTTTTATTTAAAGTTTTGATAAGTTGTTAACTTCGTAAATCGAACAAAAAATAGAAATTTGCACACCTACATAGGTGTGCAAATAAAATAAAAAAAAAAATGACTAACATGAATAATTCAACATTTTGGCACATTTTTATGAAATTCCCTGAAAAAAAAATTGTTATGCTTTTATTCTTTTCGTATCAAACTTTAATAAATTGATCCGGCATTTAAAAAAAGGATATAAAATTCAAGTGCATTATTGGATACATTCTCCACACATGGCAATTATGCAGCTTCCGCATATCGGCGTCTTGCACGCATTTCATGTTTTCTTAATCTTTGGGTCAGAACCAGGTAGACACTTTCTGCGTCCTACTTTTCTTCCTTTACTTCCTCATCCTGTCTGGGCTCCTGAGGAAGTTTTTTCTTGCTAATGTTGAGTCGTAAAACGCGAGGCAGACGTGTATTCAGAATTCTAATATTCAGGTAACGCTCTACAAGATCTTTTGCAAGCATTTTGATGTACTGTAGCCTGGATATGTTTCGGTTTCCAAGACATGCAGAAAAGATAATGTAAGAATTCACCATGCTGACATTTATCAGTGTGTAAAGCCACCGTCTGGTGCGTCGACTCGTCGAGTAAACTGTACAATTAACGCGTCCACCCCATCTTTCGTGCTGTTGTAAAAAGCAATTATTTCTGGCTTCTGGGATTCCGGATCGGTAGCTTGGATGGGGTGCATTGATGAAACCAGCCTTGCTTCTCTTTGGAACAAAGGAAACTAGTGTCATATTCTTGGCGAATCCATAGAGAACGTCTCCTTCTTTTCTTTGCTTTGTCAATAAAAACTTTTTTGGAATTTCTTCTTTATTTTTACGCAGGGTCCCCACGTAAGTCAAGCCTCTTTTGGATAGCTCCTAGAGAAGACCTATAGAACAACACCAATTATCAGCCGTGATGTTCCAGTGGGTGCCGACAATCGATTTTGTTAGTTGCAATACCGCCTGTGTACCGCTCATCTTCGGTAAGTGTTTCGGTAATTAAAAAATCAAAGTAAAAAAATCTTGTTCAATTGATTGTAAATTTTGCAGAAAAAATAAATGGCACTATGGGTAAATTTCGGTAAAAATGACCATTATTACTGAAACTGGCATTAGAAGCAACATCGAATTCAAGATTGATAAAAAAAATAAACCCAACAAATCACTATTTAACGTCCGCCTCATAGTTTTTGGTGAAACTTGCATACAATATTTAAGTAGAAAAATTTAAGGATATCAATCTTGTTTATAATCTGATAGATATACCTTTGATTAGCACAAGCTTTGTTCAGCAGATTACTTTAAAAAATCAATTTTTCGAAAAAAACCCGTATGTCGGAAACGAAGAAAAAATTCAAAATCACTAGAAATTGTTTTTCGTATCTAGCTCTAGATTATTTTGGTTGCACAAAGAGAAAAAATCTTTCATGGTAAGAATTCTGGTCGAACAAACTTTAAAAAAATGACAGGGCCTTATATAACCCCCTGTATAAGAGGGTTGTTATAGAGTCCTGAGACTTCCCTTATCGGGCTGCGTACTATGGATACTGATCAAACAAAAGCCGAAAACCACAGTTCATTTTGAATTTCCAGTAAAAATTTCCTTGGTACACTTCGAAGAAACTGCTGGAGTTTACGTTAGTGGTGCAAACATGATACCAAAATAGATGTTTTTTTCGGCATAGGGGAGATTCAAAAGTAGTTTAACTTTTATTTTTTCTTCATACCAGTACCTAGGTATATAAAGGAAGGTGTCGCTTACTTTAATATGTTTTGTTTGATTTCTTTTTATATGTTAAAATACTAGTTCTAAGCAGTCATTTAATGATATATATATATATATATATATATATATATATATATATATATATATATATATATATATATATATATATATATATATATATATATATATATATATATATATATATATATATATATATATATATATATATATATATATATATATATATATATATATATAAAAATATATATATATATATATATATATATATATATATATATATATATATATATATATATATATATATATTTAAACTGTTTTTATTACATATAGACAGATAAATTATTTTATGTATTATATACTTGTTTTGTTTGATGTGGTTGATGTAATTAAGACTAATAAAAATTTCTTCAATAATGCTTTCATGTACCTATTCCATGTATAAAAGTCTATGGGGATTGCAGCTAAACTGGAAACATGTTTTATTTTTTTAACAAAGGTACCCGAAATTTAAAAAAATATTTAGAAGGAAAAATGGCTGCATGTACCGTATGTTCATTATCTCCGGGTATAGTCTTCGGGCCTAAATATTTGCCGATCAATACAGTTTTATCCATCGTTTGAAATGTGAAAAGTGATACGTTTCCATATCCACATTTACGTCAAATACAGTGATTTTAATTTGACAGACAAATTAATGATGTTTTCTTTTTTCTTCAATGTTTAATTCAAAATTTTTGTGTGCACTTACCATAAGTTTACTTTGTTAAATTAAACTTTGACATAATTCGTTTCAATAAATTAGAATTTATAAAAATAATGGTATTATATATATATATATATATATATATATATATATATATATATATATATATATATATATATATATATATATATATATATATATATATATATATATATATATATATATATTTGTATATATACTTGTTCTGTTTGATAAGATTCGGTGGCTTTCGAAAAGAATAAATTGGTTAAAATCAATAAATTAGAATTTATAAAAATAATGGTATTATATATAGTTGTTTTTTAATTTGTAATATAACATGTTATAATTGCTTATAATACCTTGTAATTAAATTATAAGCTCAAATGTTTCTAAAACTTCAATAGGCATTTCATAAGAAACCATAACTTATTTTTTTTTTTGGTAAATGGGCTGAAACACACATAATTGTGGAAAATATGACACATTTATTTAGAAATCTTTAACTTATTAACGAACTACAATAATTGAAAAAATGCGAAATCTTTCGAATTAATGACATTAAAGTATACAATAGATATGTTGGTTGAATTTTAGCTTAGTATTTAGGGAAATGGGGTTTGTTTAAATTTTAATGTCTTTTAAACCTTTTTTAACACGCTCTATACTTCACCCGTTCAATTAAAACTAGAAATAACAACCTAAAATACAATCTATCTGTTTATTAATAGAGTTAAATATATTAAGTTTGTTAAATTTTTAAAAAGGCTACATGATAAAGGTAAACCTTTTTAGTCCAAGATTACTTAAAGAAGAATTTTTTTCTGCTAATATATTCACTGTTGATATGCTTCGACTTTCCTTTCATATCGCCTATGTTTTGAATCGATAGCCAAGCTTATAAATAATTAAATCTTTAATTTGTGGACTGAAATAAAACATTCATTATTCAATTTTACTATCATGAGTTCTTCGTTGTTGCGTGATACCCGTACCTAAAATAAGAAAGCACGTTTTTAATTATATCGAATTTCATTACTGTTACAATATTCATAATAGAAACATTGTTTACTCCTATAATATAAACCTGACTTGAACTTGACTAAAACGCCTGACTAATAACTTGCAATATAGTTTCGCTAAGCATTTGGTACTCTCTGACATTACTTGACTTTGAAACTTACCTATAAAAGAGTCTGGATTAAATTACTCACATTTTTGAATGAAAATTCCTGAACCTTTTTTTAACACACTGAAAGAAAATTTATGAAGCATATTTAAGTATTAAAAAAATAGGAGCTTTAGCTTTTTATTAAATGGTAAAACACATCAAATTTCTTCTATTTTTATATATAAATACATACATATGTCCCTAGAGACATGAAGCAGTACCTTTAGAGAATGAAAATATTTTTCGTTTTAAAGAGGTTACTCATCTGGAAAATATGTAAAATTTTTTTTAAAAATATTCAAGGTAGTTCTAGGGAATACAAGAATTCCTTAAAAATGCAAATATATTTTATTTCCATAATGTTAAGTTTCGGGAAACACGGCAAATTATTTTCTTAATTTTGCATACACAAGCATTTTTTTTCCTTTATGTAGGCTTAATCTGTGGTTTAAAATTTTAATAAATATATTAAAATACGGCAAGACACGATTGTATCTGGAGACAACCATTGACGTACATACACAAATGGGGAAGTACTAATGAGGCCTAAATTATTATATAATCTTAGATACAACCTATAAGAGTAAAAACACATTTTTTATAAATATTTTCTAATATCGAAGAGCCAGTTTAATATTATCTTTATTTATTTAGATTAATAATTAAAGACATCAACTCGTAGGTTGGTATTACTATAGGGGCTGATTTTAGATGGCTAATCTGCTTTTTGCAATTAATTAAATATTTATATTACCAAAAAACTAAAGATATATTGTATCAGTTAAATAAAAATTGATAATTAAAACAAATAAACTTCTAAGAAACTAAAACTTTTCATCATTCATTCACTCAGCTAATCCTATCTTAAACTAATTATGACAAATTATTCTTTTGAAGAATCAACAAAAAATTATTTTTAAATAATCGGTTGAAATGATATTGACAAATTCACTCAAGTCTCACTAAATATGATTAGACAAGATTTTACTCTGGATCAGCTTTACTATCGACGTCTCTTTTTAGCTCTTCACTTACAAGTAAAAAGTTTTATATATCTTGACTAGTGGAAAAAATCTTAAATAGATTATATATTTGTGGTTTTAACTTAAAATTGTATATAACTGTATACGACAGATATATTAATAAAATCTTTTCATGGGAAGACTAATTCTTGTTAGCTTCAGAAGTACCTAGCTTGCCTTAAATCATAAACTAATATGTACTCTACACTAATATTAGTATTAGAAAAACTAAAGATCTCGATAAAGAAATAGAAATTCAAGGCAGTTCAGGGGTCTAGGATATTGATCACAGACAGCGAGGTGTTGGTGAATTGGTATTTTGTTAATTCATCAGCGATCCCGCCACGCTAAGCGAGCAATGACTAGACCAGCCAAGCGACGAGACATTAATAAACGATTTCGTATTTACGAAAGATGAGGAGGCCCAACCAACCAAGCGACGAGTTCAATGACTTTAACTGAACTATTGGCTGTGAACTGTTCAACTTGTTAAGACAGGGAGGTTATCTGTCTGGTAATTCTACGCGGCAGAAATAAAGAGCTTAAACTTTGCCTGTATAATTGGAAAGGTGTTAAATATACATCTTAAAAATTGTATTCCAACTAGGATAAACAATTTGTGAATGGAAAATAGTAACAAGGACAAAAATAAAGTGTTTCGATATGTAAAAGGGTTTTAGGATTTATTTGTAGAATGGATCGTTCATTCGCTGCCTACCCTAGCTTTGCGGTGGAAATAAAATTGAACAGTTTTGCCTAGAGGATTGATTTGGCGGACTTAAATAGAATTTGATGCATTAGGAATTATATTCTGAGAGTATATAAATACATTTTGATGGTTTCTGAAATAAACCTTGAGGTTGGTAAGTTCATAATCTCGTACAGACTAAACAGCCAATCTGGCTGCTTTTACAACTGGCTTGACAACTCTTCGACTGATGAAATCGATGTCGCCAGCTCTGTGTTACAGTGGCCGTATGGCTAGTGTTTTGGTAAAGTTTCGCCTTTAAGTAGGCTCTTCAGACATGGCAAAACTACGTGACTTGCTTTCTGGACTGTAGTCTTGAATCGAGTAAGATAACATCTTCTCTCGTCCTTAATGAATGTTTAGAAACTTGTCGTGTTTTTTTTGGGCCAGTGCCTTGCAGTACAACTAGAACACGCGGCTCGTGCCGTCGAGTCTTTCACAAGCTACTTTACGGAGTGCTAGCACTGTATCCGCTGTGTAGTTGTTTTTGTGTGCGGCTCGCGCTCGCTACAATTGAGCGTTTCAGCAAAGTTTACGGAATACATATAAGTTGACTCAATCTGAGTCGGCACTTTGCGAAACGGGCTACACAGTCTAGAGTCTAGAGTAATAAAATATAAATTAATGGTGTTCTCGTTTTAGTTACATGTTTCGAGGAAGGCGGTGTACGCTTGTTAAATAATCCAAGGGTTTAAAATTTATTATTAGTATCGGGCAGTAATTATTTGAAATAAAACAATTAAGGAAATTAATTAAAAAAACTTTTTTTCTCAGGTTCTTTTTTTAAGTATCACAGTCATAAAGCATTTTTACTTTTTCTTCGTCCTCCCATCTCTACCGTAATATATAATTATTCCATTTTTGAATGATATTTGTTTTTAACAAGCGGTGACTGGTCGTAATGTAATAAGGGGGGTTTGCCTAAGTTTCACGAAAGGCAAGGTACTTTTGTTTCGGGGTCTTAATACGTAAATACTTCCCTTCCTGGAAATACTTGTTTTGGATTAGGAGTAGAAGCAAAGTTTAATGTTGCCTCACTCGGCATCAAAATTTTGATATTCGCAATGCCTGCCACCGATCGTAAAATTCCTGCTGTTACTGGGCTCTTTTAAAAATAGTATGATTCCGAGAATTTTATATACCAGTTAGTTTTAAAAATGATACACAATTGTGGACAAAATTTACTGAATTGAAATAACGTTGGTCGGGTTAGATAGTTACATTGTTCATTACAATTTTGATTTAAATAGACAGACATTTAAAGACACAATTATTCTTAAGTTTTACATGGTGTTCGAACTTAAAAATACATATTTTTCAATATGTGTTGAAGGTGGAATGAAATATTGTGTTGGAGCTTTGTGCGGTGTGCCCATGAATTGGTAGAGTATTTTAATACAGAAATTATTTCTTTCAGACCGTCAGGCTTTTACAGAGTAAAAAATGATTAAAAAAGTATATAATTTTAAATCTAAACACAAATTCACTATTTTAAGGTGTTAAATATATCATACAGTAATACTCCTAGGTAATAAAATCAACAGTAACATAGAGGTAAAGAGAAAATAGTTGCACGCTTTATAACGTAGTCTACAGAGATTTACAATTTTTTAAGGATACTAAGCTTAATATTCTTTGTATTTGATTTTGCCGTTTTTATATCGATATTTTTAGAGTCAAATAAATACGTACTCTCGTATATAAACTTATAAAATAATCAAAAGGAAAGTCGCTACATGAATGACTAAAAACTACATTACAAAAAATCACTTTTTAATTGTGTACCAATTGCTTCTTTATGTGCCAAGTTATTAAATAATGCAAAAATAAAAAAAATAAAAATGTAATACCTACATCGCAAGAGTGATGTATTAAACATTTTTTCAAAAGATATCTTACTACATATACTAGCGCATTTCCCTCAGGACTTTTTAAATTGATATAATCGTTAGTGAAAACTCTAAGTGGTGTATATGTAGGTATAGGAACAGGAAAAACGTTGTTACAGGTTTTGTCAACTTCGAGTGGCATACGTAATAAAACTTCAGTGGCGTCATTTATGCAGTTAGCGCTCTCAGCACTGTCAGTATCGTAACGTAATTTTTTTTTAAATGAACAGCAGGATTGTATAGGAGTAGGATTCTGTGAATTGCCAGAGCAGTTCCTAATTTGTCCAAAGAAGTTTTCAAGACAATCTTGATTGAGATTTCTTGTAAATAAATATGTATAACCTTTAGCTTGCAACATTTCTCAAAGAATTAAAATTGATTTAATTGTTAAGCTCCATCCAGAAATAAATTTTAAGTTATTTGTTACATCTTTTCGATCAAAAGGTAACAACACTTTTAAGTTTTCAAAGATATTATCTATTTCCTGTAATAAGGTTTTTAGTGTGTCAGTTGCCATAAAAGCTTGAATATTTTGTAGGTTATTCGAGTTCAATAAATCAAACAAATCATTCATTTTTGAAATAAAATTAGCTGTTGGAGTTGCTTCGCTTCTTTGGCAGTGCATTAAATTCTATTCTATATATATATATATATATATATATATATATATATATATATATATATATATATATATATATATATATATATATATATATATATATATATATATATATATATATATATATATATATATATATATATATATATATATATATATATATATATATATATATATATATATATATATATATATATATATATATATATATATATATATATATATATATATATATATATATATATATATATATATATATATATATATATGTATATATATATATATATATATATATATATATATATATATATATATATATATATATATATATATATATATATATATATATATATATATATATATATATATATATATATATATATATATATATATATATATATATATATATATATATATATATATATATATATATATATATATATATATATATATATATATATATATATATATATATATATATATATATATATATATATATATATATATATATATATATATATATATATATATATATATATATATATATATATATATATATATATATATATATATATATATATATATATATATATATATATATATATATATATATATATATATATATAGTATATATTTATATTTAACAATTAAATCAATTTTAATTCTTTGAAAGAAATGTTGAAAAATATGTATTTTTAAGTTCAAGTAAAACTAAAGGTTTTATACAAAATATTTATAAAAAAAATTACAACAAAAATCAATTTTACGATTCTTTGGCAGGCATCTCAAAATTTTGATGCAAGATTGTTTACTCCTAATCCAAAACAAGTATTTCCAGAAAACTTCTTTGGACAAATTAGGAACTGCTCTGGCAATTCACAGAATCCTACTCCTATACAATCCTGCTGTTCATTTAAAAAAAAATTACGTTACGATACTGACAGTGCTGAGAAAAAAAGCGCTAACTGGTTTTATAAATGACGCCACTGAAGTTTTATTACGTATGCCACTCGAAACATGTTGACAAAACCTGTAATAACGTTTTTCCTGTTCCTATACCTACATATACACCACTTAGAGTTTTCACTAACGATTATATCAATTTAAAAAGTCCAACTGAGGGAAATGCGCTAGTATATGTAGTAAGATATCTTTTGAAAATATATATATATATATATATATATATATACTTGCGATATATATATATATATATATATATACATTTATATATATATATATATATTTTATTTTATATATATATATATATATATATATATATATATATATATATATATATATATATATAAGCATATATATATATATATATATATATATATATATATATATATATATATATATATATATATATATATATATATATATATATATATATATATATATATATATATATATATATATATATATATATATATATATATATATATATATATATGACTCTATATATATATATATATATATATATATATATATATATATATATACAAAGAATATTAAGCTTAGTATCCTTAAAAAATTGTAAATCTCTGTAGACTACGTTATAAAGCGTGCAACTATTTTCTCTTTACCTCTATGTTTACTGTATATTTTATTACCTAGGAGTATTACTGTATGATATATTTAACACCTTAAAATAGTGAATTTGTGTTTAATTTAAAATTATATACTTTTTTAATAATTTTTTACTCTGTAAAAGCCTGACGGTCTGAAAGAAATAATTTCTGTATTAAAATACTCTACCAATTCATGTGGCACACCGCACAAAGCTACAACACAATATTTATAGTCCACCTATAACACATATTGAAAAATATGTATTTTGGCGTTTTTGTTTTTTTGAATTTCACCATGTAAAAAATTCTTTTTTTCAAGAATAATTGTGTCTTTAAATGTCTGTCTATTTAAATCAAAATTGTAATGAACAATGTAATTATCTAACCCGATTAATTGGCGTTTTGTTATTTCAATTCAGTAAATTTTGTCCACAATTGGTATCATTTTTAAAACTAACTGGTATAGCCTTTTTTTAAAAAAATTCTCGGAATCATATTTTTTTTAAAAGAGCCCAATAACAGCAGGAATTTTACGATCGGTGGCAGGCATATGCGTAATATCAAAATTTTTTGATGCCTTCGAGGCAACATTAAACTTTGCTTCTACTCCTAATCCAAAACAAGTATTTCCAGGAAGGGAAGTATTTACGTAAAAAAATTAATATTCCCACAAACAAAAGTACCTTTTGCCTTTCGTGAAACTTAGCAAAACCCTATTTGTTTATATACATTACGTATAGTCACCGCTTGTTAAAAACAAATATCATATAAACAAAAATTGAATAATTATATATTACGGTAGAAATAGATGGAAGATTTAGAGACGAAGTAATGTGGAATTGAATAAATTTTTTTATGACTGGCCAAACAGAAATTATTTTAAAGCAATTTAATCAAAAAAAAGACTACAATTTACAATTGAAAGCGAAGAGAACAACAAAATCAATTTTTTAGACCTAACATTCATCATATAGGAAATAAAATTAAATAATTACTGGTCCTCCGATACTAATAATAAATGTTAAACCCTTGTAATTATTTCTGGCAGATCAATTAAGCTGTCCGACTCTGAATTCAGAGAACGAGCAATTAAAAAGGCTAAAGCAGCATTAACTCTAAATCAATACCCTAAAAAATTAGTAAATAAATTATTCAAAAGCAGAATACATAAATATTATAATTCTGAAAATGCCATTATTACATCAAATCTACCTAAAACAAAATACATTTCTCTGCCTTTCATAAATGGTTTATCCCAGCAATTTCAAAACCTTTTTAAAAAATATAACATCACGACAAGTCACAAAGCCTATAACTTATTATCAAAGAACTTCAGCAACTTAAAATCGAAAACGCCAATTAATAAAAAAAGCAATATAGTCTATCAGATCCCTTGCAATAATTGTAACGGTGTTTATATTGGACAAACAAGCCAATACTTAGAAAATAGACTGAAAAGTCACAAATATGATAAAAAGAACAGCACCGCATTAACACACCATGAGATGTCCAAAAAACATACTTTCAACTACGAACAAGTGAAAGTATTAAAATCCGAACCTCAGTTGAAAAAAAGAGAATTTTTTGAGATGGCTGAAATTCAAAAAAACAAAAACGCCATAAATGATAAATAACCTATATAAATATATATATATATATATAACATATATATATATATATATATATATATATACATATATATATATATATATATATATGTATATATATGTCATATATATATATATATATATATATATATATATATATGGTATATATATATATATATATATATATAAATATATATATATATATATTTATATATATATATATATATATATATATATATATATATATATATATATATATATATATATATATATATATATATATCAAACCAAGAAAAATATATATATATATAAAAAATATATATAACACAAAGCAAAAAAAATATATATATATATATATATATATATATATATATATGTTGATTTTTACTCCTTCACGGATGGAAAAATACAATGTGTTTTCATTCCGGGTGTACATCCGTTCACTACTGTCGTTCTGAAAAGAACAGTTTTGCTGACGTTTCGCCAAAATCACATTTGGCATTTTCGAAGCTTTCTTTCTCGCCTCCGAATAGAGACGGATGTATATATATATAATATATATATATATATATATATATATATATATATATATATATATATATATATATATATATATATATATATATATATATATATATATATATATATATATATATATATATATATATATATATATATATATATATATATATATATATATATATATATATATATATATATATATATATATATATATATATATATATATATATATATATATATATATATATATATATATATATATATATATATATATACATAGTCACTGCAACTTAGTTGCTAAATAGTTGTGACGCCAACTTGACCTTGTGGTTGTTTGTTAATCTAGTTGCAAGTTTAAACTGTTTAGTCTTATCTAAATTATACATCATTTCCAAGTATTTCTGTTTGGTTTCTCCGTCGCTTAAAAAAATATATATGAAAAAAATTGTTTGATGTGAGGAATATCAAATAAATATACAAGTTTCAAATCACCCTTTGGACATCTAAAAAACAATATATTGTCTGTCATTCGACTTTCACAACCATCCACCAAACAAATATTTTGACTAGACATTTTATTAATTTACACAAAATACAACTTCTTTTGACTGTAATAAATTTAAACTCAACTCGGCGACAGCAAGCGACACTGTGTACACGTCGAGCAAAGAATTTAGACTGGTGCCAGTCTAACGCTGATAGGTGTATTTAGACGGCCGACCTGAGTGGCCCAACACCGTTACTCAAGCTGCTACTTTGAGTTAGTACCACTTTTGAACACATATTTCTATGCTTCACAGGTTTATAATTAACTGATGAGTTCCGAAAGAAAGAAATGCTATTGGCACCTTGTTTGTACTAAACCTTTACCGTCATATAGCACTATTGCCAGCAATCTCACAACTGATGAAATTGCGTGTGGATTTATCGCCGTGCGTGACGTCGCCTAACATTACCGCTTGGCTATTCAGACGCAACAGTTTGATGACGAATTGCCACTTCTGCTGTGCTGATGATCTTTAGGTATAGTTTTCGAAAATATGTTTAATTTTGTACGAACTAAACAACCAATCTGGCTAGTTTTGCAACTGGCTGGACAACTCTTCGACTGATGAGATCGATGTCGCCAACTCTGTGTTACGCTGGACCGTCTAAATTTAATAAGATCACCGCTCAAAGGAAAAAATAATTTTTCCCCTCCCTGTATTGTAAGCAATCTATTTTGACACGGCTTTGACAGACGTAAGTGAAAGTTACTCAACAAGGTGTTGGTTGCTTTTAACGACAGGATGTAAGTCAACTTACATGCCTGAGGAAATAATAATCTAAAATTATTATAAGTAGCTTTAATTTTTGATTTCATCAACATATTACAAAAATCCGGACGAAAATCCGTTGATATTAATTGAAATGAATATTAATGGTACAATTATTACAATTATTTATATTATTAAAAATTTGGAAACACGTTTGCTCGTTTCTTCTCGATGTGTATTACATTTTCTGACTCCACAGATCCTTCATTTCTAACCTATGCTTCTGTCACTGTTGAAGCACTGCAAGAGACTTCTGACTGGGTCTTATTGTATAAAATTTTATTCGCTACTTCCTTTTTATTATTGAGGCTCTCAGCTACGTAACTTTTCGCAATAGTAGCGGATTTCCATCCACCATGTCGCTAATAGGTAACACATCAACTCCAGTATTTGCTAATAAAGTTGCCGACGTTCTTCTAAATGAGTGTCCAGTATACATTTTGAAGTTCTCAAACTTTAGAAATTGCGCAATTTTACTTGGAATTGACGAAAACATATTTTTCCCGGCAGGCAGGTTTAAGCACCCTCCATTTTGATATCGCATAAAGAAGCGCGGATTAAATAGTCGTCATGTGGGATCTTGTATCAATGTACTTTTAAATTATTTTGAAATGACAAACCTGAGTTTTTGTCACTGTAAATGTACGTGACATTCCATTTTTGGAGTCAGGAATGGTCACAATTATGACTTCTTGACTTATTTTAACATTGTCCATTTTCATTTTAAGGGTTCATTAGAACGCCACGCTCCAGCAACTCCCATTACCATTACGACCTTCATCAATAAGTATATATCATCGGGGGCTTCAAGCATGAACTTATTCACATCTTCCCTGTTAAACACATTCGATTTTTGGGTCTATAACCATCATTTCAAAAATGCTCGAAGTTTTGGATACTTAGAAATATCTATATTTTCCACTATAAAAAGGGTGGACTTTATCATCCAATACTCACATCATAAGCTTGATGGGGACTTCAATATAGAATTTTTTTTGTGGAAATGCGCCAAAAACGAGGTGTCTGAGACTGCAGTAGCCGTCTTGCTTTGGCACCAATTCTTAAAGGATTTATATGCTGCTTTATACCTTTTTTTCGACTTTTCCGGTACTAGAGATAAACAAGCAATATTCGCTGATTCTTCTATGTCTGAAACATCCATTTTGTCCACACAGAATCAGACAATTCGCCTTCTTCAAACTTTTCGCTATGAATTGTCAACTTGACGTTGTTGATAAAATAAAAACTGCTTATATTGCTCTGGCAACGGAACACGGCTGCCTTCATAATTTAATGAGAATGTAATGATAATGAAAATCCAAAAATATATCCAGCATTTTATGGGAAACATACAATACAGGGAGGAGGAAAAATGGCATATACTATATGGGATGTATACACATGTACATTAACCAGGCTCGAACTTTTTTGCCAGCCCTCGTTATTGCTCGGGCGCTCGTCCTCGACTGGTAAATATTACTTACATCCCTTATAGTATAAATAACTATATTTGCTATTATAATTGTCACCAACTTTGTTAAACTTTATTCTTTACGTCGTATAACTCCTCGAGCTTCTGTGATTAAAATTCTTAGTCCTTAAATTCCCGAGGTGCAAAAATCGAAATCTGTGTTAAGAAACAATGGCACTCAGTTTACTAGTTTCTCACTCCTCAAGGAAATCTTGAAGAGCAATATAACAAAGGACTCAGACAGATTTGAAATGGGTGAATCTGCTGAATTTTGTCGGAATTGTTCTAAAAGTGAAATAAGCAGAAACATGCATTTTTTTTAAGTAAATCCGACGGAGTTAATATTAGACATTTTAAAGTTTATAAAACTACTTAATTTATAAAGAGTTTTTGCAAATATTTCGGTTAAGTAAAGATTTAGCTCGGTATTTTGAGTAGTAGTAACAAATGTTAGTACATTCAATATCATTGTAAGCTTATGGGAATTTAAATTTAATAAAACGCGGATTCTGGTTTGTTTTTCATTTTTATGTCAGTGCAAGCTATCAAAAAGATATATACCGATGTGACCTGTAATTTTATGTTTTCTCTTACTCAACCATAAAGACTAGTTTTACGAGTTGTTGTTGTGAATTTACTCTTTCAAATAACAAGTTAGAAAGTTAAAATAGGAGCAAATCTTGGTCGACAATTCTTAATTTAATTTGGTTTGCAGTATTATTATAAACTCACAAGGTTAATTTATTCTGGTATATTGAAAATAAGTGCACTTTATTAGTACTCTTTTGTTGTATTATTAAATGTTCATTACATAATAACTCAGCTGACAAACTGAGAACTGTTAAACAAACATGCTATTTAGAATAAATTTTACAGTGTTTTCATTACTCATCGCACTTTGCATGATATGCTCTTTTACCACCGAAGGGTTGTTGAGATTAGCATTTTCAAGAAGTATACACAAGTAATACGCATCAAGTTCGTATACGTATGTTCACTGTAACGTAATTCCAAGAAGGCATCTATCCTGATAATTCGAAAAGGTATGATTCGTATGGTTCTTACCTAGTTACGTAAGTAAGGGTAGATAAAAGGACAATCCTTTGGAGAGAGCAGTCTATTGATAGAATTATTCGATGTCGGTGTCGGGCAATGATGGCGTCATCATGGGTCTGGTAAAATGTTACTATCTCTTGTAATGGTTTAATATTTCTAATCTCGCCGATTGCCGCCAATTGTAATGGCTGAGGGTAATAGTACTGTTAAGACACTGGGATTCTTTGTTATTAAAACACGACTTTAATTTAAAAAAAGAATAACACTTACATTGAAAACTTATATACAACAATATAACAAAAACTAAGTAAATAGGGGAAGAGCAAAGAAGTGTCTGTACTGGGCAGAAACCCGTAGAATTCTGTTCGTCCACTTCTTTGCACTTCATAAACTAACTTAGGTATAATGGTTAAATCTAAGAGGGGCCCTTTGTCGGCTCCGTTACTCTGTAATTTCGACAAAACAGCATAATTTCCAAAGGGTCTAATAGCCTAGTTTATTTATTTATGATTGCCAAAACATTTCTTGAAACCAAGGTTTTATTATGTGTGAATTATGGTATTTTTAAATAATTCTATTTCACTGTTTATACAAGATCTAAAAGTATACTAAATTTTATGATACTCAGAATAAAATCTGTCTAACATCTTGGGTGGACAAGGTCTAAACAAACTTCCTTAGTTTTATTGTACTTAAAAATATCGACTGGCGTCTTGTATGGAAATGTGTGAGCAATTATAATACATTTAGTTTAATTAAAAATATATATGTAATGCTAATTAAGTATTAAGGTAATAAAATTAATGGGATCACAACACCTCCCCCCTTGGTGAGAGATTTTATAGAGTCCTAACGAAGAAAATCTCTTAAAATATGTTAACTCGAAATAGCTACTTGTTACTAACTACTACTTATACTAATACTTTTACAATAAACCTTATCTTAGAATAAAAATTATAATATAGTACATCTTAATTTGATTTAACTGATCGTCTAGCAGGTAGATAACCAATGGCTCCGCGCCTAGAAAGTTCTACTCTAACATTTTCTTCAGAGTGATCACTGTCCACTGTCCACTGAAGTATATCTAGCGATATGTCTACCTCTGTGTTGTGGGGATGGTTCAATTGTCTGATTAACTCTGATACAAAAATTTGGCACCATACCACAACAAGCAGTTTTTTTGAAACACCTTTTATATAGTATATAAATCGTGAAAATAATTATACACAAGGCTAAAATATAGGCTATAATAGAAGCCGAAAATGTATAATTACGTGTTACTTTGTTTTTTTTCAAGTTCGTCGGCCATTTTGCCTATGTCTTCCAACTTATGACTGGCAACGTTAAGTGCTGGTATATGTTTAGACAATATTTTATAATGTTCGTCTAGTAAAACCTCACTTAAATTTAAATTATACTTTCTTGTTTCTTCGCAACAATTGTCTGTAATATTAAATGGTGGAATAAATTCACTGAACACTTTTGATGAAAAAGTATTATCATGATGCACAAGCATGGATGATTCACTATAACCCTTACATTGTTTCCCTAGTGTTACGCTGCCGCAAGTTCTTAATATTATGTTTATTTTTATTATTACAAGATATTGTGAGCCTCTCTGGATGAGGTACTGCAAATAACCACGTGTTACTGGTTTGTAACTGGATAAAAATTGCCCTATCCGAATGTATAATCCGTTTATCACAGTTGTCTGGTATTTTATTTGTAACCTGAAGTAGTTTGATTTCACAACTGTTTTCTAAGTGTGCCAAAAATACTGGTTTTTGTTGTTTACAAATTATCTTATTTTTTTAAATTTTTAAACAAGCATTATATTCGATTTCTGAAAAAGTCATAAATTGTTGTTTGTTTTCGTCTATTGCCACGTATTTTGAAGATGGTTTAATTAAAATGAATTCATTTGCAGTTAATAGTTTAGGAAATGGCGATATTTTATAAATATAAAAAAGATTTGATTCTACTAAGGGAATATTTATTATGTATATTAAACGTTTACCTTCAAA
Organism: Kuschelorhynchus macadamiae; assembly: GCA_030620095.1. Taxonomy (NCBI): domain Eukaryota; kingdom Metazoa; phylum Arthropoda; class Insecta; order Coleoptera; family Curculionidae; genus Kuschelorhynchus; species Kuschelorhynchus macadamiae. The sequence continues at coordinate 1,142,399 of JAUTXW010005266.1, read as the reverse complement.
ATATACTTGTAATTCTATTACATTGAGAAGAAGATTTGCATTGTTAGGATCTAGTGGTATTGGAAATTCTACTCCATGAGGTAAGGATTCAAAAACTTTTTTTAATTCATTAACGAGCCTAACGGGTGTTAAAATTGAAGGATGTAATACACTTTTCTTTGCCACTAAAATTGCATTTGTAATTCGTATAACTTCTAATTCTAACTGATTTAGTATCATATTTAGTAAGGTTATGTGTTCTTGTAATTTAGCCTTAAATGATAAAAACTGGACATCTTTTTGTTCCTTATTTAATTCATTATTAAGTCGTCTAACGTTATTTTTTAAGATATTTTCATTAAAGTCTAAGGTGCCTATTGTATTATTAAAATTTATTAAAGTAGGTTGTACAATATTTGTTTGTTGTTTTAAGAGATTTAAAACTGAACGATCGTCTTTAGTGATTTCTGAAATTTTCTCATTATAATAATTTGCGTCATCTTCGTCTAGAATTCCAAATAAAACTTTTGTTGCTTTTCCTATTATATTGAACCATCCTCTTTTATTTCTACTTAAACTATTATGACCCACGAGTTCATGCAAAACTTGCAATTCTTTTTCTATTTTTTTAAAGTATACTTTGATGATTTTAAAAAAACTTCGCATATGAAGAAGTGATAGTGAGCGTTATTATGATTACACAATTCTTCCGTATTTTTGTAATGATTTTTTAGTGATAACAACTTATTGCTAACATTGTCTAAATCTACATAAGTAACTAATTTCCATTTATTATTAAACAGCCGAAGTTCTCCTAAATTTTCAAAATGTATTCCAGGATTGTAATCGTAGTATGTGACGTTATACTCGGAGTAGGTCAAAACTATGGTTGCTATTATCGTTAAAATACTGAACCTAAAATAATAATCCTATTTACACAAATATACACATTTTTATTTAATTGTTATTAACTTATTATATTACGTATGAACATTCTATAATATATTTTTTTATTTGTTAATCGTAAAAGAATTTTAGCCTGTTTGCATTAATATTTTGTTTATTTTTTTCTTTTTGAATTGTATAATTTACATCAGAATTCTTTTTTATTATTTTATATGGTCCAACCCATAATGAAGAAAGTTTTTACTTCTACCTCTTCGAACGGATTCATCATATAATAGTACCTTATCGCTTACTACAAATTTTCTTAAAAATGAATGTTTATCAAAATTTTCTTTCAATTTATTTTTGCTTTTAATTAAGTTTTCTCTGGCGAGTTGATGAGAATATTGCAATTTTTGTTTTAAATTACTAACAAAATCATCATAAGTATATTGTGTTTTGGAGGCTGATTAATTGATGTAGGTAAGTTGGGATCAACACCGAATAAAAGCTCAAAAGGAGAGTATTGTGTTGCAGTATGCGGCGTAGTGTTATATATGAAAGTTGCAAAAGGTATCCCAGTCTTTTTGGGATGTTGTTATAAAATTTCTCAAATATTCTTCTAAAACACTATGAGATCGCTCTAATGCTCCGTTCGATTCTGGATGGTAACTATTCGTTTGGAACTTTTTTATTTTTAAGAGTTTACATGTATCTTTAAAAAGTTCGCTAAGAAAATTTGAACCTTGGTCGGTTACTAATGATTCAGGAATTCCAAAAAGACAAATTATGTTTTTTACAAAATGATGAGCAACCGTTGAAGATTCTATATTTATATTTTTCATAGGAACATTAATAATATATTTATATATTTTTTTCATAGGAACATTAATAATATATTTAGTAAGGTCGTCCTGAAAGGTTAAAATATATTTGTGTTCTTTTTCGGTTTCTGGTAATGGACCAACTATGTTCAAAAAACATTTTTCAAAAGGTTTAGAAGCTGTAGTTGTTATTGTCATTGGCATTTTTGTTTTACGAGTTAATTTATTTTTTTGACAAAGTTCGCATTTTTTAATAAAACTTTTGATATCTTTTTTTAAGCCCTTCCAAGTATATAACTGTGACATTTTTTTATACGTCCGAGATACCTCTTGATGTCCCCCCAAGGGGACAGTTGTAAAATTCATGTAATAAAGTTTCTTTGTCGGGATCTGAAGGAGTTATTAGGCTATTATTATATAGTGTTATTTCAACATCTAGATCTTTAAAAATATACCTTATCATTGGCATTATGATTTCCCATTTTATTGAAGGATTATAGTGGTATTTAATAAGGGATAATTTTAATGAATCATTATAGATCAGACTTCGTAGACTTAATAATGCGAACCAAATATTTTCGTAACAAAAAATTATCAAACATATTTACATTGTCTACGAGTAAAAACAGTTTGCAATTAATGTCATGATAGTGAAAAACTGAGGCTATATTTAGTTGACTAGTATTATTAAAAGATTCTAAAAAATACTTAAGTTGTTTGTTATTTTTTAAAACACTTAAATGCTCAATGTCTAAATTTTTTGGTAGAAATATTGCGATGGGGTTAGAATTTGATATTTTAAAGAGACTTGTATTTTTTTCTATAATTTTTGAATTAATAACAATATGGGTTTGTAGGTATTTTTAAAATTCTTGATAATTCGTAATTAAGTTGCCATTAACGGTGCTAATTATTCTACTAAGTGCATCGGCATTTGTGTTTATTTTGCCTGCTTTATAAATGATTTCAAAATCATATTCTTCTAATTTAAGCCTAAATCTTGTTAATCGTGAACCCGGAACTTTAATATTAAATACATAGAGTAATGGTTTATGATCGGTTACAATTTTAAATTTAGTGCCAAAAATGTACGGTCGAAAATGTCTTACAGCCCATACTATTACTGTTAGTTCCTTTTCAGTAGTTGAATAATTTTGCTCAGCCCTGTTTAAAGTTCTACTGGCGTACGCAATTGGTCGATCGCTATTAACTTTACCTTGTGAAAGAATCGCTCCTACTGCATAATTACTGGTGTCGGTAGTTATTATGAATTCTTTGGAAAAATCTGAGTATTGAAGAACGGGTGGAGAAATGATATTTTCTTTAAGAGTTTGAAATGAGTTTTCGCATGCATTATCCCAATTAAAAATTGCGTCTCTTTTTAATAATTTTGTCAAAGGCTTAGCGATTTTTGCAAAATTTTCAATAAATTTCCTGTAGTACCCACCTAGGCCTAGAAATGATTTTATGTCCTTTGCGTTTTTTGCTTGCGGAAATTTAGATACGCATTCAATTTTTGTTGGGCCTGGTTTAATACCGTGTTCGGTAATAATATGTCCTAAATATAAACATTCCTTACGTAAAAATTGACATTTTGAAGGTTGAAGTTTTAAATTATTTTCCCTAAGTCTTTGAAATATTTCTATTAATCTCGCATTATGTTCTTTTAAATTATTTGCATATATTACTACATCATCTAAGTAGATAAAACATTTAATGCCATTAAGTCCCCTTTAATCCAAATGGCATCCTGTTATAAACATAGTGTCCTGTAGGTGTACTAAAAGCTGTTTTAAGTTTGTCATTTTCATTCATTTTAACCTGATGGAACCCGCTGGCTAAATCTAAAGTAGTGAAATAATGAGAATTTCCTAACTGGTCTAAAATATCAGTTATGTTTGGAAGTGGAAAGGCATTTCCTACGCTTATATCGTTTAATTTTCTAAAGTCTACTACAATTCTAAATTTAGGCGACGAAGTATCGCTTTTCTTTGGAACTACGAGTAAGGGACTATTCCACGGACTATTTGAAGCAGATATTATTCCGTCTTTTAACATTTGACCCGTTTGTTCATTAATTATTTCTCTATGTTTGAAAGGTAACCTATAGGGTTTTATATAAATGGGCCCTTTAGTTGGATCTGTTAATATAGTATGTTTGAGAGTATTAGTAAAGGTCAACTTATCGCCTTCTAAATAACATATATCACTAAAATCTTGACAAATATCCAATAATGAACTATGTTCCTCATTTAAGCCTTCCAAATTTATTTCGTTTTTAATTTTTTTGAATCTATTAATTTGTGAAATATTATTTATTTCTACTAGCTTGGATTCATTTAAACAAATAGGTTCAATGTTAACTATAGGAATTGGAATTGTTATTGCTTCATTCGAAATATCTAAAATAGTAATTAAACATTTGTAATTTTGAACTTTCGTTAAGGTAGAACCTAGAAAAAGGTTTTCAGAAAGTTTTTTTGAGTTTATAATTCCTTCTGTATCTGAAATGTTAGCACTAGCAGGAAGTATGATTTCACATCTAGGAGGAATTGTTGTTACTGTTTCAGATGGCAAAATTTTAAAATAATTTTCTTCAAAGTAAACGGTTTCCTCATCGTAATTTATTTTTGCCTTATATTTTTGTAAAAAGTCTCGCCCTAAAATACCATCATTTTTTATAGGAATACTATCAGGAACAATATGAAAAGGATGAAGTAAAGTTTTGTTATTTTTTAAATTAAACGAAATTGAACATATATCTAAGGTATAAACAGGCTCTTTACCTATGCCTTTTAATTTTACTATGCAATTTTGTTTTATATCGACATTATTTTGTAAAATAGATTGTTTTAATAAGCTCACATCCGCTCCAGTATCTAACAAAAGTTTTGTTTGTCCAGTTTTTACATTTAGCGACTGAAAAGTTAAAATATCTAATTGTTTATAATTATCAGAGAGTAAAATTGATTTAACGGAATTTTGGTTAGCTTTTAAGGAATTTTCTTGAATTAAACAGCCTTTATTATCTAAAAAGCACTTAGTCGGCTGTATGCTACTAAGGCTTAATTGTCGTTTCCCGAAATATTTTCATAAGATGTGCTAGGCAGTGCATCCTGAGGTACAGTTTTTTTATGTTGGCCTAAAATTTCATGTTGGGAATTATTAGTAAAAATTGGATTTTGCACATCCGGTGGTAAATTATTATCATTGCGTGAATGTTGTGAATTTATAGTTCTTATCTGTCGCGAAGGCGGAAATGTATTTTGGGAATTTGGAAATCTTTGTGAATATTGTGGTTGTGTTTGTAGTCTAAAAGATGTATTATTGCGTGTATTGTGATTTGGCCAATATGTATTGCGCGATGAGCGATTATTATTTTGATTAAAATTATTGTTATTATAATTGGATTGACTATAATTACCATTATTAACAGGAAAATTTGAAAAATTGTTTTGATTATTTGAAAAATTATTAAAATTTGAATAAGGTGGAAAATTTCGATAATTTGTGGTATTATTTATTTGCCTTTGTTCATGGCTTCTAAGAAGTCTACATTGCGACGTTAAGTGGTTATTTTTTCTACAATATAAACATGAAATTTCATTATTAAACTGCCTATCATTAGAATTTCTATTCCCCTGAATTCTTAAAAATCCTATATTATTTCTAAAATTTTGCCCTGGTTTAAATTTATCGTTATGTTCTAATTCCAATTCTACCGCTGTTGAAATAGCTCTGTCTAAATCATTGCTACTTTCTGCTATAACACGAATTTGTATTTTTTCATTTATTAAACCTTTTCTAAAATTGTTAACTAAAACTGACTCTAAATTATTTATTAAAATTCTTGCTTCGTTGACCCCGTAGTTTAAATAGCATGTTTCTTTGTATTTATTAAATAATTTTCTTAATCTATTCCCATATTCTTTTACACTTTCATTGCCATTTTGCCTAATATTCATTATTAATGTTAAAAAGTGACATGGTGGTCTCTTATCTACAAATTGTTCTAAAAAAAAGTCTTTTATTTCATCCCAGTTTCCAAATTCCTTATATTGAGTAACTTCCTGTGCCTTTCCTTTTAATTTGGTTCCAAAAATTAATTCAGCTAAGTTTTGCTTTTCTGCTGTTTTGACTATTTTCATAATTGCATCGTAATTTTTTATAAAAAATAAATTGAAGAGAGCTCGCATCTCCACAACCATCAAACGAATCAATTTGATTTAAAACATCGATAGCGTTTTTACCCTCAGACATTTAAAAAAAAAATTAAATTTACAATTTACTTCTTAATTTTAAAAATATATGCGTAATACGAAATAATTATTTTTTATTTTGATTTCGTTTCAAAAAAATTATTGAAAAATCAGTAGTACAAGAAGTATCTAATATTTTATTATTAATATTTTTTTTTTAATATAAGCATAAATATTTTTATTTTAATTTATATTTCAATTTTTTTTTATATATTGTTACTTGTCTTAAATATAATTATTGTTATTATTTAATATTTTTTTAAATGTATTTTCTGTTATTTGCAGTCTCTCCCAAATTTATTTATCAATTATCTTCCTAAATACTAACTAAATACTTAAATCTAACTTAACGTTAAAGAAAATGCAGCGTAACACAGAAAACAAAAGAAAAACCACTTACAGTTTCATCACTGATTTCCGCAGTTGCCCTTTAGATCTCAGGTACAAGTACGATGAGCCTTATCGCAGTTTTCTTCCTGGTGGATTGCTGCGTCTCCGCGCTTCTTCAAAATCCTCCAAGGTTTCCTGGTGAAAGTTGTCTGCTGCGTCTCCGCGCCCCTTCAAACAGACTTTGCCGATTTTCTAAAACACCTCCTAACACCTGCACAATGTTCCTGCTGCGTCAACACGCTCCTTCAGGTAACATTCACTTTTTTTTTCCGCTGCCACCAATTGTAATGGTTTAATATTTCTAATCTCGCCGATTGCCGCCAATTGTAATGGCTGAGGGTAATAGTACTGTTAAGACACTGGGATTCTTTGTTATTAAAACACGACTTTAATTTAAAAAAAGAATAACAATTATATTGAAAACCTAAATACAACAATATAACAAAAATTAAGTAAATAGGGGAAGAGCAAAGAAGTGTCTGTACTGGGCAGAAACCCGTAGAATTCTGTTCGTCCACTTCTTTGCAATTCATAAACTAACTTAGGTATAATGGTTAAATCTAAGAGGGGCCCTTTGTCGGCTCCGTTACTCTGTAATTTCGACAAGACAACATAATTCCCAAAGGGTTTAATAGCCTAGTTTATTTATTTATGATTGCCAAAAACATTTCTTGAAACCAAGGTTTTATTATGTGTGAATTATGGTATTTTTAATTAATTCTATTTCACTGTTTATACAAGATCTAAAAGTATACTAAATTTTATGATACTCAGAATAAAATCTGTCTAACATCTTGGGTGGACAAGGTCTAAACAAACTTCCTTAGTTTTATTGTACTTAGAAATATCGACTGGCGCCTTGTATGGAAATGTGTGAGCAATTATAATACATTTAGTTTAATTAAAAATATATATATGCAATGTTAATTAAGTATTAAGGTAATAAAATTAATGGGATCACAACACTCTATTACCGATCAAAATATTGCAATGTTGTGATATATAATTTAAAGCTCTTGAGAAAAACTAAATAAACGATTTCTGGATATTTTTTTCTTAGACAAATGATTTAGGATTATTTGCAGCGGTAACGTGGAAAAGGTTAAAAACAAGGTTTTCGGTTAATTTTGCACAAAATGCCTATCCCATCCAGCCTTTTTAGGCATTGTTACGTATCGATGGTTACATAAAAAAGACCTTAAAGTTGCAATTACTAGTGGTGGGAACCGTTTAGGTATCGTTCAGACAACACGCCGTTACCGAAATGGGGAATAACTTAAGGGTAACTATGATGTACCCCTTACGTCATCGGAATCGATATTACTTTCACCAATAAGGGACTTTCTCCATACTGTTCAGTTTTCTTTCTCTTTCAACTGTGATTATTATTATTATGTCTCCGTCTTCTTCTCTATACAAAGTGAAATAAACGGTTGTAGTTAGAACATCTGCCAGATTATGATGACTTATGGCCATAAAAATGTAACGGAATAGACTATATTAATGGAATAGAGTATATAAATTCTTAATTTATTTTAAAACGATATTTTGCTACAGCGATTGTCGGTTTCTCATGACAAATCTTAAACCCGAGTATTTCAAAAAAGTCGTTAAAGTAAAGCTATCTAATATTAGTTATGAGAGTTTTTAAAAGCTACTATCTGAAACTCTATCTTTTCGATTTTGCAGACATAAATAAAAGTATTTAAGATAAACTTGTCAAGTTGCCCTCGACTATTATATACATACCATTTAAGGGTTTATGGTTTTCATATGGTCCTTTTTGATGGGAAGATTCCTTTGTCCGCTTTCATTTAAGTTAAAACTAATAAAAATTGAAACATTTCATTCGGTTCGATTCAGTTATAATAAATTGTCAATTTATTATGTTAAAAATACGTTTTCAAAAAAGTCGATGTTTTTTTTTGGAAAAGTATTGTTTCCCTTCAGAAAACATTGGCTGAAAGGGTTTTCTTTGCCTTTCTTTTCTTTTGCCATGGTCTTTTTGATACAGAATACTGAGAAGTTCAATTTTAAGTTTTAGACATTTATATAGAAGATACTTTTATGTTATTTAGACTGAAATGTAATTATAATTTCAATCTAATACAATTCTCACATAAAGTAGACCTCTAGGCGACACCTATGAAATATTTATTAATTACACTTCACGGTTCAGCCAATAAAAGACTTCTAAGGGGGGCAGTTCTTGTCAAATTAGGTGTCAACCTTTTTTCTAATTTCTAAAACAAGAGTCTGTGTCAAAGTTCTAGTAGTTACAGTTGATTTTAAATTCTTCTTTTGTGGTTTATTTAAAGATTTTTTTCTTCTGATCTATGATTTTAATTTAGATTTACTAACGTTTTTCTTTTTTATTAATATTACGTATTATTTTTGTACAGTAATTCACTTCTTTCTAATTTTGTTAAAAGATGCTTAAGTTGTTTAAAAAAAGTCTTCTATTTAAATAAATCACCTGTTTGTTAGAATATCTATATTGAAGAAGAAGTTGTTGCAGTTGGCTGTTGTTCGAGATATATGTGGCCTCTGAATTGGTGAGATAAGATATTTAATTAATTTATACTAACAATTATATTTGATAATTTCGTAAATTATAGAAACCTACAGAGTACCTTAGATTTTACTTATTATATATTTAATTTCAGTAATGTGATACAGTTGCCGGCTTGCCAGCTACAATTAAAATAAATAATTAAATTCAAATACTATAAAATGAAAAGGCTCGGTTATAATCTATAACCCTGTTACACTATTATATGGTTATTTATTAGCAACTAGTTCGCTAAACAATGAACGAATGAAAATATATGGCGAAAGTAGAGAATGTAGGCTGAAAAATAACAACTCGTCCCAACAATAAAGCTTTTTGCAAAAAGCAACCCCTAATAATGAGCAAAATAATAAATAGAAGAATTATATATTTAAAAAGTTTAGAGATCTTACAAGGTTACCATTTATATAAAAGACAGAATAAACCTTAATGTTAATCAGAAAGGACACTTGTATGACAAAAATTTATACTTTCACAAAACCTAAACATTAGGGTTACCGAAAGATAAAACATGGCGATATATTTTTTATACAAACATGGGAAATATTAAATAAAAATATTTTAAAATTCCTTTGAAACCCACAAACCTGAATTTACATAACAAGAAATAATATATGGAAGTGCCTACGATCTGTTACCTTACATCGTTACTACTAAGTTCCTATATAGCGAGCGTATTTTTCAAGTTTTTGTGTAGTCGCGGCTTCTTTCAATCAAACTCTTAGAAGCGTCTACTTTAAAGTCGTCGTTCAGTTGTCACAGCACTCTTTTTTTTCTATAAAGTCGTGGCCTCATTTAGGTAGTTAGACTTAGTAGACATACTGTCTCATCCACTATCAGATTAACAATGAACTAATGTTACCAGGGAGTAGACTGTTTAGACAATGTTTCTATTAACATTAACTCTATTGTAGTTTACTTTTTAAAGTGACCAATTCCTCACCAAGTTATAGTAACGGTATCAATCGACAACAGTTTTTAGAACATTAATGCTCCTTTTTGCTTTATTTAGTTCAGAGTATATTCAAAAAAAAAATCAAAACTTTTTATTTGCCTTATAAGACATACAAACAATTGAAATACAGAATATTAGAAATAAATTGAAATACAAAATATTAAAATATAAAAGTTTAACAAAGTATTAGAATTTAAAAATTTAAATGTCATGTTTACAGGCAAACAGGGTCTGCATAGCGATTTTGATAACCGTTGCACAGACTAAGACGCTTTCCGAGTCAGTGTAATGGAGCCCTTAGAAAATTGAAAAATATCAACGAGAACAATAATTTATAAATAATAATGAGAATTTAAACTAATCTTATTATTAAAAAGTGAATATTAAGAATCAAGTGTGAGAACAAAAACAAACAAAACAATGTCAATATGTTATAGTTATACAGCGGACATCAGGGGGCTCAGAATGCAGGAAGCATGCGCGGGCGGACACTTAAGAGGATGTGACTAGTATTATAGTTAGTACTAGTTAAATTCTATTATTTGTTAAAAAATGGGCGAGTGCAGCAAACATAAATATAATTAAAAATATGGAAATATATAAAAATCAGTATGAATGAAGAGGTGCTTGTCAATAACTAATCGAATAAATAAGCAGTAATAGTATCCATAGAATGCAAAATTCATCGGTTCAAATTAAAATTAGGTTTGCGAATGCAACAACATATTTTTTATATGTGTCTTGAAGCTTCGTAACGAAAGTTGTTTAATATTATTTGATAAATTATTCCACATCCGAACTGCGACGAAGCTGAATGATTTTTGAAATGCTGCTTACCTAAAAGAATCTAAATATCGAGTATCGTAGTTATGCTCCTGCCTTGTGAATATAGACCGTAAATATGGAGGTTGATTAGTTGTTAATATGCGAAAAATAAATAAGAACATATGATACTCGCGCCTTCTCGCCATTGACAGGATAGAATATCTATTGAGATCCGGTGTAATATGGTTCCTAAATGGTATATTATGTGCGAAACGTAGGCATGCATTTTGAAGTTTTTGTATGGAATGTTTAGTGTGCGCGCTTAGTGAGTTATGATAGACGACATCGCCATAGTCAAGTAATGCTAACACTAGAGAATCACATAATGAATATTTTGTACCACTAGGTAGATGGCGTTTCAGTTTATACAATTTCCTTAGACGCATATATGCAATACTAAGTTTCTCCTTAATATGAGCCTCAAAATTTAGTTTGTTATCGATAAAAACACCCAAATTCTTAGCTACAGTTACAATTGGTACGGACATTATCTATTTTAACTTGGAAATTAGTTGACACATTTTCCAAAGGATTTTTATTAGATCCAAAAAATATAACGGAAGATTTGGAGGCATTTTAGCTATGATTTTTAGTAAACTTATTTAATTCGCTAAGATCTTCTTTGAAGTTTGTTTGTGAAGTAAGTAAAATATCTAGAGAGACTCTAAGACTTGTAGAGTTGAGAATGGTCTGCGAATTGTTGAAGTCCGGAGTGTTTAATTATTCTTTCCATGTCCGCAACATACAAAGAGAACAGCAAAGGCCCTAAGATGGATCCTTGTGGAACGCCTCTTTCGAGAGAAATATAACTGGACTGTTTCTGGACCTGTCAACTTTTTGTGTGTTTAATATTTTGAATTATTTGCGTGGAATAAAAAAATGGGACACAAGTATGTGTAGCAAAAGGTCAGTACACGTTTTCGAGCAAAGTCTCAGACCCCCAGATATAAATTGGAACCTTTGTGTAATTTTCCAAAAATATTTTAATCAATTTCTGATACAGCTATCATTTTAAAGCTATTTTCAATTTTGGTACTATTTCTTTCCAGTATTGACGGTTTTGAGAACTTTTCTGATTTGTTATGTAGGCAAATATAATTTAAAATGAAATATCTTTTAGTATGTAAAATGTTTAAAACAGTTACAGTTAGGAACTATACCGGTTTTTATAGTTTGTGTTTACATATTATCAAACAAATCTAACCCAAATATGTTTGCAGTTCTTAGTTGTTAACTCTCAGTAATTACCGATTGCTTTTTAATATGATATAAAATAATATATAGAAAATATAATAAAAATGTATGTAGACAATTTAAATCAGGTGATCGTTAACAATTAGCAACGTTTTACTTATATTAAAAAATGCGTACAAATTTTATTTATATAATTATTAAAAAGCTAAGTCATTGATACTGGATATCCATGCACAAAAATTGGAAACAGAAGCTTAAATTTTCTTATGAATATTTATATAAAAAATTTCTCTAGACTTCCGAATCTAGAAGAATTGTGACTGGAGTATGACAAGGGAAAGCATCTTCAATGCCTTCCAATCCATGAGTTACAATGGAAATTTTGTCCACATCTTTATATGAGCTAATCAATTTCATTGATATAGATGACATATTAAGTAGTAGAAAAAGCTTTTACGACTTATTTTAAAGTTTCCGACAACATTACTGAAGTGACAAGTGCTTCCTACTCATTTAGTTCCTCGTCGTCCTTACATGTCATGCATCAAGTTCAGCTGAGATTAAACAGACCATTGAAAATATTCCACCAATCAGCAACGTTCTCCTGCAACACCTGAAGAGGATCGTCCTACAATGTTCTATGTGGACAAACAGCCTTCAACTTCAATTTCTTGAAAAATGTGTCAGTTTTTTTATCAAATGGAAATTATGTGCATTTATACTGGAAATTTTATTTTACCCAATTTTTCGACTTCGAATAAAAAAAAATCTGCAAATCTATGGCTTGAAAAAAAAGATGGAAATTTTTATATACTTAATCGTTTTTTATTTCCGGAGGTACTGACACGATTTTACGAAGGGCCAAAAAATGGTAAACAGAAATCATGCACGCTACAATTCAAAAATTTTTCAAAATTCTCTAGAATTAATAAAGAGATTTCTGTGTTTGCGTATCTACTTGATTCGCCCAGGATCAACAATTCAAATGTTACTGGGCCAAACGTAAAACCATAAGGAAAGATTTAAAAACAAAATTGCAATTTTATTTCTAAATAGCTCGCACTGTATAATCCGGAAAGTAATTTTGAAGATGTGGTTCATCAATCTCTAAGAGAAGATTTCGGATTCCATAAACAATTTCTGATCATCGTTACCCTCCACGAAAAAAAAGTGAAATATCGGAAAATTGAAAAGAAGGAAATAGTTTTTTTTAGTTTGTCTGCATTTCGAACACTTTCTTCTCAACGAAATCACGTTTTTACCAAAAGAAGTGCCTGTTTATCCTCTACGATCAACCTTAAGAAGCGTATTTCTCCCACATACCGTCAACGAGCTGAGACACTTAGAAGGTTAAAAAACACAAATTTAAAAACTTCCTGTCTAAAAAGAGAAGAAGCGCACAGTAACAATAGCCGCGTGCGGTTATTGTAACAAGGGTTGGAATATGTACTAGAAGCGACATCTATTGGAAATCACTAAATTTTTAGAGTCGCAGAAAAAGTATAGTCTAAAACATGTTTCCGTACTCGTGAAACATCACGACAAACTCTACTCACTCGTGCCGAATTCGTCATATTCCAACCTTGTTATAAAATATATCATTCGCTAATTTCACCTATTATCCGCCGTTATCGAAAATCAGAGGTCCACCGCATCACCTCTGCAAATGCAGGAACTTTATAGTCCCTCAGCAAATCTATACTGGTCGATACCACTAGAGTTGTTATAGAATAACAGGAACTAGTATTTTCGAACAGGTACGGACCTGTAACAGTCTGTAACGGGTAACTGTTACTGTTCCGTCCTTACTTGGTGGTTGGGCCGGCAACGCACAACAGCTGAGAGAGGAACAACGAGGAGAACCCAGAACGGGCTTGCTACTTAATAAAAGAAATAAGAAACAAGGTAAAATTAACTCTGGCTGGATCGTGGCACCAATGGAGAGACAGATAATCATTATTTTTCGGTCGGGCAGCGTGCTTTATTTACTTATATACGCGATTGATTGGCATTACTTGTTTAGCGCTTTATGGTAGTTGGTATTTAAAACACTTTAAAAATACGCATAAAAGACAAGTTTTATATGGAACTACTTTATTATACACGATAGCAAAAAAGAATTAGGGAAATGTGAATTGTATCATCAAATACTCTCATATAGGGAAGACCGGGTCTGGTTGTCACACTTTAGACATATGTCTATTTTTTAGGATCTTCTTATAATATAAACACTTATGTGTATATGTCTTTTGAAAGTACATTTATTAGGCTTCATTCACCACAGTCAAATTACTAACTACTACGCAATTTACCTTGCAAAAAATTATATAAATGTAATATAATTTTGTGACAACCAACACCTTCTTCGGACTGGTTGTCACAGCACATGGGGTAAGTTGTCACATACGTGTTTTAGACTAATTATAAACAAAAAAACATTATCGGTATTCAAAAATATGTATTTAAGAAAAATAACATATATATTATCGCAAATCAGGGAATATTAATGTGAATTTTCAAGTAATATAAAATATTCTTTTACAAAGTTAAAACAAAATAAAATAATCCTATAAACAAAGTAATACGGCCTTCTTATTACACATAGCTAAATAAAAAACAAGTTCTTGACATTCTAAAAATGAGGAATTAGTCGGAGTCATCTGAATCACAATTGTGACACAAATATGTCGGAAATCCTGGTGTACAAGCTTCGTGTGCCCATAGTTTGCACTGATGGCATTAAATCCAAACCTCTTTTGGTCTACTTTCAGAATAGGGGTTTAAACATACAATGCAATAGTCTTCTTCTGTTTTTTCCTCTTCATCATCCACACAACTTTTCTTTTTTTCTTATTTTTTTTTGTATCGTCAGCTAAAATTGATTTTTTAACAGTATTTGCCTTTTGCTTTCTTTTCTTTAATTCCTGTGCCAGTTTCTTTTGTTCTATAAGTAGTTTTTCTGGCGTATCTGTTAGAATTGCGGACTTGCATCTTCTTTTTTCCGGAGTTGCCCCTTTTCTAGGTGGAGCTCTTGGCAATGGACGAACAGCATATGGAGATATTTGCTGTTGGCTGCTTCCTGGTTGAGGTTGGGGACTACAAGAATCGTCCATATATACTACTTCGTTTTTATCACTTTGTTTGCTATTTTTGTCGTCATTATTTATTTCGGATAAAGTAGAGTTGGAAGGACCCGGGGTCGGTTGCAATTCTACAGAATCATTTTCTTCTAAAGGGAAATATGCTTGCATCTCTGTTTCTGCAGGCGCTGGTCTATTCGTGACATACGAGGCAAAGGAATTCGTGATCACCAAAAATATGCCTATTAAACGGGCATATGCCGCAAGCTCTGAATCCGGCCTGAATATTTACAGGAGTGAACGCAAGTGGAAATGATTTTGCAATGATACCAGGTATATTGTAAATTGTAAGAGGAGAACCTGGGTTGTTGATTATCCACTGGTCTATCTCAACGTTAACATATTTCTTTAACGGACCAAAAACTGCTCGGTCCAACGGCTGCAGCCTGTGTGTGCAGTGTGGAGGGAATGATAACATGTGTATTCCATTGGCTTTGGCATAGTTCAATCCGTCAATAGACAGGTGCGATCTATGGTTATCCAACAACAATAAACACGGTTTTTCCTTAGTAGATTTTACATGTGAGTGGAAATGCTTTAAAAACTTAACAAAGATTTCTTCAGTCATTCACCCTGAAGAGTGGCTTGCTCCTTGACATCCAGCTGGCCCATCTCGTATAAAATGCTCTTTAAAATGTACACGAGGAAAAACGAAAAAAGGAGGGACCGAATTTCCTATTCCAGATATTGAAGCTGCGACTGTCACTAAAGACCCACGTTCTGCCGAAGTGATTGCTCCTACTTGTTTGAACCCTCGCCTAGCTATAACCCTGTTCGGCCTTTGAACAGTTGTTACGCCCGTTTCATCCATATTCTAAATATCATTTGACTGTAGATTATACCGTGTAATAACAGTTTGTAAGTTATCGAAAAATAAATTAACATTATATTTATTAAAACTGCTTGCACGGGCCATGCTTGTTGCTTCTGGCGTTCTAATTGATAACTTATTATATCGTTTCATAAACGATGTAAACCATTCGGCACCGGCTTGCCCATTTTCTTCCCATGTTTTTGGCACATGAAGGTTATTATTTTTAGCGAGATTATATGCCAACTTCCGGACTTCTTTTGGACTTAATCCATAATAAATGCTGGAGGCCTCCAAAAGATAGTTTTCCAATTCATGTTCAAGTTCGTCTGAAAATATTTGCCGGTTTTTCCAATATCCGATGGGTATACTTGGCATAGTAACAGTACTGTATACATCATTATCATTAATTTTTTTGCAATATCGAGCTAACGTTCTATAATTGATATCAAAATCTTTGGCTACTTGCCTAACAGATTTTTTTTCTAATTTCACCATTCTAACGGCGCTTAACATCGTAGCGGGATATTTTGTTTCACCACGATTAGTCTTTTTTGTGAATTTACGTGGCATTGTTTTGAATATCTGTAAAAAAACAAAAGAAGTTACATCGGTGGGTATGGTTGTCACATGTGACAAGCAGCCCCAGATGCAATGTGACAAACAACCCCAAACTGAGCACGCACATGTTCTTACGATTTTAATCTAAAAAATCAAAGTTTAATTTCCAACAGCTGAGGCAATTTAAGATATCAGGCCTATTTGTCCATGACAAAGCAAAAGGTAACAAAAAAAACGCTTAAAAGACTTACTTACTGGAAAAAAATTATGGTTCGATTTTTTTACTATTGCGAGCGGAAAATTTTGATCGTACAATCACTCGCTACCATTAACTGCAGTAAACTGAATTCCAGTATGAATAATGGCGCGTAATAATCGCACCACTACGGTGTTGCCATGATTTCCGGCTTTTCATAGTTTGTGATTAATTTGATTTGTGACAACCAACCCTTGTGACAACCAGACACGGTCTGCCCTAAATCGTCCATTGCTATCTTGAAAACACATATGCAAAGGAAACATCCGATGGTTAATTTAAAAAGTATAGAAAATGCAGGAAGTTCTATGTGTGTTTCTTAAGTACCATTTTATTATCTAGGTATGTTTTAAATATTTTTAAAAGTGTTCCACTGTATTTGACTGGACTTTTGATTCTAAAGATCTAAAGGAAACAAATGTTCCTGTAAAGAAATCATCTAGTATTTATTTTTTAAGTTAGACATATGTTCACTTATATTATTTTATTGTTTTTAGTTATGTTATATCCTCACAAAGAAGCAAAATATGATATGTAGAGTAACGTGTTTTTATAGTAATTTTAATTTTTGTTTTATTTCTAAGTGGATTACCATAACCATATACTTTTAATTCTGCTTTCTAGCTTACGATCGTGAAATTATGTACTATATCTTAGTAGGATTGGATACCTAGATCTTGTCTTGATACAGTAACAGGTATTTGAAACAGGAACGGGCTGTCCCTGTTACAAAAAATATTAGTTTTGAACAACTATGGATACCACGCATCGGCCGACTGTATTGATGAAAGTGTAATAGGAGCACCGTCTCCGTTTACGGGGTAACAAGAAGAGGTAATGTGAATTACAACCCGAAATGAAGTGGTTACTAGATTGATCGATGATCACGCCAGTTTTTATATTAAACGTAAATCTGGTCATTCACAATTATTTTTGGAACACCCAAATTAATATAGTTTATAATATATGTTGTTTAAGTTGAATGATAGGCAGTTCTATTATTTCCGTTGTTACAAAGAGATCTTTTAGAGCTCTCCATGTCAAATATATTTACTAATATTAGTAAAAGTAAATAGGTTATGTCATTCAGTTTAACTTCTAAAAATAAATAAAAGTTTTTTTTTTTAAATATAAAGATCGGCTACAACTTTAACGTTTTGGGGAAATATTTTCAGTGTTATTTAAAATTTAATAAGTATTTTAATTTTAAATTATCATTTTTTTACGGACTTTTTAACAATCAGATCTTAAAAATGGATTATTTTTCTTTCCCAGATAAAGCATTATAAGACCCATTATTTATTATTCTCCAGTAAAAAATACTTTTCTCTGAAAAAAAAAATCTGGTAAGGCTCAAACCACAAAAATAATGAGTCAGTATTTCTTGTAAAACGATTAAGACCGTAAATTGGGGGAGAAGTTAATTAAAATGTCAAATATTAATTTGTAAAATCTAATATGATGACTCCCTCGTTAATCACAATTTCATGTTTCGCCAATAAATAAACGCTGCAATAAAAAATAAAACAATACTAATAGAGAGTGTTCGAAATATACAAGATAATATCATGCAAATGAATAAAATACGAGGGCAGTAAAAATATCTGGGAAGAACACTTTTAATGATTTGTTTATAGGACGAAAAGAGTAACAGCCTTTGGATTTTTTTCG
Source organism: Kuschelorhynchus macadamiae (assembly GCA_030620095.1). Classification (NCBI taxonomy): domain Eukaryota; kingdom Metazoa; phylum Arthropoda; class Insecta; order Coleoptera; family Curculionidae; genus Kuschelorhynchus; species Kuschelorhynchus macadamiae. The sequence continues at coordinate 1,124,077 of JAUTXW010005266.1, read as the reverse complement.
TGTAATAAATTTATACCGGGTGACAACGAAATCATTAGCCAAGGCGACATTCAGCTGCTTTTTAAGTTAGAATTTTAATATTTATATAAACGATATAGGTCTGAAGGAACCATACATTTCGTGGATAAACAACTGAATATCGTTTCTGGTGTAACCGGAAGTAGACCTAGGTGGAGCATTTTAAAGCGGATCTTTTATATTTTATTATAACGCCCTTCAATAGCTCGAAAAATTCTTTTTTCAATGACATTTCACAAGTAGACATTTGTTTTTAAAATAGCGGCGGAGGATACGTTGATCGAAAAATAAATATGGCGGCACTGTGACGTGACCGATCGAGTTTTTGCAAAGTAACCTAATAAAACGTCAAATAAAGGAAGTACGTTGATTATTTTTTAATGAAACATGTAAAAATGTTTATTCATTTCCTATTATGATACGTTTTAGTAGGTATTCCAAATGATATTCTTTCTCTTAAATGTTATCAAAAATTTTAAATATGTAACGGTACTTTTTTTAAATTAAGATTAAAGTATAAGTCGGTAGCTACAGATAAATGCCTGACACACTACACCTTTTCTTTTTATTTCCAAATAAAAACTCATTCAGAGATGTCTTTTTCATTATAAACAAATACCAATGTTTACATAAAATAGTTAAACCTTTTTTAGCACGAATACTACTTCATGGATTTTTTAATACCTATTTTCACAATTTTTCCAACTATTTTTGTTTTAGTAAAAAGTCGGTATACCGATCAGCAAAATTACTGTTTTATTCGCTTATACGAGAAGGTTTTTTATTTATGAAAAGTAGGCTTTGGACACAAATTGTAGTGACAATTGGTAATTGGTTATTATTAGAAACGTCAAAATAGTTTCTTGTACATATTGTCAATAAGTTTCATTTTTTAGTCGCGTTATCTTTTTGTCGGGCTTTGGTGTTCAGTTTCATGGGTTGCTTAGTTATTAGCTATGGTTTATACACTGTAGAAAAGCTAATTTGGTACACAATGCAACGTTGCCGGTAACAACGCGCGACGAATCTTTTCCTGCGTCTATACGACTCCAGCCATGTATTTTTGGAACCGACCAATCAGCTACCACAGTTATGTCACATGGCTTGAAAGCAGATATCGTGACAGAATAACCTCAAGATTTAATTGTACTAATGAAAATTTAATGCTAAATATTTCAATAATGTTTATTTGTAAAATATGACCAAAACAATACGAATCGGTGAAATCTATACATGTTAGGAAAAAAACACCCTTTTGATTTTGAAAGTATACTTTCACAACCAGACAAAAACTGTGGACAACATCTTAAAAACAAAGTACTTTTTCTCCATGCATGAAAAGAACACAATATTCAATATGTAGAGACAAATCAATTATATAAATGTACTTTTTCCGAATTTGAACATTTTAATAAAAGTGAAATCCTTTTCCACCTGTCAGAAAATCAAGACCCGGGGTAGTTCCTCAAGTTACACAGTTTAAGTTTAAAGAGGATTTTTTTAAATTGTCGAGGGATATAGAACGGTTATCAGGGTCAAGCCAATTTTCTGTCCCTGAAGGATATTCCAAAAGAACACTAAAATTGCAAGGAACCTGTAAAATCAATAGTGTTTGTCCAGCAGAACTTACATTTGCCGTCAATAGAAAACATTTATTACTTAATAAAAATATATACTTAAGTTTTATTATTGTGATTTTGGTTTTTTTGCCTAAACTTATAAAGTTATAAGTATATATAAAATTGTGACATTTTCACATATCAGCATACAAACATTTTTATGCTATATATTTTAGGAAGTGGTATTTTTAATGTAAACTATAAATATAGGGACTCATACCCATCAGATATCAAACTTGCATACATGTTTAAATACGAAAAAATAATAAAGATTATAAGGGCCAAGCTGTATTTAAACATATATCTAAAAAAGATCAATTTTATTGCTTCCCCGGTCGACAAAAGGCAATTAAAAAGTCCCAAAATTCAAATTCCGTTACCCGACCTAAAACTAGACGTGACGTCATTACGTATACGCGAAATCTGGCAACGATGCAACGTTCAACAACAACAACAGGCGTCATTCGTCAAGCCGTCAACCAGATGACATTTTTTTTTGTGGTTAATGGACGACATTGACAGCGTTTTGTGATTTCAGTTTTGTTAGTCTCTAGTTTATTTTTTTCAGTAATATACCCTTTTCTTTTAAATAAACATAAAAATACAAAACTGTCAATACTGCCATTAGCCATGACAACTGACAGCCAGCTGATACCGCATTTTTGCCGGTCGTTGGCGATGTTGCCATACCGGTACGATATGACGTCAAACCGTAGACGGCATCAAATGCTGGCATTTAAAATGATCCGTTTGCGCGCGAAATTTTAGAACTTTATAACAAAATAAGTTTTGATTTTTAAGGCGTTATATTTTTGGATATTTACTTTTTATATGTAAGAGAATACATTAATGTAATAAAAAAAAATATGCAAGTTCCCTATTGAAGTATTTGAGGCTATTCCACAAAACTGATTTAGCAAAAAATTGCTACAGGAATATTATTGATATTGTTTTAGAAATGTGAGACAATTACTTTACCAAGGTAAGTAAGATGTCTTTGGCAGATGATCCGGGCCGTTAAAGACACTTACATGCCCTTTATTTTATTGTAGGTGAAAAACGAGAGCGTAAACATATTCTAACAGGGGAGGAACTATTGAATATTAAATAATATTTCAATCTACGAGCCAGATATCAACAGTGGAAGCTTTTCGATTAGGTCATATATAGAGCATCAAATTGGCATGCTGCTTATCTATAGCGAATGTAGGAGAAATGCTAGACAAGCGAGGATGTTATATCAAGAAAGATTCCCCGGCCGTGACGCTTCTTCGAGAAATTATTTCTTATGGTTTGTTCAACACTTAAAAAATGAAAATATTGCCGTTGAAAATGTTAATGCCTTCATTATACGAACATAACTTTGGGAGACGCTTAAATTAGTGTAATTGGTTTTTGGAAAATTATCATGTTAATAGAGTATTCCACCATCAAATACTCTTCTCAAATGAACCTTGATTTACTAATTTCGGTATGTTCAAATTCAACAGACAAAACTCTCGCCATTGGGCTAGAGAAAATCAACGGCTGGTAAGAGAAGATGCTTTTCAAGAGCGTTTCGGAGTGAATGTTACATCTTATCTCCTCCACCATCTTTAGAGATCCTAGAAAATCGAATAAATCTAAGTTGATATGATTCCGCAAGAGCATTTAAGGAACTTACTGAAAATATCAGAATAATTCAGTTGTGTCAACAACAAGGCGGTCAGCGGATAGAACATTTGATTGAATGGGCCTTTTAAAAATTTAATGTATAGAAAGATTGCTTAAAATTAAATAAATAAAACCAAAATAGTTAAAAAAACAATTTTTTGATGCTTTATTTGGAAGTAAAAACAAAAAGTGTAGTGGGCCAGGCATTTATGTGTAGATACTGACTTGTAATTTAGTTCAAAGAAATCGTCCATATTTCTCTAAAAGACCTGACTATAAGAATTTAAAGAGAAGAATAAACTAGTCTCGGTCTCAATCAATCATATACATATCAATGGCTATATATAAATGTATATAAATATATATATATATATATATATATATATATATATATATATATATATATATATATATATATATATATATATATATATATATATATATATATATATATATATATATATATATATATATATATATATATATATATATATATATATATATATATATATATATATATATATATATATATATATATATATATATATATATATATATATATATATATATATATATATATATATATATATATATATATATATATATATATATATATATATATATATATATATATATATATATATATATATATATATATATATATATATATATATATATATATATATATATATATATATATATATATATATATATATATATATATATATATATATATATATATATAAATTTACTAACACGTTTTTCGACCCTACGGTCATCATCAGACCTTATAACTAGATAGCCACTACAAATTAAAATATAAAACGACTATACAGTACACATATTAGACGAACACTCTTGAATACTCGTAATATAGTGTTTGTCAAATATATAGTTTTATGTTTCAATTTGTAGTGGCCATCTAGTTTCTGATGATTAATGTAAGGTCGAAAGACGTGTCACGGATTAAATTTTAAAGTAAAGAAACTTTATATAGTTCGTTGAGACCGAGGCTAGTTTATTTTTATTTTTAAATTCTTGTAATTAAATGTTTATTTAAAAAAAAATACCATTTTCTATTTAAACTTTTCGATTTAATTCAAGAGAAAGAATGTCATTTGAAAGAACTACTAAAACGTATCCTAATAGGAGATGAATCGAAATTTTTGCATAATTTATCAAAAAATAATCAAAGTGCTTCCTTTATTTGTCTTTTCATTATGTTGCTTGACGAAAACTCGATCGATGACATCACAGTGCCGCCATATTGATTTTAGAAACAATATCTCCTGCGCTGCCATTTTTTGAAAACAAATATTTACTTGAAAAGGGAAATTTCAGCGCTATCGAATGGCGTAAAAATATTTACAGAGTTTATAAAAGTGTTTTTATACTTTTCGATAAATATATTATTACATTTATACTTTATCTTCTTAGAAATGTTGTAATCCATAAATATATCCATAGTCGCAGCGTCTTTTTAATTTTGGCACCCTGCACAAACTTAAACCAAATTTCTAGTTTCACAATTCGCAATGTCAAGGCAAGCAACAAAAATAGATTTTACTAGGATCTGTTTTGATGATCATTGCGAATATTATTAAAAGAGGTAACATTGTAACAAATTAATCCGATAGTTACCAATCTTCTCATTAATAATTTTAAAACCGACTGCTCCAAGCCTATAAAAACAGCAAGTGAAAATATAAACGGACATCGACTAAATTGCTCGTGCTTGAAAATTGTTCAATGTCGTGCCTGACGGAGAAAATTGCCAGAAAACGATCTCGACAAGATGGACGGGTTCATCTGAGAATTTCTAAGGTCAGTGGTTAATGCATCTTTAACGACTCAGCTTTAGTTTTTATCAAACCGTTTCAGAAGATTGATTTTTTTCCATTCGTTTCTTAGACGGCAATTTACTGTTGATATCCGATATTTGCTAAATCAAGCGTTTTTCATTGTAAATTTAGAACAAAAGATGTCTAATTAAAAAATATATATCTATATAATAAATTTTTATAACATTTATTTTAAGTCTGACTGTTTTGTCTTTGTACAGGGTAATCCCCTATAATGTTACCACCAACTCCATTTTATTCAAGATAGAAATTAAAAACAAAATGAACTTAAGGTTACTACTCTAGCTTTTGCGCACACATAGAAATCAAGTTTACCTTTATTAATATACAGGAGAAGCAAAAAGTTGCATTCGTTAAAGGGAACGCCCTGTATATAATTGTATTTTTGGATTCTCCTAAAATGTTCACGAATCTTGAATTCATTTGCAGATATTGGCACTTAAAAGTTTTAGAACGCTATAATGTTACCCCTTTAATTTTCTTCTTACGAGTATTCAAGGTAAAATATAAATTAAAAGATGGGCATATGGGGTTATTACTTTAGTTTTAACACACGTCAAGAAATCGTGTTTATCTCAGTTAATATATGGGAGTCCAGTACTTTTTGTATAACCTCAGATATTTTACAAACTGATTTATTTGGAATCTCTTCGACTAAAAGAAATATTATATTATTATTTACTTCAACATATTTACTGTTGCTTTTCGTCTCTTTCTTTTTAAATCCTAAGTCCTTTTCTATTTGTTGTAAACTTTTTTCCGGTCACTATAATACAACCTACAATATTTCCAACACTGTTCGAAACATTATAGTTCTAAAATAAAAATGTCCCCCCAGGGGGCTAGGAGGGTGAAAGCAATTTCATTCTCCTAGTACAGTTTTCCGGTTTGTCTCGTCGAAGGCAGACCTCTGTGTTATAACATAAGTGGTTCCACGTGTTCGGTTTTGCTGCTTTATTTCGAGGGGAACCGGGAGACTCAACGGCTCAGAGTAGAAACTAACGACCCCGCTAGAAAGGGAGCAGACGCTGTGAACGTGTAAGGCCTAGTTATTCCTTCATTCTATCCCGTTCGTCTGCCGCAGTTCTACGTAGAATATTAGCGTAATGGCCCCTAAGTGACGGGAGTGGGAGGGGTAAGGGGGCAAGAAAAGGTAATCTCGTGAGACCAGTAGTACTCTCAAGGGGCATCTAGTGGAAGACAAGATGCATTAGAAGAGTTTATTAAGAAAGACAAATTTAAAAATATTGAAATACACGGGGTGACCGGGAGCTCAGAGCTCGCCATCCGGACATACACAGGTGTAAATTATCTGGAAGGATCGCTCCAGCTCTAAAAAAGCCCCGGACGGAGAGCAATCTGGAAAGTTGAGAAGTGCAGTACCAAAAACATAGATTGGAATTAAAATTGGAATTCTCCTAGTACGGGTTTGACGTACCCGGGGACCCCAGTGATGTTGTGACGTCTGTTATGTCCTCTTTATGATACAACTCTTAAAAGAGAATGGAGCAGATCTTCAAAGATGTTAAACTTTCGGTGCAGGGGGTTGAATCCCCAGTACCAGTCGGTGAAGAGGGTGGTCGTGCGGGCCCCTCCCGATCGTTCGCCAGCGTCTGCACAGCATCTCCAGTAGCTAACCAAGCTGGATCGCAGAATATTACTTATTATTATAATAAATAATAAATTTAAATTCAACCAAAGCGAAGAGTATCCATCTTATAATAACATATAAATATACCAATTTTTTTTGTTATCAAAATAATTGAAGGTTCATTTTCAAACGTTTTTTAATTCATAGAGGTTTAGTTACTGATATAGGTAACATAAAAAAGATAAGAGACGGTTCTTTATTGATAGAAGTAGTTTAACTAGATCAATCCAATACAGTTACTAAATTGAATAGACTGTGTGGATATGATATGTCCATAGACGCGCATAAGACCGTTAACAAAGTTGTATCTTGCATCAGAGACTTGTTTAATTGTGATGAAGAGGAGATTCTAACAAATCTTGCATCTCAAGGTGTAACTAAGGTTAAAAGAATTTTTTCCAGAAAATATTCTGAGCTCATCCCTACGAATAGCATTATTCTTACATTCAATACACATGATTTTCCTGGTATAGTTGATACTGGTTGGTATAACCTTAAAGTTAGACCGTTTATTCCGAATCCCCTAAGATGCTTCAAGTGCCAACGATTTGATCACTTATCTAATAACTGTATGAACAACCCCGCCTGTCCCTCGTATGGTAAACACATGAACCCGATAATATCTGTCTTTCTCCTCCCAAGCTTCTCCTGTCGACCTACCTCTCCTCTCCCCTTCTTCCTCAAATCTCCCTCTTCCAAAACCTCTCTCCTCTAACCAATCCTCCAAAACTCATATCACGTCTACCACAGATACTACTAAAATTCTTTCCTCCTAAGATTCTTCAGTTAAATCATCTGTAAGCAAACATCCTTCTTCGTCTTCTCTTTCTTCCACTCAGAGCATCAGATATATCTGATAGCTCCCAAAAATATAAATCCTCGAAACCTAAAAACAAATAATATGTCCATATTACAATGGAATATTAATGGATTCCATAATAATTTTGAGGATCTCTTCCTACTTACTGCTAGATATAATCCTTCCGTAATTCTCCTCCAGGAGACTAACTTAAACCCACGAAAATCTTTCAATTTTAAAAATTATAACATCATTAGGAAAGACAGACAAAATGTTGATAAATCTTCCGGAGGTGTAGCTATTTTAATACCTATATCCTTTATGTATAACACTCTGAACATCATATCCGATTTGGAAATATGTGCTATACACACTTCTCTTCATTGTGATGTGTCCATATACAATATTTATATTCTTCTCTCCTATAATCTATCAGTTAATGATCTCAATCTTTTCATACCCCAACTACCAACCCCTTTTATAATTGCTGACGATTTTAATGGTCATAATCCTATTTGGGGTCCCAACGATCTAAATCACAGAGATTCTATAATGGAAGAATTTCTGTCTTCTTATAACATATCTATAATTAATTCTGACGCCCCAATTTTCATTAGCTCCTCTTCAGGTAAACTTTCAACTTTGGATCTTATATTTTGTAATTTTGAATTAGCTTCAGATCTCCAATGGGAAGTTGTTGATAATAATCATAGCAGTGACTATTTCCGCATCCTGATTAGATCTATATCCAGGTTAGATAACACTTACCTACCAAATAACGATTCCATCTTAAACATAAGAAAAGTGGATTGGCTTAAATACCAACTCAATTTTAAATTCCCATTGTTCGATACTTTTGTTCTCAGCATAACCCTAAATAATTTGGTGTCGTATATGCATGAATCTGCTAAACTTTCCATCCCTCCCTCCTACATTAATCCACATAAAGCTCCTGTCCCTTGGTGGAATGACCAATGTAAGATAACTATTAGGGAAAGAAATCCTCTTTAAATCGTCTTATGCATTCCTCAACCCTGTCTGATTTATTTGATTTCAAACGAAGACGAGCTAAAGCAAAACGAATTGTTAAAGAATCCAAAATCAGATCCTGGAGAAACTATGTAGGTAGTATCAATTTTCAAACTTCGAGTTCTGAAATTTGGAACAAGATAAGACGTCCAAAAGGAAAACCTATCAGGATGATCCCTAGCTTAATGTCAAATAACTCCTGGATCACTGAAAAAATTGAAATCTGCAACTGTTTTCCAGCTCATTTCACTAAAATATCTAGTAACTCCTTTTATAATAACATCTTCCAAAAACATAAGAACCTCAAAGAATCCCACCTTTTTGATTTTAATAGTCCCATAGAATTCTCATACAATATTCCTTTCACTCTGAAAGAACTCAAAAACGAACCATCTTGGGAAAATATTGGAAAGAATGATTAATTTCAGACTAATGTGGTATCTTGAGAAGCATTCATTACTGGACAAACATCATATGGATTTCGTAAATACAGATCAACTTTCGATCATCTTGTCGGCTTCTATAGAAAACATCATCTAGTTTCGGTCTTTCTATATCTTTCCAATGCTTTCGATGTTCCACATTCACAATTGGGGCATCAGAGAATTTATTAATCAATTTCTTTCCAATCGATCCTTCAAAGTAAAAATTGGTAATTGTCTATCAGATACTTATCTGCTTGAAAATGGCTTCCCTCAGGGCTCTGTCTTCAGACCGACTTTATTTCTAATAGCTGTAAACAATATCTATAAATATATTCCCTCTCAAATATCCTACAGGCTTTAGGCAGACGATTTGATTATTTATTACTCTTCACACAGCCCACGCACATATGATCGTCAGCTTCAAATTTGCCTGAACTCCCTTGTAGAATTTTCTGACAGCGGAGCCTTTACCTGTCATATTTTTACAATGCATAACAGAAACCATGTCTCTTCCTTACAGAAGAATGCAGCTACTTCTAAAATACCTGGTTCAAAAATTACATTCCAGACCACTTTAATTTTTTCTATAATCTCCCTCCTGAAAACTTGTTATTCAAATACCAAACATACACCAAGTTCAAACGTACGTTATCATATTTTTTCTACTGAATATAATCTTACATTACCCTCTATCCCTGACCATTCCCCTCACAAAACACAAATTTCCCCCCTGGATCTTCCCTAAGATACCATTCAATTTGTCCCTTTACAAATTTGCCAAATATAATACAAATCTACAATTAATATTGTCTGAGTTTAATCAAATTATTGATAATATCCCTGAATCCCATAATCTAATTTACTATCTATTAACGATGGCTCCAAGTCCCCCAAGTTGGATCAGCTTTCTACAACATAACAAAACATAATCAGTTTTTAATGAATAATACTAATGCCTTTACAGCCGAGCTTTATGCGATCTTTCAATCATAAATATACATACGTTCAACACACCTTAAATACTGGGTAATAGCCTCAGACTCTTTGAACTCTCTTCATGCCATTAAGCGTTTTACCAGCAAAAATTTTTTGATTCACAGAATCAGAGACCTATTGTTTGATCTTGATAGGGATGACAAAAATATATCCTTTTTATGGATTCCAAGCCATATCGGTATTCGTGGTAACGAATTAGCCGATTCATTGGCTAAACAGGCCCAATTAGGACAAACTTGCCAACACATTTTCTTTCGAAATGCTTTTTCACACTAAATTAATAAATTCATTCGTGATCTAATACAACTTGACTAGTATTTATATGAAAATCAAAACAAATGTAATTGAACCTAATTTTTATTGCAAAATACCTATCAGCTTCGCAAACAGAAAACAGCAATGTATATTCAACAGATTGATGATTGGTTACAGCAAATTAACATGAATATTTGCTAAAAAATACACATATAGAAACATGCTCCTACTGCAATGATCCTATAAGTATTAAACATTTGTTTATTGAATGCAGAAATCTCATAAATATCAGAAACACATTTAACATCAATTTTGGACACATGAAAAAGATTTTTTCCAACGAAAATAAAGACGCCCTTATAAAATTTTTAAGAGAAATCGATATTATTAATAAATTATAATATACTATTTAAATATATACACTAAAGACTGGGCGCTAAATGGCCTCAGATGCTGATGCGCCCGTCTCAATACCAAATTCTCTCTCTTTATAATAAAAATCTATCCCTGAACTAGAGTGGAAAACAAAAGAAACATTTGACAATATACTTATTTATTATTGTTGGCTAGCAAGTGTCAGTTTTAAATCACAATTAATTTAATTTAATGATCATAATGATATGCCTTATTTACACAGAGAAAAGCAAACAATTTTAGTTTCGTATATAAGAAATAATTATAACAACAAAGCTGCGCAACAAGAGCTTAGAGCTAATAATCCTCGACTGCATGTTCCATGCATACAAACGTTCAAGAGATTAGACGGAAAGTTTCAATGGATTTAAGAAGAAAAATACGAACAGGGACAGTTTCTTATAAATACCTTAATTCAAAAAATATCTGAGGAATTGAAATATAGAGCCACAATCAACATTTTCGACCAGCGGCGTTCAATTGGAAAAATACAAGGCAATGGGCAACAGTAAATCTACACTGTTGTCGGGGATTTCAGAGGATTAAATTAAATCAAGTGCCATTATACAATATTAGAAACCTTGTATTTCAACAAGATAGGGCTTTACTGTTGTCGGGGATATCAGTTCCAAGGGCGCCAATCCGACAACGTGTGGAGTGGGATACTCAATAATAAGGTAGGTAATTGGGTCAAATATTTTTGATAATATTGCCAACGGGGAAAATTATTTGAGTTTTCTGCAAAACGAGTTATAGGATTATTTAAATCAATTGCCATTATACAATATTAGAAACCTTGTATTTCAACAAGATGGGGCTTCACCCCACAAATGTTTGTTTAGTAAAAACCATCTTAGTCAACGTTTTGGTCAGTGGAATGGGAAACATGGCCACCGAATTGCCCCGACCTTACTCCGAGGGATACGTTTTTGTGGGGTCATTTAAACAACAATATATACGCATTCCATATAGTTATTATCGAGCATATAAAGGATCTTATAAGGACCGAGGTGAATTATTTTAACAAAAATTATGCCGAATCGATCACAGAAGCCATAAAGAAACTGGGAAGGATATACGTTAAATGTATCGATGAAAATGTGGCCCAGTGGAATAATTTTACATTTTATTACTTGTTTTTGCTGTTATTTTAGTTATTGGTATAACTTGTTATTTTTGCTGTTACGTTACTTTACCTATATTAATATTATCAATCATGTAAATTGTAATTAACGAAATTTAAGTGAAACAAATAAAATATCTAGGAGCTGTTTTGTTTTCTTTGCTTACCAAAGCACACCATTAGGAAGTCTTAAATAGAAGGAGGGGTCCCTCAAAATCTCACCAAATTTCATTTGAAAGAAGGGGGTTAATACAAATCTCACGTCAACTTTCATTTCACAGAAGTGGCACAATTTTATAACATTCTGTGTTACAAAATCAAATTGTAAATCTCACGACAGGGACGAGGGGCAGGTTCACCACCCTTTTAGAGGAGTGTAAAATATGTCAACGTATCAAGTTATAATAAAACGATTGCACTTTTTGGTCTATATTAAAAGACACTGGACAAGGATTGAACAGAGAATATCAAGCCCTCTACAGTGTCAAATTTTTCACCATCAACTGTCCATATCTCCAAAACAATTGAAGATAACGTGAAAATTTCAATTGCAAAATATTCATAGAAATTTTAGTAGAATCCAGAAATGCAATTATATACAGGGCGTTCTATTAAAAAATTTGACTATTTGCCCCCCCTGTATGATAATAAAGGTACACTTTATTTTTATGTGCATGCAGAAACTAGAATAGTAGCCCTACATACCAATTTTTTATTTTTTTTTCTCGAATAATAAGAAAGTTAGTAGCATTATAGGATTTATAAGGTATTACCCTGTAAATTCTACAATGATCAAAAAGCTAGATAATATTTTTAAGGATGTGTTTTTGAAATTTGTCATTCATGATTGTGAAAAAATTAATAAAACTGGTAATGGATGCAAAAAGTTGGGCTAGGTAACTAAAAATCGAAAATTCAAATTGAATAGAAATATTTTTAATGTTTGTTTAATTTTTTGAAAAAATATGTAAAATTTATTTTAGTTTCATACAAATAATTTAACCTTAACTACATATTTATCAGCATATAACTGTATTTATTCAGAATATACTTTATTTACCACAGAGGTAGGTTGGGCTCGTAAGAGAAATTTATTATTAATCAGTTCGTCCTCTGCTACTTTGTAAACTCCGTCTTTTCCGGAAATAATTTCTAAATTATTTCTAACTTCTATTTGTAGGCAGGGCATATATATTTTATCGAAACTAAGGAATCTATATTAACACGAATATCTATACTATGTCATTTTGCTTTTTGTTGAAGATTTAGGACATTATAATCATTGTGTCTGAACTAGTAGAGCAAAAGTGCAGTAAATTCAAAAGCGATTCTCTTTTAATTAAAACGGTGCTTAACTCCTCCTATGGTAAAATGTGCGTACCAATAACATGGGTTAAATGCGTTTTAATAGGCAAGGAGGTAACCTCCAAAATGTGGTGCTTGAGGAGGTATAAATATAGATTTAATATTTTCTTGAGCCGATGCCTTTTCGAACCAAATTTGCGCCATAAAAGTGTGTAACGTTATCGAATTCTAAATTAGGAATAATAAATCTTTGAACATAGTATATGATTGGCAAAATTTTATCAAGGTTCCGGAGTTTTTTTAATAACTTTATTGAATTAAAAGTTGTAAGAGCTGTCTTTTTTTTGCTTCACTTCTTATGTCCGAAATTAACGTTTTATCAATAATTTTTAAAATAAGCCATTGTTCGATTGGCACTTGTAAATTGAAAAAAAAGTGAATAATTGACAAAATCTTCTGAAATTTATTTTTATTCTGATAAATTATCACTTTATAACTATAATTAATTTACAAGAATTATAAAAAATATTGAAATCAGATATAAGATGGGAAACTCGCAAAATATTAAGTCTTTTATAAAGTAGCAAAGGCTTTTGCGAAAACATTCAATCATCGGGGATATCCGATAATGCAGTTGTCGACCTAACGCATTTAATAAGTCGTACAAATACTGTGAAAGCATCAACTTATTGCTCCAGTTTTAATACCAGTATAAGCAAGAGTAAGCGAGATTTAACCTATTTGTTGGATTTTATTTAAAACGTCAATTAATGTATGTGTACCGGGTGTACCACTAAGTTGTGTTGGAAAAAAGTTTCTTATAGTAGAAGTGGCCAAGGTAAAACGCTGGAAATTATTTTTAATTTTCTAAGTCGGCCGCTAGAGGGAGTAAAATGCGTAGTCAATTAGAAGAGGCAGATTTTCTCAAAAATTCACCCAGTGAAGGTATATCAAAATTGACTTTATTATTACTATTAATCTCTGCTAAATTACGAATAATTTTTATTAAGGGTTTTTTCTCTAGCTGTTCAAATAAAGAATGGAAGAAGGGGTAAATGTTTGATTTTTAAAACGGACATAACTTAAGTAATAACTAACGGATTTTGACGATTTTGGTCTTGTTGAAAAGGGCATTTATTAGGCTTTTAAATAACGAATGAATTATATTATTGTAAATTTGGTTTCTTAAATTTAACGTGTTTTCTTAAAAATTTCAAATGGATTGATATATTTATTAAAGGCCAGTGTTACGGAGCATGAAAAAAGCAAGAAGATAGTACAAACTGCAAGTTGATATCTTTTTTATTTACTTAGATATAAGCAAAAGAAAATATTACTTGACACTCTTATAAGAAACTCAAGCATTTCTAAATGAATTTTACGTGGTATCTAATTATCAATTTTTAACACTAATCTTATTCTTATACTACAAATATTTTAAGTATTCTTCAACTTCTTTATTTGATTTTTACCGCATTTGCTTTAATTAACACACCCCTTTCATAAAGAATGTATTTCAAATGCGTTACTCTTCAATTATGCGACGTGCTAAAAGAGTAGTAGGCTTCGGCAAAAATTAAGTGCAAACGTCAAAATAAAACACGATCACAAAATGAGTTGTCAAATTATTAAGTTTAGTGTTTGTAGTAAGTGTATTATGAAAGCAAAATGCCTATTTCTAATGAAGAAGGTTATAATATGCTTTCAGTTTACTTTGAATGCTTTCAAAATGCTATCATTGCAGCAAGAATATATGTTACTAGATACCCGGTAGACGTATATGAGTAAAGGGTTTTTACCCGATTAGCAAGACGTCTTCGTGCCACTGGTAGTTTTCATCGCCCCCTCCATCGAAGTCAAAGAAGAGGCCGTACAGAAGCAAACATTACAAATGTGCTGGCGTATATTGTAATTAACCCACATGTCAGTATTAGAGCTACACCTAGAGATTTAGGTATAGCTTATGGAGCTGTGCAATTCAAGGCCGCTGGAGCATTAATGTTTGGTGTGGTATAATAGGCGGTAAAATTTTAGGTCCAATAATTTTCGATGAACTTTAAATTGGAGAATTTATTTAAACTTTCTTCAAAATCAGCTACCAGATTTACTGGAAGACATTGATATACAGAGGAGACAGAGCATGATTTACCAACATGATGGCTGTCCGGCTCATTTCTCTGTCAATATCAGACAGTTCCTAGACATTTGTTTGTTTTATAACCTTGCCCGCTTCATATTATTTCTCAGAAAAACTATTGTTATATTTTCATTTGTTTGTTTTTTGCAAATAGCTATTCTGGTTTATCATTTAGTTATCTAATGGAAAAATGAAAAAATTATATGCCACATCTTTTGTTAATCTACACTTATTTAATGCGTCTTTTAACAACCTACTCCGAAATTAAACTAAAAAATTACGATTTTCTAAATATCTCCGTTAAAAAAAAAGATCTCAACTTGCTTGTTGTGCCATTTTCTTGATTTTTTGTGCTGCGTAACACTGGCCTATAATAAATATATCAATCTCTTTGAAATTTTTAAGAAAACACGTTAAATTTAAAAAATTGCCAGAAAGCCCCATTTGGCGATCGGAACGAAACTTAAAATAGTATAATTCATACCTCATGTGAAAGCTTAATAAATGCCTTTTTCAACAAGACCAAAATCATCAAGATCCGTTAATTATTACTTAAGTTATGCCCGTTTAAAAAAAAAACATTTGCCCTTTCCCCCATTGTTTATTGAAACAGCTAGAGAAAAAAACTCTTAATAAAATGATTCGTAGTCAATTTTGATATATCTTCACTAGATGAATTTCTAAGAAAATCTGCCTCTTCTAATTGATTACGCGTATTACGCCCTCTAAAGGCCGACTTAGAAGCTTAAAAACAATTTTTTAGCGTTTTTCTTGGCCACTTTTACTTTAAGAAAATTTGTGCCAACATCATGGGATAAACGGTTTCCGAGATACAGCCGGCCTCCTTTCTTAATTGTACACCCGGTACAACATTTCTCTGAGGTGCTTTTTCGATTACTACAGAAATATAATCCTATTTTATGGTCAACTCATGAATATTTTGTTGTTGAAGAGATGCAC
Organism: Kuschelorhynchus macadamiae; assembly: GCA_030620095.1. Lineage (NCBI taxonomy): Eukaryota > Metazoa > Arthropoda > Insecta > Coleoptera > Curculionidae > Kuschelorhynchus > Kuschelorhynchus macadamiae. The sequence goes on along the minus strand of JAUTXW010005266.1, from coordinate 1,107,831 downwards.
GTTGGTGCGTAAATGTTTTAATTGGTTAGGTACAAATTTCTATCAAAAGATCAATATATTTTGGGAGTTTTAAGGAAATGTTGGTAAGTTTCAAATAAAATTAATCCACAAACACTTCTTCTCTTAGTTCATTCTCTAGGTTTTCCTTACCTCTATAAAACCCAAAGAATAGCCGTTTCCATATTTTTGGGGTAAAATTGAGAAAATGAGCTTGTTGACTTATCTTCAACAAAATTGGACGTCAAAGATGACTAGATTCAGAAGGTCTCGCAGAGAAATTGGATGTAGCTGGCATCAATGTTAATAGTATACCGGGATTAAATACCAGTTTTTATATTTTTCGGGGAAAATGAAGACAATGAGCTTGTTGACTTATCTTCAACAAAATGGGACGTCAAAGATAACTAGGTTCAGAATGTCTCTCAGCTTCCGTCCAATGCACACTCATATATAGTTGATTCTACGGCGTTATTTGAAATGTTTGCTTTGTTTAAGGGATAAATTAAATCCTCCAATGCATCCAAAAGTTGTAGAAGGTGTAAAGTGTGTGCAGGAAGGCAAAACAAACAACAAATATTATTTTTGCATGCTAGCTCTATCACTGCTATAGTAAAGTGAGAGTTATGTTCGTTAAATATAAGCAGTTTTGGACTTTCCAACAGACCAATTCTGAGGTATACTTAACAAATACGCCTTCAAATTAGTTGGAAAACAGCACCGCTTCCATCCATCCAGATGGGGAATACTTGTAAACTACATCATCTGGACCATTTTGACACCAAGTCGAATATAAATATAGACCTTTGAAATTTATGAGATTTTAAGCTATTTTTCTACTTGGTTCTCCATTCCACCTTACCAGGAATTTCATCTTTAAATGGATTAGATCTGTCTACATGTTGCAAATAATTTTTTAAACACATTTTAAGTTGCACCCGATTTAACCCAAAGCCTAATTCAGATAATTTTTGCAGAATAAGCACAATATGTTGTTCTTCTTTGGTTAGTACGGTAGGATCTCTTAGAGTGCCAGACCTGTAGTTTCTAAGGTGAATAAGTAGGGTTGTTCTATTAATTTTATAAACCTCTGCCGCTCTTTCGACGCTCATCCCATTTTTAACTTTGTTCACTGCTTTATCAATAGACTCAGGGATGAAATATTTGTAACGCCTCGTGTTGGCATTGAGTCTCTTTTTGAGTGTCATATCAAAAACAAAGATATGTGTTTTAATTAAAATCTTATTCATAAAGGCTGGTAACATTGATATGTCAATGTTGTCGTTAAAAACTAAAATATTTTTTTTCCAATTTAACAAAAAATGTATATAAGGAAAAACTATTATAAATCTATGAAACATCGACCTAGCTGGCCTTTCGTTCGAAAAACACAAATTTTTTTCGAAGCCACCGAATGTACTAGACTATCAACATTTCGGGAGCGGTCAATCTATATGCGGAGATCTCCGATAGGTACTGACGTGCACCTGAATTTTAGCCGTTCGCAGGGCCAACAGTTTAGAGTGTCCTGATTTCGCCCGGGTGTTTGAAAGTTGTGTCAATGTTTCCTCCCAGTCAATGTTACCCGGTGTACCTTACTCATTTTCGTTTAAATTTCTTAATTCTTCAATATTATTATTTCTTTTTCTATAAACTGTATCTTTCAAATAGCCCCCCAAAGGAGAGCAGCTGATTATTCTGTATTTTCTCATCCATACTTAATTATTATTTTAAAAAGTCTCTTACTATCACAATATTTGTTGCTAAATTATATCTTGCGGAGTTTGACGTAATAGTTTGTCGATATATCGGACCTAACACTTTATGCCCCAAAATGCTGCATCAAACTTCTATTGAGTTTTGTATTAAATAGCAATTGGCTCAGCAGCATGTGGATTTTCATCGAACCAAATATGACAGTTATTCCGATTATAAGTAAAGGCAGTGGTAAATATTGCCTCATCGGTCTAAAAAACTGTATTGAAATAATCTGGATCTTGATTAAAACTGACTGTTATAATTTGAACAAACTCAGGTCTCCTTCTATTTTGTTCGTCATTTAATTGCCATTTAATTTAAAAATCGTGGTATCCATGTTGCTTTGAAGTTCCCTGAACCGCTCCATAACTAACTCTTGTTTTGTGGTTCATACCTTATACCTCTGGCACAGTCTCTGGTAGATTTTCTTGAATTTAACAATATATTAAGATCCCTTTCTTCATTTCTTTGTTTCGCCTTTTTCTTATTTCTAAGAGACGCTGTTTATTGCAATAACTTCTTCGTATGAATTGTAGTTGTTACAGATGGTATTATCTGAACATTTTAAACATTTTCCCTATGCTTTTCTCGTATTCCTGTGGCGCTACTATTATTCTTGAAATAAAGCTTAACCATTTTGAACCATTCAGCAATCAAAAAGCTCATTTTTTAAGTATTAGCACAATAAAAAATAAGTCAAGCAGTAAATCAAACATCAATGTCACGCAATTATATCAAAAAATTCGTAGTATTTCGTAATTCTAAAACCTCCTATATTTCGAAAACCGTTAATTTCTGATACATGTAATATTATACAAAAAAAAAATATGCAGGATCTAATATGAAATTCCAAAACATTAAAAAATATAGAATATTATATTTAAAAAAACCAAGTTGGTACTTGCCTTGAGACACCCTGTATAGAATAAAATATAAGCATATAAAAAGGAGATCGAATCAAGCAAGAGTTATATGACGAACGGCTAAAATGAATTTTTAATGCACTATCGAAGAAGCAACAAACCAAAAAATATGGAGATCAGGTTAATTAATTTTTTGAGCCAAACTCTACAAATTATTTTTTCGGATTCTCCATGGACGTAGCAAATTTGGATGATAATACCCAGTTTGGTTTCCGATATGCTTTTGAAATCATTCTTCGACTTAAATGCACTACTTTGGAAAGCAACTGACCTAAACACGTTTTCGTACACTTTAGGGAGAAAGTTCAACACGTAAAGTAATGTATATATTAAATCATACCGTCATAGATGATAAAAATGTACAAGTAAATGAGAAGCTCTACTTCCGAAGGACGTAAGGTAAATCAAGGAGTACATATTTAATAAGGCTGTATAATTCAGTATTAGAATATATTTGCGGCACCTAAATATCATTATTTAAATCGTTGACTAGTTAATTAACTCTATCTATCTAACCTCACTACATTTATAAATGTAGTGCAACAAAAACTAGTTCTCAATTCAAAAAATTTGGAAAAATGCTCGGACCCATCATTTTTTGATTTGAGGGGACCGATTTTTAGCTTTTTTTATCCACGTAGCTTTAACAATCTAGCTGGGGGGAGAACAACTCTCGAAATTAGAATATGCGAGAGGGATCGTGCCATACCTCTTATGAAAGGTCTTTACGACCCTATAATTTCTCCTTATTATTTTCAACCACAACGAAATAACAGCTAGTTAAAGTTTGTTACATATTTGAAGGTCTGGATACAAATTTTTACGTTTTTATGAAGAAAAAATCGAAGAACTCTAGGATCCGTCGATTTTTGATTCGAGGGGGAACAACCTACCTGCTTTTTTCTTACCCGTAACTTCAACTCCCTGACGCACAAACTCCTGGTTTTTAAATGCGACACCTTATTTTGAAGATCTCAAGAATACTATCTAACCCTAAAATTTTGTGTCAAAATTTTCATCGATAACGAAATAAAGGCTAAAATAGTGAAAGAGGCAATTTGGAAAAAATGTCGACTTAACCAACAAAAAGACTACTTACTTTTGTAGTCAGTATTAAATGCTGGAAATGAGCACTATTTACTTCAGTAGGAACTTTAACGGCCATTCGTACAAATAATTCTGCCTTTGATAAGCTAATTCAGGTATAGGAGCGTTTAGTTTGCCCAACATATTTTAGATCGCAGTCATAAACATTTGTTTTAAAGAACACATGGCAGATTTAAGATACGGAAGAACAGAAAAGTCAAGCGTTGCCCAACATGCTTTAGAAAACAATCACCAAATAGGAATAAATATTCTTAAGTTGATTAAAAATGTATCTAATAATAGATTATTGGATGCATCTGAGAGTAGGATAAGTTGCTTTAGTTTATATCATCTGCTGATGACGCTAATTTGGTTAGCGAAATGCGCGTTCAGAACGTAATAAGTAACAAATCAAAAATCGACGGTTTCGGACTCTTGTATTTTGATCTATCTTTCACCACAGGTTCCAGTGTTAGGACTAAACAAATAAATGCTTTTCTCATGCCAGTCTGATATGAGAATAATCCATCGAGGTAAATTTCACAATGCATCTTTCACTATTTTAGTTTTCGTTTCGTTATCGATAAAAATTTTGACGCGAAATTTTAGGGTCAGTTAGTATTCAGTGAAACCTTCAAAACAAGGGATCGCAGCACCCCGCACCCCTAAACAAAATCAGCAAATTGCGTTTTCCCCCGTTAGGGGGTTAAAATTACGGGGATGAAAAAAGCAAACAAGTTGTTCCCCGAATCGACGGGTCGAGAGGCTCCTCGATTTTTTCCACAAAAACGATGTCATTTCGTTGAGCTATAAAACAAATGAGGTGAAATTTCAGAGTTATAAATAACTCGATGGTCCTTTAAAAAAGGCATTGGACGACCCCTCTCACCTGTCTAAGTTTTGGGGGTTGTTCTTCCAGGCTAAAGGGTTAAAGTTACGAAGATGAAAAATAATTCATCCACAAATCAAAATTCGACGTGTCCGGACGTTTTTCCAGATTTTCATTTTAAAGCAGGATAATCCACTACTCTAAATCAAGAAATATAATAAGGATATCACATTTTAAATTTCTTAGGTGTTATATACCCATGTTAAGAAAGAAAATATGGAATAGAAAATGTTCACACATTTTTGAAATTAAGATGGTTGCGTTGTTATAATGATTGTCAGTATTGTTTATTTTTACTAAAATATTACTAATATTTTGTTAAAAATATATATATCTATATTATTAATAAAGTTATTCCCATATGACCCTCAATTTTGACCAAAATTTAAAGTCAATCCGGTAAGTAATTTTGTTTGCAATGCCGCGAATAGACAGACTGACAGACATATATAGACAGACAGACCGACGAAACGTATAAATCTGAATAAATCTCGGAGGGTGATTTTTTCACGATTACAATTTTTCTTCTTCGAGGGAAGTAAAAATGGGCATTATTCGTTAAATTAAAGTGCACTTGGCACTTTAAAGTTTCGCATTTCTAAAATCTAATACTAACATGAAAACAATCTTAACAAAAAGCATTATTTTAATTTTGCAAAGAAGAAGAAAACGCGGTAGCTCAAACCGTGTGAAAGACCTGGTTTTGATGGGGAGCTTCCTATAATCAAAGGGAATGCTCCTCCAAGTATAAGAGAGATCATGTTTCGAAGGTTGAGGTAAGCGCTCTCTATATATTCTAGGGACATTCATTCATATTACAAAAAATATTTAATGTGTTAAAACAGTATTTAATTTTGAAACCATTGTTACTGATTTTAATATACTTTGTCAATAATATATTTTTGAATTTGTTACTTGCAGATAAAACTTGATGAATGACATTGAGGAATCTATGTGCAAATGCTCTAGAAGTCACTTGTTGTGTCATCATATGACTACATTGCTAATATTTGCACACCACAATATATCCGTAACAGATGGGGTAAAAACCATAGATACTTGTTTGGTAAAAAACCGTACACGGAAGAAAAAAATTCTGAAATATGCCAAAAAACAGTAGGCCAATTGCCAAATGAAACCTGGTTAGTCGCAAGGAAGAACCGTTTGACATCCAGGAATTTTGGTTCTGTCCTGTATGATAAATAAAAGATTCCTATCTTCATTATATAAACAACTCACAGGTAATATACATTTTATTTTAATAAATATTCATTCACTGGGTATATTAATTCGTAAGTTTTATTGAGCTTTAAAAAATGTATTGTGTTTCAGTTACTAATTCTGTTCTATATATGTTTATATCTAAATTATATGTTAAAAAGTTATTTACCATAAACATCACGAAACAGATTAATTTTGTATATTTTGCAGCCCTCTCAAATGAGAATATGTTTCTTTTTACCACTGAACATCCCAGCGTAATAATTTTTAGCTTATTGGGAGTTGGATGTGTTTTATGGGTGGTTGTGGTAATCATTGATTATACACGCCATTTAAATTAATTGCTTATCAGTAATATCACTGCTATATTATTGAATGCAGTTACCAATTGCGTCCATAAGGGGGGGGTCTTGCCTCCTCCCTGTATTTTGGAAAATGTCCTCTAATCGCTGAACCACCTGCGGACGCCCTTGGCAGTTAACTTGAGTTAGGTCATATGGAATGATATTTTTGTAAACTCACTAGTAAAAGCTGGATCGGAATTAACCATTTAAAATTAAACTAATTACTGCAGGTTTTTTGTTATACAGACAAGTTTTTTTTTGTATTCAGTTATTAGGTTAATTTTATTATATGTTAAGAACCAGGGAAATCTAGAGCAAAATAACTTTATATTTATTAATATCACATTAGTATTGTGCTTCTATAAACACAGATTTATTTTAATACATTTTTAAATACAAAGTAAAAAAAGTTTTGATTTCTTTTTCTTGATATTTAACTATTTTTATGCTAATCTCAATTGAATTTCTTACTAATTGCAGAAAATCTTAGTCTAAATCACCTTTTTTTTAGCTTTTCCTAAAGATGCTGCTTTACTATCCCCCCCCCCAGAAAAAAATTATCGATGCCCTTGTCATACCTTAAGGGGGCATTCACTCGGTCAAAATTAACTCACTTTCAGCGCTACGCTCTTTTCATTTATTTTGAGTAAAGTTAAATGTGTGGATGTGCATTAAGAAACCGTTGAAAGATTACATTTTTTTCTATAGTTCTCGTGTAATTTTTTTCCAAATTTTCTTTTTATATTCGTTATCTACTCGAGTACATGTTCCCTAAAATTAAGGAATTTTACCATTTATTTTCTCCGAAAAATGACCCTATATCAAAAAGCTATTACACGACAGCCAGACTCTGATTGTTTATCGTTCAAACGGTATAAAGTTTTCATAGGTTTAATTCAAAATAGAAAAAATTCTATGGGGAATTCCATACCATTGCGAGAGTATCTGGTGGAAATATTAAAATTTTACAACGACGTGCGGTTTTAATATTTTATATTTCTAGTCTCGAGGAATGCGCTAACTCGGATAGGACCGGAGTTTGTACCTAGCTCAGTATGTGGTATTAACAATCCTGTTCTTTTACCTTATAAAATATTTATAGTCATTTCCCTTTTATCCCATTTAAATAAAAATTTGTTGTAACCTGAATAATTCCAATAAATCTCTGTCGAATAGCGGACCTGAATTATTAATTTTATGACATAAGCCTCAACAGTAGTGAACAATCTTCCATTTACTCTCATTTTTGTCCCTGAACGAGCCATAATAAACAGAAATTTTAATTTAAAATGTGCAGGTAACTCAAAAGAGAATAAGTATCTAAAGAGGCTGAAAAAAAGGTAGCCGGTAATTATATCCGGAATTGGTTACTGTATCATCATCAAATTTGAATTTGAGTTTAGATTTAAATTCGGAAAAGGACATCGACATCTTTATTGAAATTTATCAGAGGATGGCTAGGTATCACGTAATTTATTTTGTCGTATGAAGACACAGACACGAATAATTTGGTCCATTGTTACCTTTAAGTGCCTCATTAGCATACTTTATTCATACACCGACCCGACGGCCCTAATATTACGTCAAACGTATTTTAAATGTTAGTTTTATGCTATCATAATTAATTAGTTTAAATATAACATTGGATCGGTTTACTTTAAGATTTTAAAATGTGGTGACCGTGGATTTCGCAAAACAGTATTTAAATTGAAAATCTGAAAGGTGAAAATATTGAAATAGATGCGAATCTACAAAACGTGAATGCGGAAAACACTAATAATACTCCGGGCAGTTCAGGAGCAACGGCATTAAGGAAGAAGCACAGAACATAATTTTAAATGTTTATGAAGGACTTTCGAAACAAAATGTGTAGAACAGATTCTGTTAAAGAAACTATATTTTAACCAAAACATCCATAACCACCGTTTATATCCTTTTAAAAAATGGGCTAAAAACGAGAAAAGACCGGAACGATTGTAGCATTAACCGTGTTATAAAAGCACATAACCTAGAAGATATTAGAGAAGATATAAACAAGATGTGGCCGACAAAAATTATCTATCTTTGGACACTATAAAGAGAGAATTAAGAACAAGAGAAATTATCGACTGTTCTAAAACAACTTTGTCGAGATTCCTAGAAAAAACGTGACTTTAAATATAAGGCAACTGAGAAACGACAAAGTATAATAGAAAGCAGACTAATTAAATGCAGAAAGGTTTATTTGGGAACTGGAAAAATTTCTAGAAGTTGGTAGACCAATTTATTATCTGAACGAAACTTGGTATGAACCCCATGAGGTTGTAAAAAAAGGCTGGGTCGATGAAAACAAACACAGATTTAGTGTGAAGCATTACGAACTAACATGATGCATATATATTAAATAAAATATATTTATATTCTGATCTACCTGTAATATTATAGAGCAATAACACACTTTTTATAAATGTCAACATAGAATTGCACTTTCATACTTCTTAGTAAATACAATTTACTCAATTAAAAAGTTATTCTTAATCAAATTTTGAAATCTGTGTTAATTTGCGAGAAATCGACGTTTGGAATTTAAGCGAATCAACCTGTATATATCGGTAACCAGAACAATAATCAATTTGAGACGCCTAAAAAAATGTCTTAAAAAGACTTTTGAAGTTCCTGCAATTGATTTCTTTTTCTTAGCGTCGCGAAACCTATAGTGGTAACGGTGTTGTTTTTAGTGTTTACCTTATCACGCTTTTTACTAAATTTTGATATCTTCGTTAATTCCAGAGAAAACGGCGTTTAGAATTTTAAGTGAAACAGCCAGTATACTATTTTTTCTTCAAACCATAAATTTTCCTATATATAATCTTCAAAATAAATAAATAGTAAAATTTAATTGAGCGCGGATTAATGAAAAACACGTAAGTTTACCTAAATTATGTATATAAAAAGTTTGACCTGTACAAGTAACACCTCGGATGTTAGTTAGTTTGTCTTTTTCTAGTTTCATTTCTGTCGTGTTGTATCACATTTGCTGTCTTTTCTTTTTTCTAATTGTTCCTTGCACTCTTCATTAAACCATATGTTTGTCTTCTTTTTCGTTGTTTTCCCCAGAACTACCCCTGCTGTGTCTGAAAGTATTTCCTTTAGCGCTTTTGCTTCGTTGCTCTGATCCCTACTGTTTAGTTTCTCTTCTAGTTTTTTTTTGTAACTTTGTTGTTCCTTCCCATTTTGTAGTTTTCCTACGTTCCATTGTGGAGTCATCTTGATCGAGATGTTCTTCTCCGTTGATAGTCTTATCTTGATTTTGGCTTTTACTAAGTAGTGGTCCGAATCTCCATCTATTGCCCTAAGACTCCTTACAACCTTCGCACTACTCTTCCATGTCTGGCATTAACTATCACATGATTAAGTTGGTTTCGGGTGGTGTTCTCATTAAAAATCCAAGTTTGCTTGTGGATGTTTTTTCTTTGTTGAAACATAATATATTGCACAATCATATTGTTGATAAAACGCCTTTTTAGAGATCAACCCGCAATAATTTAAAACGTATTATACCATAAAATCATCACGCAACCTTATACAACGTAAACTAAAATAAATTAGGAAAAAGTAGGTTAGTATCTATCTTTCCCGCCATCTTGAACTTCTTCGATAGTACATCAGCTTCAAATTAAAACTAAAGTCGTGGTAATATGCGGTTGCATGACTAATAGTCATATCCCAAAGGTTATACATTTTTTTCATTTAATATCCCAAGGACTAGAATATATTGCTTGACTCCCTTATACTGTAAATAAACCAGAAAGGTGAAAATTAGCAGGTAAAATACTTGTAAATAAAAGAACTAGCTAAAAGCCCCGTCTTGGGAACTAATCGTTAGGAAGCCGTAAACTTATCTTTTTATCCATTGACCCAATTTAAAACTTGGCAGTAAATTTAACAGCATGCTGGAAAAGATAAAAATAAAAATTAACCAAGTTAGTTTTCGAAGTTCTTTTTAACTTAGACATCGTTTAGTAACAGACGCTGACGTGGTAATAAAACACAGGGAGTTTAATATTAAGTTGCAAACAATGATTGTTTTTCTTATAATACCGTTATATTTTGTTAGATAGGTTTCTTAACACGACTCATGTAAAAAGGACTTCAGCTTGTTCTATTAAAAATTAACATTTACTTTATTCCTGTAGTCTGCCCTTTATATTTCTTATGTATGTATAGCGACTACTTTGTAATTCGTTATTCCAAAGTGTTTTAGACTATACTTTTTCTACGACTACGAATATAATGATTGTCAATAGATGTCGCTACTAGTACATATTCCATCGCTTGTTGTGGTGTAATTTATACCGTAATGAAATATTATAAAAAAATAGAAACGGCTTAAAAAAATCGCTAAAAAATAAAGAATTATATTTTATTTATTCCTTAAATATAGACATTATGAAGTCGATGCCCAAAGCAGGCTCACCCAGCCATTACAAAATATTGTTGATGTATTTTATATTACATTACGTATAACCAAATATACAGTTATCCTTATATCTTTGAAAACTGATGCCCGAATCACTTGCTCTCAGGGCCGTTTGTGGAATTGCGCAAGCGTAAATTGCTATTTCCATCCAATCGCTGAGCCCAAAGTCAAATGGCAATATTAACTTCGTATAGGATATTTATAAATATCCAAACAGACCAATAACGAATTCGAATTTCGAAATATGGGCAGAAATATTTTGGGAGCCTTGCAACTGTTGGTAAGATAAGTGCATGAAGATTTTATTGGCGGCCCTGTTATAGAAGATACACCTAGATAAACTAAATGTAAACTATAGAACAAATCCAACCCCAGCAACGACCAAATTTACTCGGTAGTTCGACTTCAAAATAGTGATGTGGCTATCTATGAATAACATATTAAAATCTGTATAGGATTAGTAAGTTTACTAGTGAGTATAGTTAATACCTGTATGTATATTTTTTGATATATATTATAATAGATTAACCTTTATTTGGGCGCCGACCTCAAAATGTCCTTATTTAAGGAGTAAATAAAATATAATTTTTTACTTTTAGTGATTTTTTAAGTTACATTTTTAAGAGTATTATAATTTGTACTATATGTATATCCAATTGTTTTATAATAATTTTAAAGGAAAAGAGATACCTTTTAGCAAATGGGGTTGTAGGTATATTTCGGTACCCGGAACTTCCCTCGTTATGAATATTTTATTTTATTAGAAATAGTGAAGTGTGAGCTAATAGTACAGTCCATAAATATTTAGGATCACATATATACTGTCTTATCCAATATCTTTATTACACGCCATTTTATTCCATTATATTGCACCCCTACCAATATTTTAACAGCTTTTACCTATGCCACACTTGATTTTGAGCATGATTCTAGAAGTAGTTTTTACATTGTCACACACCGCAATTTTGTTACATTATTTGCACCAGTTTATCCTTATATCGTACTTAATTTTTTCCCAAAATTTACAGTCAACTGAATAAGAAGATTTTTTTACGTTATTTTTTTTTTTACATTTTATTTGGCCGTCATTTTGTTCCGCTATCTTGAATTCGTAACACGTAATATTTTTCAAATATTTTATTAGGCCCCATTTTGTTTTGCTATCTTATATTCATACCAAAATATTACCAGTTCATTCTTATATAACACTTTATTTTTTTTTGGAAAATTTGAGGTAAATTGAATAATTAGTTCTTTTAGTAATAATTCTTTATCGCTTCACTATAGGCCGACATCTTGTTCCGTCACATTGGAATTTTACCAAAATATTACCAGGTTATCCCCATACGAGCCTTCATTTCTGACTAAAATTTGAAGTTAATCTGATGAGTAGTTTTTAAGCTATGCCGCAAACTGACAGATAGACACACAGAGCGGCAGGTGGAATGACAGAATTGATAAAACATATTTTTTGGCATCTAAGGCCGCTAAAACGCGAAGATATGTAAAACCTGCTAGGGTGAATTTTCAGATTACAAAAATTTTATTTGGCTGCCATTTTGAATTAGTACTATAGGTTTACTAATTCATCTCTATACTACAATTAGTTACGGCATACAATTTGAAATTAGTTCATTAAGTAGCTTTTTTTTCATGCTGAATTTCTAAATATTTTATTGAGCGTCCATTTTGTTCCATATATATTTTTTTTCAGTAATGGGCTTTTGTGAATGAATGGATTTCATTCATAGGGTATACATATAGTAGGTATATAGTGAATTATACGCGTACATTCTGCTGGTTATGAATTGGTAAAATGTTATTGTTTTATGATATTTTAAAAAATATTACAGGAATCGTAGTTATTATTTTCGGTTATTAACTATTTCGTTAAATATATTTTTTATGTATTTAAATTAAAATGGTAATATTATAAAGATTATAATACCTAATTTGTAATCTATATATTTTTTTATGTAATTAAATTAAAATGGTAATATTATAAAGATTATGATACTGTTACTTGTTTCTAGTTTGTAGTTTAAGATAAAGTAATATCACTTATTTTGGTTTGAGATAAAATAATACCACATTTATTGTTTTTTTTAATGGATAGGATTCTGTTAGAACAATGCGTTGTCCTTGTTAATTGTTCGATAGCGATTCATATTAGTTTATCTGATTACCATATATTTTACTGGGAGTTGCTTGTTTTTTATTGAACTAGATATATTAGATGAATAATTTACTGCTTAAGGTAGGCCATTTGAATATACGGTCTATATTTACAGGTTTCCAGGAGTTTAAGACCATAGTTGTAAGGTACGATTTTGATGTTTTGTTTCTTACGGAGACATGGCTTACTGGTGATGACGGCATCAATGTTTTTGACATTCCTGGCTATAGACTGGTTCATAGGGATAGAGTGGGTAGGGGTGGTGGGGTTGCCGCCTATATCAAACAAAATTTACATGCAGAATTAATTACATTTGAATTTAATGTAACAAATTATCTTGAATTTTTGACTCTGAAGCTTAAATTAAAAAATAAATATTATGCATTCTGTGTTTTCTATCGTCCGCCAAATACAAATTTTAATGAAATATCAAATGACTTTGACAATATTTTCTCCAGTATTTATCCTACTGTTGATGAAATAATTTGTTTGGGGGACTTTATTATTAATTTGTTGAATCTAGACAACCCTCTCACTACTCTTTTTGAAAACTATAACTTTATTCAAATAATCAATGAGCCGACTAGAATATCCACTACATCGGTTTCTCTGCTAGATCCTATTTTTATAACTAATGAGTCTATGCTTACGAGATCTGAAGTTGTATCTGTGGGGGAAGTTTCAGATCAATGCTTAGTTTATTGCTGTTTAAAGATCGAGAAGTCTCAGTCGGAGCCAAAAATTATTACCCATAGGGACTATACAAATTTTAACATTAATTTATTCTTACAAGACCTCTATTTAATACAATGGGATGAAATATTTTATGAAAATAATATAGACAATAAAATTACACTTTTTAATAGACATATTCCTTTTAAAGTAGTCAGAGTCACTAAACCTCGGGCCACCTGGATTACACCTAACGTTAAACTCTATATGAAACAAAGGGAACGCGCCTTGCAAGATTTTAAGAGGACGCGGTCATTTGAGGACTGGGAGAATTATAAACGCTTGAGACATTTCACTGTGTCTTTAGTACGAAGGGAAAAGCGTCAATATTTGTATAGAAAGAGACCCTAGGAAAACTGGGAAATCTCTAGGATCATTCAATTTATGCTCTGGTAAGCAATCTAGTATTCCCATAAATTTGTCGGATCCAAATGAAATCAGCGCATATTTTGGTAAGTTTCTTCAAGATGTGTCCGAATGTACCACAAAAAAAATGTGTTATGAAAATAATTCTTATTTAAACAATAATACTCAATTTAGTTTTCAATTGACAGAAAAATCGCAAGTTCACAAGATAATTCAAAATATCCTTACGGATGCATTAGGTGCCGATAATATTAATATCAAAATGTTAAAACACTGCACTCCATTTATAGATAAATATATCACACACATTATTAACTGCTGCAGACAATTATTTTCCAGATCAATGGAAAATTTCCATTGGAAAACCCTTACCAAAGATTAAAAATCCAATACATTTAAATGATATTAGAATTATCAGCATTCTACCGGTTCTTTCTAAAATTTTCGAAAAAATTTTGTATAAACAGTTATTTCACTATTCTATTATTAATAATGTTATACCAGAAAGTCAGTGTGGTTTTCGAAAAGATTTCAGTACATCGGTAGCTTTGGTAGGTTTATCAGACGATATAATTTGTGCTATTGATAAAAAACTGTATACTGCATTAATTCTCCTAGACTTTTCGAAGGTTTTTGATACGGTTGATCACGCACTTTTGTTAGCAAAGCTTAAATATTATGGATTTTCTCAAGCATCGATTGATCTAGTTGAATCATATTTTTTAGATAGATTTCAAATAATTGTTTGCAATGACGCATTTTCAGAACAAGTTCAAATCTACTCAGGTGTACCACAGGGCTCCATTCTTGGGCCCCTGTTTTTTTATTATCTATACAGCTGATATTTTGTGTTCATTGAAACACTGTAAAGTTCAAGCCTACGCTGATGATACACAAATATATTTTCACTTTAAACATTCTGATTACGAAGATGCATTCAATTTAATAAATGAAGATTTAAACTTATTAAAACAACTTTCTTTAGAGCACAACTTAAAATTAAATCCTTTAAAATCTTGACTAATGCTTTTCGGCCCAAAAAGCAATAAGCAGTTTTTGAATGAGAATCTAAATATTTGCCTCGATGGCTCCCAATGGTTAACTCTGCCAAAAACCTGGATATTTTATTGGATACTGAATTGCGTTTTAAGGAATATATTAAATCTCTAATTCAGAAGTCATACTTATCTTTAAAAATATTATACAATAGTAGACATATACTTGATTTCTCTTTACGCAAACTGCTTTGTGAATCACTTGTTCTATCTAATTTTAACTACTGTGATTTTGTGTATGGGCCCTGTCTTGATTCAACGGACAAAAGTCGAATTCAGAAAGTTCAAAATACCTGTTCACGTTTTATTTTGGATCTAAGAAGATATCACCATATCTCTCATACATTTAAGGAGCTGAATTGGTTGAAAATGGAGAACCGTCGAACACTTCACTTGGGTAATTTTGCCATGAAGATCTTAAAAAACCCTATATTACCTTTGTCTATAAGAAACAAGTTTATATTTCGTGTAAATGTTCATTCAAGAAATGTCAGATCTATCAATAAGATAACAGTACCCCGTCACCAGACTGCCATGTTTCAGAGGTCATTTACTTACAATGGTATTAAACTTTATAACTCTTTGCCAAATGAGCTTACTTGTCTTGAAGAAACAGTATTTAAAAAACGTTATAAAAGTTATTTATTTACGGCTCAGTGCCAACACCAATAAATATTTTATATATTTTGTTTTTTCACACCCTTATATAACAAAACTTCGTCGTTCTGGTAATTTATATTATGTACGTATATTCTTATTGTTTTATATAGTGTTTTGTAGAATTAATATGATGACTCCCGGTTTTTTTTCATAATTTTGTTTTAAGAAATTAATTTATTGTAACATTGATTGACATCTGCACTCTGTAATAATATATAATTTAGGCAAATATATATTTTTTGTAACACGGTGAGTTAAGGTTCAGTAGAGTAGCCTCAGGCTAGACTGCGCCTTGGTTCTACCGTAGTTTTTGATATTGTTTTGTAACATAAGTGTTGAATTTATTAATAAAAAGCGTTTATTATTATTATTATTATAATTATTACTTTTACCAGTTCATCTCTATACTACAATTAGTTATGGCTCAAAATTTAAAATCAGTTCATTAAGCAGTTTTTTCAGGCAGAATTTTAAATATTTTATTAAGCCGCTGTTTTTTTCAGTACACGTCATCATGGATTCGTACCAAAATTTTATCAGATGAATCCTACTAGTACTTGATTTTTGTACAAAATTTGAGATAAATTTGATAAACACTTTCTTAGCAATAATTTTTTTAACATTTTACTAGGCCGCTGTTTTGTTTTTCCATACTGGATTTTTACCAAAATGTTATCAGGTAATCCCCATATGATCCTTAATTTTTTACCAAGTAGCTATGCCGCGAAGAGACAGACCTACAGACAGATAGACCAACGAAATCGAGAAAACATATTTTCGTCATCTAGGGACCCTAAAACGTAAAGATCTGAAAAAATCTCGGAAGTTGATTTTTTCACGATTACAATACTACCCTATACTATGAGGGAAGTAAAAAATGTAAATTTAATTTTAGAACTCGCTGCCTTTATCGCCCTGATATCTGTGTTTTTTTATATTAATATTACAAACAAAACGGCTGAGGGGATTTCAAATCAAAATTTATGGGCCCACCACGTCCTCTACAATTCGGCGTTTGACTCATCAAAATCGGCCAAGCCGTTTAGACAATATGCGCGAATGAACTTAAAAAAAAAACATACAGGTCTAATTGAGAACCTGAAGCGTGTTAACAAGTGATAGAATGGAGCTGATTCCATAATTAAAAACGATATTGGAAGATTTTTTTAGGAACTATTAGGGTTAGTGCTAGGCTGGTCTTATAGCCAGCATTAAAAATAATTTATTTTTTAGTAGTGCTTATAACATTACGTACAGTGGTTCTAGCGAATTTTATATGCGAAAAACCACAATACTTGTTTAATACGGATGTAAATTTAGCAAACCTTTTTGGTAAATTGTTGTCAATAATACCAAGAAAAATGTCTTTTTTAGTGGAACCAAAAAGGACAACAAGCGACAACCGAATGGCCGACCTTCACAATATAAAACTTTATACCGATAGATTTAAAAAGGTTAAATACATTTTTTTGTTACAAAACATGGATTTACAAGGACTAGGCAAACAACAAGATTCACAATAAATTTACAGGAAAATGTCTTTAGTCGCATCCAGATTTGCACCCACTACTTCAATCTCCTTGATGTCAAACCCAGCCTGTATATAAAAGAATGTTCTTTTTTCTTTTCTCAAGTGTGCAACAAGACTTGAGATGCTTCCAGGATTTTTAGGGTTTTTTGAGCAGAGCCGGCACGAGGTTGTGTTTTGCTCCTCCTGACTATATGTCGTGCCAGCCCTACTTTGAGCATGTATTGATTGCACTGTGAACAGCTGTTAGTTTTCCGGTGAAATATTTCCAAATTTACACTTGGGGGGTGCTTTATTATTAATCATAACAAAAAGGCTCAGCTAGACAAAAATTAGTGAATTTAGTGTATAATATTTCGTCCCCATAACCGCAACCAAACCAAAGTTGTTGTGAGTTTCTGAGAAAGATAAGAGATGAGTAAACAACAACATTGTCAATAATTGTCGTTGTCAGTAGAGATGCGGAGCTTCGGAAATGTCCAAAACAGTTGAAATTGCAATTGCAAGTGTAAAAGTTGTCGTAATTATTGTTTTGAAATTACGATAGACTTTCAATTACTTTTTATATTTTTCTGGAAATTTCAAGAATTTGCTTGGACATTTCAATGGAAATTTCCCCCGACTTACTTTTCCGGAGAATGATGTCAAGTCATACTGTCATCATTTGTGTCATTTATTCCATTTGGTTTTGTTGAGATTTTGACGACAATTTCTAAAAGTCAATTTTTAATATGATTTAAAATATTAATTTTGTACGGCATGGAGTAAAATAGCATTTTACATCCCGATTTAATGGAGTAAAAATTACTTTTAAGTCCTTGAGCGCAAAAATCAATTTTAGGATGTACGTCTGGACTTTTGTGATAAAAATATAAAACTATGCAATATCTGTTGATTCTTTAATTCCAGTTGGAGAGAAGCACATCCTTAGGTGCTTGTTAAAAAGCATGGGCACACAGCACGGAGTGCCACAAATCGTTTGATATTTGTCAATTTTCACAATACATTCAAACTTCAAAGGCAAAATATAAAACAATAATGAAAATAGCAGTTGCAAAGAACGTGGTATTTAATTTATTACGTTATTTATATTATTACTTATAATATTTTAAATGTCAGAAATGTGCCATTGACAAATTCAAATACGATCGAGAGCCAAGGGTTGTTACGACAACCGTTGAGCGTCGACTAAAGTAAACGTAATAGGGTTTCACTGTGAAATTATTTTCTTATATTTCTTTCTAAAAAACGTGGCCAATAAACGATTTTATATTAAAATTCGCTTCTATAGTCGTTTGTTTTTTGACCTGTTCGCCAATGTCAGTGTCAAGATAATATCAAGCTCTTTGACTCGCATTTAAAAAAAATTGAGTTCAATCAGACGAAACAAGTCCAAGCAATATATCAGAAAAAATAACGAAATACAGAAACAAAATTTCTGATTTTATGAAGAATAACATTAAGGATACAATTTATATGATGTATGTTGAAAAGGAATACGTAACAATGGGCAGTTTACACAAGAAGTTAAATGAAGATCTCAGCGGTTTTTACTTCCCTCGTAAAAGGAAAGTATTGTAATCGTAAAAAAATCACCTTCTGAGATTTTTTCAGAACTTCACGTTTCAGGGTCCCTAAATGCGGAAAAACATGTTTTCTCAATTACGTCGGTTTGTCTATTTGTCTGTCTGTCTATCTGTCGGAGAATAGCCAAAAAACTACTTACCCGATTGACTTCAAATTTTGGTCAAAAATTAAGGGTAATATGGCAATAATCTAGTAACATTTTGGTAAAAATCCAATATAGTAAAACATTGCGGCCTAGAGAAATATTAATTATTACTAAAAAACTAATTAACCAATTTTTCTCAAATTATGGATAAGAAAACAAGTATTATAATCTAATAACATTTTGGTACGAATACAAGATGGCGGAACAAAATGGCGGCTTAGTGAATTATTTAAAAATTCAGCTTGAGAAACTACTTAGGGGCCTAATTTCAATTTGAGTGCCATTAATAATTGTGGTATACAGATAAACTACTAAAACTATGGTACTTATTCAAGATGGCGGAACAAAATGGCGGCTAAATAAAATATTTGTAAACGTGAAAAAATTACCCTCTCAGATTTTACACATCTTCATGTTTCAGAATCCCCAAATGACAAAACACATGTTTTATCAATTCCATGTCGATCCGCCTGTCGATTTATCTGTCTGTCTGATAGTTCACGACATAGCTTAAAAACTACTTACCCGATTGACTTCAAATTTTCGTCAAAAATTAAGGGTCATATCGGGATGACTATGTAACATTTTATTGTTAAAAATCCAATGATAAAAGAAAATGGCGGCCTAGTGAAATGTCAAAAAATTATTACTTAAAAGCTACTTATGCAATTTATCTCAAATTTTGCACAAAAATCAAGTATTATGTAGGAATCCACTGATAGAATGTTGGTACGAATCCAGGATGGCGAAACAAAATGATGACTTAGTAAAATATTTAAAAAATTAGCCTGAAGAACTCCTTAATGGACTGATTTCAAATTGTGGGCTATAAATAATTGTGGTATACAGATGAACTAGTAAAATCGTGGTACTAATTTAATATGGCGGAACAAAATAGCGGCTAAATAAAATATTTGTAATCGTGAAAAAAACTTCATTCGGGTTTTACATAGCTTCACGTTTTAGCGTCCCTAGATGCCAAAAAATATGTTTTATCAATTTCGTCGGTCTGTCTGTCCGTTTGTATGTCTGTCTGTCAGTCACCGCATAGCTTAAACACTACTAAAATTAATTAAAAAAATATGGGAATGACCTCGTAGCAAAATGGCTGTGTGTATTAAAATAAAAACTACTTATTGAATTTATTTTAAATTGTACCCGTAAATTAAATGTGGCATAGGTAGAAACTAGTAAAATATTGGTAGAAATCCAATATCAGAATGGCGACGAATAAAAATATTTTAAAAGACAATGTGTAACTAGATGATGTACTGAACTAAATTGATTCACACTTCAGTATTGCTAATAAGGAAAGATTCATAACAAGGGAAGTTCCGGGTAAAGAAAATTTACTAATTTTCTCTTTTGCTTCGTAGATAATCAACGAATTGTCGTATATGCAATATGTGACTTCTGAGTATGAGTATTGTTAGGTTTAAAAGGCGTTTACTCCTTTTATCTGTTTTGTAGTGACTATAATACCCATAGACAAAAAATAAAATTTTCAAAAAATTTTACAATTGGTCTTGGTTATAACACAAATGTGTTTTGGGAAACACAGTACTTGCCATCATGAGGTCTATATTTCACTTTTTCAAAATAATAGAGTTTCTGAAATAAAAAAAAAACCTTTAAAAAGCTGTTTCGCCCCTCCCCCCCGCATATAGGAGACTATATTGTCGGAAAAAGGTAGTATGGATTTAAGTGGGCAGTTTTATTACACTAACCGTTTTTAAAATATAACATGTTCTCTTTTTTACTGACCTATTTCATCTCTATAGTGGAAAAATATTTGTATACGCACACAGATAAAAGAAACATGGTGACGTATTTCACCGTTTCTCAAAAGAACTAAGGGCTTTTGAAATATTTTTTTCTTGGTTCCAGGAGTTCTTTTATCCAGGTAAAAGTAATTTATACAAAATGATAATAGTATATCGTGCAACTTGTTGCCGAAATACGGAAATTTGTCGTCACGAGCCGAAGGCATTAAAAATTCTTCATTCACGACGTGACGTCAAACTGTGCGAAATATTATTTTTCATAGTCTATAGTGGCGGGTACCTGTGGCGCTCCTCCATCGAAATAATACTTCTCATTCTCCAATATCTGGGGCTTGAATAAAAACTTCAATTCTGATTACTAGTATCTCCAGTCCTGCAACCCTCACATTATCTTCCTAAACGAAACCAGAACAAGCCTCAAAAATGCAACCAATCACCTTTTATTTGCTTTCTACGAACTTCTTCCATCATTGCGCCTGAACGGTGACGTTTGAGCTTACGTTCGTAGTAATCTATCCTGTTCAAAACTTCCGAATCTTGAATCGAACAGATCCGGAATCCTATGGTTCAAACTAGCCCTCAGAACTCCCACTAAATTTATTTGTTCTATCTATCGCTTTCCCTCGGACAATTTCTTCAACCAGCTTTTCGACTTTCTTTTTGCTAAAGTAGATTTCCTAATATTTGAATTCCCTTCCTCTGAAATCATTATACTTGGCGACTTTAACGTCCATAACAAAGAATGGTTAGGGACTACTAATACTGATCCCCAAGGTAGAGCAGCAGAGGGCTTTACCGCCAGCCAAGCCTTAGCAGTCTTCCTTTTCCCCTTCTCTAGGTTCCTTTGACTACGGTTTAATTACTGTTTTCTGCCTCTTTCAATAGAAAGCTGTAGAATCCATGTAACTTTGTACTATTTGGCAGTATAATTCCGCTGATTGGGATGGGTTACGGGATCTCTTCCTTCTCTTGGAATGATGTTTGATTTTCAAATTGTTGTTCACAAATCTCGGATGTAATGCAATTAGGTATAAAAAATTTTATACCACATTCTATTAGGACTTGGAAACTCCCAAAAAAAATCTTGGTTTTCAAAATCCTGCGATAATGCCAGACTAGAGAACTACTCTCATACCAATTTTTTAAAGAAACGTACTTCCGAATATCTACAGGCAAAAAACGAGACACGAAATCATTACAATCGCATAATTCTCGAAGCCAAAAATGCCTTCTGCACGCAAAAAAGCAGAGTTTTATATTGGTTCTTTTGGTCGCTTGCCGAATATATTAATCAAAACTTCTCCGAAAGCTTCTTTCCACCCCTAACTTCTGGTGATGAAATCGTCTCCACGCCTAAAGAAAAAGCTGAGCTTTTTGTAGAACAATTCGCCGCAAATTCCACTTTAATTCCTGCTCTACACCTGCTCCTTCTATCTTTACTAGCTTTTTCATACAATACGCACGACCTCAGAGTTAAAAATGTATGACACATTCTCAAAACACTTAATGCCAAAATGTCCTCTGGTCCTGATAGTATTCCGGCTATAGTCCTAAAAAATTGCTCCTGAATTAACCACTATACTCACCCGGTTATTCCAAACGTCCTATAACAAGAGCATTTTTCCTAAAAACTGGAAATCTGTTCGTGTACAGCCTGTTCCCAAAAAGAGATCCAAAATTCTTCCCCCTAACTATAGACCCAAATCCCTTCCAATCCAATTATGAGTAAGGCAATGGAGAAGTATATCAATAATGATCTTTTAAATTACCTTGAAAAGTATACACTTAAAGACGACTGGCAATACGGTTTCCGCCACCAATGATCCACAATAGATCTTCTTACTTTCGTTTCCCACAACTGGAATAAGTCGATCGAATTCCGCAAAGAAGCCCAAATTATAGCCCTTCATATATCCAAAGCATTTGACCAAGTCTAGCTTGACGCATTTCTTAACAAACTCTCTGACTATGGCTTTCTTTCAAAACTTTATAGTTTTTTTCTAATAGAAGTTTTTCTGTAAGGGATGACCATCATTTATCAAACTTTCCCCAAATCAACGCAGGCGTTCCACAGGGTTCAGTATTGGCACCTACCCTATTCCTCCTGCACATCAATGATCTACTTTCTTCTAGTAGCAATCCTAATCACAGCTATGCCGACGATAGTACATTCCGCTCCAATATACAATTTTCCAATCTTCAAGACTGAAATTGATGATAAGCACTAAGACACAATCTTCTTTATTATCTTACAAATTATCTCCTATTACCCACACCATTCAAATGAATAATCAGATGCTTGATGACAAAAATTCCTTTAGCTTAGTCAGTATCACTTTTTAGAAAGATCTTCGCTGACATGATCATATCACCTCAATTGCCAGAGCAGTGGCGAAGAAATTGGGTTTGCTTTTCCGAGCTCTCCTTCAATCCCTAATATCTTTGACTCTGTCCAAAGAAAAGCTATTCGCTTTATTGGAAATTCAAACATCACAAGGAAGCTTGGATCACTAGAGCATCTCGAATTGTGGAGATCTATCTCTGTTTTACAGATACTACCACGGATTCTGTTCTGATGAATTATTATCCATTATGCTCCCTTAGTTATTCCTGCTAGACATGCATATCTTCACCGTCCAACTGCAAGGATCAAGGACATCCAATCTTGTTCGTATATATATATATATATATATATATATATATATATATATATATATATATATATATATAGGGCTTCTCCGGAATTCGATGGTCTTATTCCAGTTGTGGGATACGAAAGTAAGAAGATATGTTGGAAATAAACTTTCTTCCAAGTTTTAAGTGTGCTTTATTTTTAACTTACGCGAAGTAAAATTAAATTTTCACGAAAGTGTTAAGTTTGTAATTAACGAGGCAATTGTTTTTTGGAATAAGACGCGATTTCGACACGAGATGTGCAATATTGAGTAAAACAAAAAGAACTTCCTCTCGTTAATAAGTTAGATGATTTGTTTGATATTGGGCAAGCGAACTCTCTTATATTGATCAAGATACAAGAAGACAAATGCTTTTTACTTAATCAAAAAGAAAAAGGTAGAGCAAGACTTATGTATGGTGTTGACAAAAATCTAACAGCAAATGAAAAATATCCGAAGAACGGGAAAACAGGATTCAGGAACATCTAGAAAAAAGCTTTGAAGTTCTCGAAAATGTGAACGATAGATTTTATTGAATTATTAAGTAGCAACTGACATGTAAGCCCTCTCTATGAAGAAGAAATAGATCTCCACAACCTGGACCTCAAAACCAAAGAAAAACGGAGATTAGAAAAATAACTACGTTAAAAATAATAATAAGCGACTGAAACACCGTTCATCTTTTAACTTGTCCGCTAAAGCATTAAATCATTATGCTCTTTTTTTATCTATAAGTCAAACAACGATTCAACGTCGCAAACAAAAATCGTGTAAAGAATAGACAGAGAAAGTGAATTAACGTTTTAAAAAAATATGATTTATGAGCATCCGTAGTTCATTGGGATGGGAAAATATTTTGCTGATTTAACGCCAGACGTTTAGAGAAACATGATAGACTTGTAGTTACAAGTGGTGATATGGAACATTTGAATATATGAAGCACTAATGAAACGGAATAAGGTAATTGCTTTATGCGACACGACTGCTTCTAACTTAGGTCATTTAAATGGTGCTAGCGTATTACTTGAACAAATGATTTGGTTTATCTTCCCTGTTGACACGACATAGCTGAAATAATTTAAAAAAAAGTGCTTTTGATGTAAAAATGCCTTCTTCTAGTGGCCCTAACTTCCTATTATTCAAGAAGCGTAGCCTAAAATGAATCAGCATTATTATAAATCTGCTTTAGATGATAAATATTTAAATTCATTATTACAACGTGAAAATTTTGATATGGCTGATATTCTCAGTTTTGTTGAAACAATGTTAAATAGTCAATAACTATACTACAGAGAAGTTTTACATTCGAAACAGTTGTCTTTAGGGAAAACACACACACACACACACTTTGAATGGTGAAAGCAATTTATTTCATACGAATATTTGTGTTCAGAGACGAGTTTAAAATAACAAGAAAAGAAAATAAAAGTATCAGGAATGTATGCATTTTTATTGCCACAGTTTATGTTAACGCTTGGTTTACTGCTCCATTTTGTTTTGTTAAAAATTTAATTAACTATAAACAATTGATCTTGCTATATTGCAAGCTGCTGTTTAAAAAATTAAAAATCACCTATGGTATCTAACTCTTGAGGCTTGTGCTTTATCTTTCTTTGATGATGAGATTTTAGTAGAAGTTAAAAATAATGTGATTAAAGCTGTTAAAAAGAAGATCTATTAGAAGAATCCCATAAAAGAATAAAATTAATTGATATTTACGAATTAGAAAAGTAAGAAATTTCTGTGATTGTTTTTCTAAGCGAACAATTCATTTTGTTAACGAATTTAGTCTTTCTACAGATTTTCCTAATGAAAATTGGCCAATCTGGGTAAATAATAAATAGTGTAAAACTAATTTTAATATATATATAAATATATATATATATATATATATATATATATATATATGTTGGCTATATATATATATATATATATATATATATATATATATATATATATATATATATATATATATATATTTGTATGCGATACTTCACAAAGGGTTTCGCCAAAATATTAAATTAATAGATGAATAAAATAAGATATTAACGAAAAATGAAGAGCAACGCCAGTTTATCCTACAAATAGTTAACAAATATCGAGCACAGTTTACGAATATAAACAAAGAGACAATTACTAAAGCGTTTTAGATTAAGCTGGTAATTTTTTAAATTAGTAATTAAACTTTAATTATTAGATTTCGTTTTTCATTGTAGTTGTATTGCTTTTGAAATAAACGCCCCAAAATTGTGTAAATGCATATATGGCACGGCGGTACTACTTCGCTTTAAGATAATAGAGGGTGAGACTAAAAAAATACAAATATATATATATATATATATATATATATATATATATATATTTTTTTTTTTTTTGGTTTTTTATTTTCTTGGGATTGTTTTAGGGTCCTTGTAAAAGTAAGATGTGTTTATGTTCTTATTCACATATTTATTACCGTTTCGGTCTATTTTGACCTACTTCAGAATACATTGAAGTTAGAAACTAACAAAAATTTTAACTGTTAAATCATGTTCTGTATTGTACAATTTTTTACTTTCACTTACCTAGGAACAATCAATCTAGCAAAATGCATTGCTTCAGTTTGAGTTTATAGCGTTCGGGTTATTTTTAATTTCAATCATTTTCTGTTCTTAATATCTTAATGTTTTCATAGTTAAAAGTATGATTTTTTTCTTGACACTGGTCGGTAAGGGCGGTCTTATTTTTTTGTCGTATTTGTGGCTGTTAATTCTATTTTTCAAATAATGACTGGTTTGACCGATGTACACGCTATTGCAATTTTGACATGGGATTTCGTAAACTACGTGAGATTTTTTATTTTTGGGAACTTTTGATTTTTGTATGTTGTTGATTCTTAGTCCTTCACGTGTACAATGTGTGTTCATTCCGGGTGTACATCCGTTCACTACTGTCGTTCTGAAAACAACAGTCGTGCTGTTGTTGTTGCGCTAATTGAGCTTGAGTTTTTGCGATTTTAGATTTGTCGATTATTGTCTTCCATACTGTTGGTATTTTTAATGATTCGTCCCTTTTATACAAATCACCTTGGTTTTCAATTTCCATGGCTTTTCGGATTATTCTGGTTTTATTAATGTTCTATACTGGCAATCTCCCTACACCCAGCGAAATTTATTTTATGGCCGGCTTTCTGATGATGTAGAAATGAGGTTGTTTGTTTGTTTCTGAAGCTGAGTTTATGTTCTTCCACTCTTGCTGATATTCGCCTGTTAGATTGTCCCACGTACATCTTTTCACAGTCCTTACACGGAATGCTGTATACTCCGTGGTTTTCCAGTTTGATTTTATCTTTTGGATTTCCAAGTAGTTTACCTACAGTTGTTTGTGGCTTGTGTATTGTTTGTATGTTGTGTTTCCTAAGAATTCTTCCGATTCTGTCCGTTGTGCCTTTTACATATGGTAAGACTACTTGTTACTTTTCCGGTTCATAATTTTTGTTGTTCGTTAAACGGGAAACCTCTGCATTAATATCTTTCTCTATGGTGCGATTTGTGTAGCCATTTTCCTTTAAAGCGCTAGATATTACCTTAAGTTCATTTTGTCTTGTCTGTGTTTCAGTTAATCGCACGGATCTGGATATTAGGGTATTTGCCACAGCTTGAATGTGTGCTGGGTGTTTATGTGATCTTGCATTTAAATATCTGTCTGTATGTGTTGGTTTTCTGTACATGGTGTATTCGAAATGTCCGTTATGCAGTTTTGTGGCCAGAACATCTAAAAATGGTAGTTTGTTGTTTTCCTCTAACTCTAGAATAAATTGTATTCTGGGGTGGTTTGAAGTCAGAAATTTTTCGAGCTTTGCATGACCATGTTGCCATATAATAAATATATCATCCACATAACGAATACATAATTTGGGCTTTAAACTTGCTTTCTCAAGAGATTCTTTCTCGAAGTATATCATAAATAAATTCGGGAATACTGGTGATAATCAAGTTCACTTATCACACCCTCCTCCAGATATTCCATAACTAATTGTGCGACAATGGAGGAAATGGGAGAATCCATAGCGCAACCATCTAGCTGTTGATAATATTTGTCCTCATACTGGAAATAATTATTATTTAGAGTAATGTTAATAGCTTCTATAAATTCTTTTAATGGAACTGTTGTGTGACCCTTTAATTAGTCCCATTTTTGTGTTATTATGTCAGATAAAAGTTCATTCGGAATATTTGTATATAGAGAGACAACATCAAGAGATATTAGTATATGATTGTCTGGAATGTTTACCTTGTCAATAAATTGTTCAAATTCAAATGAATCTTTAACAAAATAATCATTTTTTCCTGTTATTTTGGACATACAATTAGACAAATATTTCGACAGTTTATAAAAAGGAGATTGGATAGATGATACAATGGGCCTTAAAGGTATGTTAGCTCTATGCAACTTAGGAAGACCGTATATTTTGGGTGCTACTGCGTTGTGTATCATTAGGTTTTTTGCTTCTTTATCAGAAATAATTTTTTTATTTAACATTTTTTTTAAAAACATGTTATTTTTTGTTTGATAAGAGGTCGTTAAATAACTTTTTAATTCTTTGTAAGTATTTACGTCACTAAGTAAGTCTTTAATTTTTGTATCATAGTCGCAAGAGTTCATCATCACAGTTTTATTTGATTTATCAGGTTTAAGGATTTTAATTTCCTTTACGAATTGTTTGATTTTGTTAATCTTTTTTTGAAAGTTTGAATATTTTATTTTTTTACGTTTTATTTTAATATTATGGTTTCTTACAACGTTTACAACATTGACGCGAATTGAATCTTTTGATTTCATTCGGTTTATCTTGAATTATGCTTTCTACACAGCCGATATATTCAGTGGTTGGTAAATGTTTTTCAGTTATTATTGGAAGTGAAAAATGATCACCCAAAGCAAGAACTTGAGCAATATCCTGTGGAATTTCAGTGTCAGAGATGTTACTTAGCCATTGGGTTGTATTTATTTTTATGTCATTATGTGGTATATGGAAAATTAAATTTGTAAATTTTGTTTGATTGCGTGCTCTAGTGTACTTAAAAGTTTTTTTATATTTTAAATTTTCGAAATTTAGAAATTTATTAAGTTGATTTTCAGGTATAAGATTTTTTAAGTAACTAATTTGATTATTTATTTCAGAATTTAAATGATTTATATTTTTAGTTGTTTCCGTGACTGTAAATTTAAATTTTTTTTGTTTTGTATTATTTATTATATCATTGAACTTATTTTCAAAGTACGTACCTGCAAATCCTATGTGTGACGTATTAAAATTTAGGAAGGCTGGTATTATATCTGCATGCTTGCATCTCAGTAGAAAAATCCGTCGGTTTTTTTATTTAGCTAGTTTTTGATACTATCTGGAGATGTTTCTGAGGTAATTTGCCGTGTCTTCACCATGTGCCTCTCCAATATTTTTGAAAAAGTTTGGGTTTGGTCTTTGCATCTTTAACCCTTGCAACTTATATATTTCGTTTTTTTTTTCTTTAACCATATATAAATATTTTGTTAATTATTTTCTTGGGCATAGGTTAACTCATTGAGAAGTAAATATTTATTTTCTACAATAAAAACGTGTATAGTTAGTATTTAAATTTTAAAATGGTTAAACCATTACTGAAAAAAATATCACTTAAAAAACATTACATTTAGAATAAACTATGAACATGGAAACAAAAATACATTTAAAACAAAATTAATATTATACAGAGTACGTACCTTGGAAACATGTCAGTTTTACGAATGTTTTGAGATTGCAATAATTTCGACAGGTCTGGAATTCTGGTAAAAAATAAATATATATATATATATATATATATATATATATATATATATATATATATATATATAGATGATGTTAATTAGTTATGTATTTAAGAAAAAACGACTTTTTGCCTTGAAAACAAAATTCTTTCTTTATACAATTAATTAAATTCTTGGTATAGAAAGTTTAATCATCGGTTGAGATATTTTCGCACCCTTAGCTATAGTTGTAGTATTATTTATATTGCTTCGCAAGAGTTTTGTTCTGAATAAAAGGAACTTTGTAAAAGTTTGGAAGTTTCTTCCCTCTTTGACTGACTTTCGTTACTTATAAACTTCTTGTTCTAGTTTGAAGCATCTATAATACAACAGAGAGAATCTAAAGGTAATAACCCGAGTTTACTATGTTTTTCTCGAAATCTGGCTTGTAAGTCTGTATGTCAAAGAACGAAACTAAAACACTTAAGTGCAATAACAATTATTTAAATTAAAATTTTATTTAAACTGCAGTATGTAGTTTTTAAGAAAAGTTGTTTAATGAGATGTTTCATAGAATGCAAACACACATTAAAAGCAAAAGCTTCTACTTTTATTATTTTCAGGCCATTGTTCTTACTTATTCTCTTACATTTGCTGTGCCAATTTAAAAAGTTACAAGATTAAGTTTTCACCCCATTGTAGCGATTTTTAAGTTAAGAAGGCGGCATCGGCAGTGACCGAAAATGATTTACTGCGAATATGTAATATCCTCCGACAAATAAAAACGTTTATCCGACAAATGTTTAGACACTTCAATTATATATATATTCAAGGAAGTTAATCCTCTTGAGGCGAGAGTTTTGACCCTAAAATGTTAATTAAGTTTGATTTTACAACGATTTCTAATCACAAAGTTTGAAAAATATGTATTACACAGTTACTCATATGGGAATGAGTAGTAACATTTCATTGACACTGAAAATCAAATACTGCGGAAAGGCGGTTTCATAAATCGTTAAAAAAATCAGTAAGTTCGTCTTTACCCGCAACTTGCCTCGTATAGGATTTCACTAAGTACATAAAACGTATTCTATATATGGATATAATAGTCAAGTCAATCAATGATTATAAAGTGCATGGAGAGAGGAAGAATATTTGATTTCAAAGATGTGTTTGGGATAGTTAGGAGGTAAATAACCCAAAAGTTTTGAAGTTTACGAGGTGAGCCGGCCGAAGGGGGCTCAAAAAGTTTTTGTGGCAATTTTTACCAACTTGGCTAAAGTTTGAGTTTCGCTCAAGCTCCAACACTCGTAACATAAAAGAGGCGACTTCAAATGAAAAGTTTTATATAAGGGAGGTTGTAGAATATCAAATATTTTGATTCAGGAAAATGCATGAAATTTCAATTTTGTTCACCACAGCTCTAAGATGCAAATTAAAAACCAACCACCTAACCAAAAGTAGTCATAGGGTTGAATTACATCTTACATCTTCTTTTGTAAAATAGACCGCAACCAAATAATTTGCAGATGATTAAATTGGCTCCATAATAATATCCATTGTACATGTTTTATCTATTAATTGTATTGTATTTATTGATGTAATAATGAATGGTAATACTATCACTTTGAATAGAGGGAACAAGTAACAAACTCCACGAAACCACAAGTTATCATAGTTTTAACTTATTTTATTAGAAAATGAACTATATTTGCAAAGACAAAGTGTATGTTACTGTAAAATCTCAAAATCAACAGTTCAATTCAAAGACGCTTTTCGGCAGCCATACCTCCCTGTATTGCAATCTCTCTGGCAGCGACATAATAACGTCTGAAGAATTTCACTGTGGGCGGAATTTTTGTCTGTAAGTTGGGTAAGAGATCCCCATTTTTTTCTTACCAGCCAGCAAGAGTCCTTTCCCCACCACACATCCAAAGACAGCTCCCTTCTCATTCACTGCTGGATCTGGTAATAGACTTTGTGGGGATGGTACTTCGTTGCCCCCTCAGTTGGTGGGAGGATTGAGATGCCAGCCTTAATGAAGGTCATTGCTTTTAGAAAGCATTGGTATCAGACCCCTTTCGAGGAAAATTCTTTGATACACCCCCCATATCACCTAAGGATTCAGTTCTTCCCAGATCTTTCAATGTCACATGGTGACGATGAAGAACTGGTGGTTTCAGAGTTTAGTTCCTCAGGTATAGTTTTGCGTATTTCACCTTGTTTTTCCTGAAGGCTGGGGAGGTAGAGTCGCAATCTGCGAATACATGAAGGAATAGAATTTGTTCAAATCCAATCTGCTGCAGCTCATTTGAAGAATAAGTCGCTGTGCAGACTTTTCCTCTTCCCGGTTTTACAAAGAATATTTCACAGTCGGGAGGAGTTTTAGCCAGCAACACATTTGCCAAGTCCACATCCTCGCTTATCGCAGCCACTGAAGATGAAACTTATTTCTCGATTTTAGTTGATACGATTTTCAAAGCCGCATCGTCCTGTGCTTGGAGGGTAGTATTTAATATACGTTATTTTCCTTTACTAGCCATCCCATCAACAGCTTGATCAGGTTGTTCTTGTTGTTGGCATTCGAGAGGAAGATTTCCTGTTTAAGAGTCAGTTCCGTTTCCATGGTGCACTGTATATCTTGACACTTCTTGAGTCGTTCTGTTCGACAACTTTGGTACTTTTTGATGTGTTGGTGTAGACATTGAAAATTACAGCAACACTCTTTGTCGGATAGTGGTTCTGTAGAATGCTAAGTATAACTAGAGTTAAAGAAGTGCCAAAACAAGGCTAATGGTGAATGATACAGAATTTCCTAAAAATCTCACGTTTTCGGCTTCGACCGACCTGACAACGCTGCCGACCTCTGCCCAACCTTTTCAAAAGTAGAAAGATCAACATATGGCAAGGGAGAATGGTTTTGTGACGCCAGGTAGGGCTTGAGGATCTCTCCCTATTGTAGGGCCAGCCAAATAACAACTCCCAGCCTCAGATTCTTCTACTAACACCACTACTTGTCTGCAAAAGAGTTGGTTTCTCGATAATAATTCGATATTGGGGTTCAAAAGTAATTTGATTAAAAAAAAGTCTTACCAGAAATTCAGTTCTGTGCCTACTTTTGGTTTTTAGTTTGTGTCTTAGGCCTGGAGTAAGCAAATTTTAATGCCTTACAACTTTCATTATATGGCATTTTTCATTTGGGGTAGCCGTTTTTGAATTACGGGCGTGAACGAAACTTAATTATTTTTAGTCAAATTGGTAAAATGACTGCACCAATTTTGATGTTTGCGGAGGTCATTCGACGCAAAATTTTGTGCTCTTTAAAAAAAGAAAATATAATTGGGAACAACAACAACAAACGACCGTTTTTGAGCCCTCCTTAGACCGGTCCACCTCGACGACTCCAGGACTTTTCGAATACTTACCTCCTAACTATTCCAAATATATCCCCAAAATCAAGTCGTATGCCCCCCTCCATGCACTCTATACCTCCTATTTGAGAATTTATTGACCTGACTATGATTATTTGTTAACCCAGCTAGCACTAGAGCAGCTACAACTGTTTCCACTACTACCCTTTAAGAGTTTTTACATATTTATTACTAATAATCCTACTATATATCAACAAATACTTTGGGTTACACGTTTTTAAGTATCATATATGTATTTGTTACTGCGAATAATACTTTATACTAATTTTCCATGTAAAGTAATTATATAATAACTACTGCCAAGCAACTACTTAAGGAATTGACTCCAAGGTCGTCATTTCTTTTCCGTGACATAATAGTAGTTATTCAAAGTTACTGTTTCTAATCTGTTTACTAAATTACGGCTTTTACTTCATTAAGTTCAAATGTACATACTCTTATAACGTATAGTATAAAGTAAGTTCGTTGTCGTTGTAGAGTAGAAAAAGTTATCGCCTACTGCTACTTTAAACTGGCTATTACCAGTCGTTATTCTTCTGTTGCTACTTAGAAGTAAGAAATACAGTAATTATTTACTACAAGTAAACTATTACAGCTTGTACTTGAGGTTCCGGAGGACAGTGGCAACAATAGAGTAACCAATTTTTGATTGGTCCGGCCATATTGCTGCTAAAATCGTTTTGTTTACTTTCGCTTACATGGGGTTCTTATGTGGTTTGTTGTTTTAGTGTCTCAATTTATTAGTTTTTGTGATTATTAAAATGAATATTGATTCAAACAAGAAGTTCTCAGCCATTGGCCATATGGAGAAATGTATTTAAGCCTGGTTCACCTGCTTTTTGCTTGTAATTATAAAGTGTTTGTGATGAATGTGTAAATGACTAAGACCGTAAATGTCCTAAGTTTAAGTTTACTCCAAGAAAAGTTATTCAATATTGCACATTATTTTATTTTTATTTTTATTTTATTTTGCTGTAAAAGACAGTATTGTTTCAAGTCTAAGCGTATGTTTTACCTCATTCAGCACCCCAATTTGAGGAAGAAGCTGTCTAAGTTTAGCATAAAAGAAACTTTATTTTGTAGGCCTTCTTCAGTACATAGTACATTACTAAATTCATTTGGCAGACAACGCTCATTAATCGCTTGCACAAACATTGTTATTTATTAAAAATCTAAATGAAAAAGTAAGTTTGTACTAGATAGTTCGAATAGATTATTAAAGTAAAACATTAACATAACCCTTCATTTACAACTGACGCTAACAGAGGTTGTCAATATAAAAACAGATTAATTTGGTCATATTTTGCGAAAAACTAACGATAATGTGGGTGCCCACATTTAAACCTTTAGAAATTTTGCATGAATTTGGCGGGTAATGAGAGTTGTCTGCCAAGTGAATTTAGTAATGTAATATGTACTGAACACGGCCTATCAAAGT
Source organism: Kuschelorhynchus macadamiae (assembly GCA_030620095.1). Classification (NCBI taxonomy): domain Eukaryota; kingdom Metazoa; phylum Arthropoda; class Insecta; order Coleoptera; family Curculionidae; genus Kuschelorhynchus; species Kuschelorhynchus macadamiae. Next base: position 1,073,811 of record JAUTXW010005266.1, on the reverse strand, counting down.
TGCCGAACAGAACTGTCAGTATCGACTCAAGAAGTGTGAAGATATACAGTGCATCATGGAAACGGAACTGACTCTCAAAGAGGAAATCTTCCTCTCGAATGCCAACAACAAGAACAACCTGATCAAGGTGTTGATGGGAAGGCTGGAGGAAAATAACCTATACTAAATACTAGAATCGAGAAATAAATTTCATCTTCAGTGGCTGCGATAATCGAGGATGCGAACTTGGCAGTTGTGTTGCTGGCTAAATCTCCTCCCGACCGTGAAATATTCCTCATAAAACCAGGAAGAGAAAAAGTCTGCACAACGACTTATTCTTCACAGGAGCTGCAGCAGATTCGATTTGAACATATTTTATTCCTTCATGCATTCGCAAATTACGAGTCTACCTCCCCAGCCTTCAGGAAAAGCAAGGTGAAATACGCAAAACTATACCTGAGGAACAAAACTTTGAAACCAACAGTCCTTCATCGTCACCATGTGACATTGAAAGAGCTGGGAAGAACTGAGGTGGTAGGAGGGTGTATCAAATAATTTTCCTTGAATGGGTTCTGATACCAGTGCTTTCTAAAATCAATGACCTTCATTAACTGAAATCTCAATCCTTCCACCAACTGAAGGGGCAACGAAGTACCACCCCCACAGAGACTATTACCAGATCCAGCAGTGGATGAAGATAAAGGGAGCTGTCTTTGGAGGAGTGGTGGGGAAGGACCCTTGCTGGTTGGTAAGAAAAAAATGAGGATCTCTTCTCCAACTTACAGACAGAAATGTCGCCCCCAGTGAAATTCTTCAGACTATATTATGTCGCTGCCGGAGAGATTGCAATATAGGGAGGGATAGCTGCCGAAAAGCATCTTTGAACTGTACGGCAGCATGCCTGGACTGCCAGGGAAACTGCCTGAACGCACTACTCATCAATGAAGATGATGAAGACGAAGAGTTCGACCCGATTGCTTTTGGGTTATTTACCTCCTAACTATCCCAAACACATCTCTAAAATCAAATATTCTGCCTCTCTCCATGCACTTTATAATCATATATACATATACATATACATATAGATATATATTTATATATATATATATATATATATATATATATATATATATATGACGTTGGTGTACGTGGAATGAAAACATACTACCATTTAATAGTCCCAACGAAAGCCAGGAGTCACAATGTAATACAATGCCGGTCGTGGTATTAGCCAGCGGAGTGGTTATTTTTGTGATTCCATTTTGTGCCTTTGCCCTACACGGGGTCGCTAGTCTATGGCGGCCTGATGAGCTCTTATAAGAGCGAAATCGCGATCGTCGTTTGACTAAAATGGATCATTGTGTCTGCTGTGATGTAGAACATGTTCCAAACAAGGATCATTTTCTTGTTATGACGTTGGTGTACGTGGAATGAAAACATACTATCGTTTAATGCTCACAACGAAAGCCAGGAGTCACAATGTAATTCAATGCCGGTCGTGGTATCAGCCAGCGGAGTAGTTGTTTTTGTGATTTCATTTTGTGCCTTTGCCCTACACGGGGCTCGCTAGTCTACAGCGCGGGCGGCCTGATAAGCTCTAATAAGAGCGAAATCGTGATCGTCGTTTGACTAAAATGAATCATTGTGTCTGCTGTGTCGCAGAACATGTTCCAAACAAGGATCATTTTCTTGTTATGACGTTGGTGTACGTGGATTGAAAACATACTATCATATATATATATACATATATATATATATATATATATATATATATATATATATATATATATATATATATATATATATATGTGTATATATATATATAATATATATATATATATATATATATATATATATATATATATATATATATATATATATATATATATATATAAGATATATATATATATATATATAATATATATATATATATATATATATATATATATATATATATTTATATATATATATATATATATATCTCGCGTCCGAATAGAGACTGAAGTGTTGGTAACTGCGACGCTTCCTTTTATACCCCCATTCGGGGTCGAAGGTTATATCTGCGCAGGCGTTGGGGGTATAAAAGGAAGCGAATTGGGGTATAAAAGGAAGCGCCGCAGTCACCAACACTGTCTTAAAAAAAAATTAGCCTAAAAACTACTTATTCAGTTTATTTTTAATTATGTCTAAAAATCCAGTGTGGCATACGTAGAAACTGGTAAAAATATTGGTCGAAAGAAAGCTAAATTGGACCACACTTCAATATTCCTAATGAAATGAAAACTTCATAACGAGGGAAGTTCCGGGTAAAGGAAATTTACCGATTTTTGAATTAATAGTGTAAACTAGTGCCCTGTTCATCATACATTCATTCAGACGTTAGAAACGTTCTTCTCATTTGCATCTTTTCAAAATTAGACAACATTTGGAACTATTTAATAAAATATCCGCAAATTTGAGGGAACTGCCTAATATCTAGAATTTTATATTTTATTTATATTTAGAGGTTTTTGTACTGAAATTTCATCTGTAAGAAAGAGAATTTTGTTAAATAACTCTTAAACAAAAAAGTGCAAAATGCTTAATGCCGTCACATCAAACTTTTGGGGGCATTAAAAGGGTTCGTGACACCATGAAAAAATCTCCCTGTATTCTGATTTAAATTTCAATGATACTGTTTTAACTATCGTACAAAAGGTAATATTGAATTTTTATTAATTTATCTTTAAACATATAAAATATGAATTAAAAAAAAACACAAAAAAAATTAAATTGTGTCTTCCCGTACCGTGGAATTCGTTGTGGGTCAAAAGAATACTTGAACTTTTTACTTAAAATTAATCAAAGCATCATATTCTGAATTTTCAGTACTTGTTTCTGAATAACCCTGTATATAATATGATTATTGATTAAAAAAATAATGTGCATCCATGCCATTTTAAATAGTATAGTAAAACAAACATTTAAAAAAAAACATCAAAATCAGAACTTTTCTAGAGCATCAAGAAGTGAAAATATTTTCTCTCGGTTAAAGGTAAATTTTAAAGTCTCTTACCGTTCCCAACTCAGTCTTCTAATAATATTAGAATCGTCGACGATGATCTGATTTTTCGAACTCCCTGGTGTAAGAAGTTTGCTAATTCTTGAAAATGCACCGCTTGTTGAAGGTCCCGGCTGAGGCGAGGTTGGCATTCGATACGCTCTAGCTGCCACAACATGTGGTGATGGTACCCTAAAAATGTAACGTAATGGCAACTTTACTACGTAGATCTACGTAACTGATATGACTAACAAATAATTTTAAATAAAAAATAAAGAAAACGGCAATTGTTGGTCAAAGGTGTATTCGTTTCAGTACCTTTGCCAGTATTACGTAATATCGTTATAGCACAACAAACCTCTACTAATTTATATCTTAACGATTACCTTTAAATATGCATAATCTCTCCTATTTTTCTTAGTAAGTTAATATTAACCATTAGTTTTATTGATCATACTGTGGAAAAAGTTTCAACTTTTTTTGTTTCTTGAACAAAACTTTAATTGAATCGAAAAAAATTTTTTTTCGATTCAATTACACCCAAGCAACTAAAAAATACCCATTAAAGAATTTAGTTGGCTTGCAGAAAAAAATCTAATACCTATTAAAGAATTTAGTTGGCTCGCAAAAAAATCTGAATTATTTGTTACAAAAATTTTATTTATAGGCATATACAAGGAACATTCAAAATACAGATAACAATATATTATTGGTTTAACAAAAGCAAATAAATAGCACATTTTTGTTAGTGTGCCTTTTGAAAGCAGCCTCTGGGGCATGTCTCGTAATAGTCCAGCAGTACTCGGCTGATATCTCACAGTTCCATTTTCCCTGGTATCTTCTTCCCGTGTTTGGAATAACTTGGTGGAATTTCTCACCATCCTTGTCAGTTATAGCACCACAATTTTCCGGAGAGTAATCTATAAGTAATAAGTAACATAAAAGAAGTTGGGCAATCACGTCTTTATAGTTTTCTGCTTATATGTTTCCCCCAAAAAATGTGTTGCAACCATTTTAAAGGCATTCCAAGCATCTTTTCCCTTGCCTTCAAGTATGGAATCGACCTGCTCATCTCCGAAAAGTTTGCTAAATTGGGGAACCATAAATATTCGCTCTTTAATATTTGAGTCACTGATTAGGGACTAGTGAACTTTTCGTTTAAATAACTGGAAGCACGGTCTTCTTTTTCCATGGCCTACACAAAGTTTAATATAAGTCCCAATTTTATATGAAGTGGCGGTAGTAAAATCTTTTCACTGGGAACTAATGGCGGCGCCATGTTTTAAATAATCGTAGCCATAGTGGTTTAGAATCTTAAGACTTCAAAAGCCACCAGTGAGCTGTGCTTCGAGAAATGTCTCGAATTTAAGGTCTGATGTCGACCTTTGCCGGAACTTAAAATTCGGCAGACAAGTAAAGACAAAGCAAAAAAGTAAATTCTTATTTTAGTAAAAATATGTAAGATTTATATGACTGGATATGTGATTGCGAAGGGATTATGGCATTTTTTTGTTTGGTGTCTGATTTTTTCAGATGACTCTGTGGTGTAAAAGATAATAATTAGGAAATTAGGTGTATGTATGTATGTATGTATGTATGTATGTATGTATGTAAGTATATATATATATATATATATATATATATATATATATATATATATATATATATATATATATATATATATATATATATATATATATATATATTAACCCCCTGAAAAGTTAACCATGGGCCGCCACTGAATGGCGCCCTGGTTACATTTTTCTTTCCTGGCTCAGTGGCCAAATTTTCTGCATTCTAAACAAAATCGCCACAAATTTGCCACTTATATCTTTCATATTGTGAGGTCTCCAGTAAAAATTTCAAATTGCTATACGTTTCTTTCATCTGGACTGCACGACCAATTGGAACTGAAGGCAATTTGTTTCCATTATAAAGTAACACAGCTTTAAGACTTATTTTTGAGAAATCAATGAAATATATGTATTGGATCATAGTCCAGATTTAAAGCTGCCAATAATCCCTCAATGGTTCTACAGTACGAAATTATTTTCCATGTTAAAAAATGGTGTTAGGTTTTTGTGACGGTTTCTGTACACAGAAACTTTTACTTTATCTTGAAGTAAATTCCATTATCGCAATCGAGAGGCCAATAGTTCTGTTCATTTCTTGGGCAATTCTAAATCCTTTATAAGGTCACTTAATTCACTTTGACTTATTTGTGAGGCTTTTTACTGGGAAGTTCACAGACAAAATCGGAGTCTTGCGAGGCTAATGGGCCGGCGACATTTTCCGGTACACTACCGTTTGAATCCGTTTGATCATCACCAGTATCAAGTGTATATTTCTTAAGTTGATTAGGTACAGACAATCCGTTACTATGAAACAGACACCGGGCATCTGGCGGAATGTATACCGTATAGACCGTAGACCTTTTTTTTCCGAAAAGCCTTTTTTGATGGGAGATGCCAAGCAAAAGTAACAGTCAGTAACGTGGTCTTTCAATTCTCGCTAGATTATAGGAACAACGAACGGCATATACGCTTTTTTCCCCTTAGCCAGCCGCGAATGTTAGACGCACATTTTTGCAACAGTTACGGGAAGCCCAATTTTTATAGTGGTCTCCAACTTTGCAACCAAAATACAAGTGGTAACTCTTTTTAACTAAATAGCTAAGGGTACGTTTTTATTTTACAAAAGTCACTTCACCACAAATAGAATAAAAATGATCCAGCTTATTTACACAAACTCGCGACAAGTTGCTCAAAACTCTCTAATTTCTCAAATATGACCAGCTCTAGATGAACTGGTGGTTGAAATACAAATAATAATTTAGGATTTACGTTTTATGTATTAAAGTCCCTTATAAAGTACACCTGGTGTAATAAATCCAGGTATTTCTCATTTAATGGTCAAACTTTCCTATAAATTAAGGGCAGGCAGGTAAATTATCATAATACTCGTGGATCTATAAAACAGGAGCCAACCGAGACTTTACAAGATAGGTTGTTAATTAGTGTAATAAAATAAGTGAGACTTTGCTATTTTGGTCTCCGAAACAGTTTGTTGCTGCACAGTGAACTGAAATAGAAGAAGTACTATAAAAACATCATTCTTAACTGTGTAGCAAAGGGCTCAAGATTTTTATAATTTTTATCGTTAACGTACTTTTAATATTTGTCCTGCAACTACTTTATTTAATAAAAAAAACTCTTTTAGCCTCAAAAGTATATATTTTTAGCCACTTTTAATAGGCTAACTAACCTGTTATAATGATAGTTACTAGGGTTATTTTACTAATGTTTTGATAAAAAAGAGGTAAGGAAGAAAACACTAAATGAGTAATATAATTTTATCAAGCAATTCAGTAAGTTTTTGGCGACGTTTCTGGTGGACAGGCTATTTATTTTAAGTTTTACCGCATTATTGAATAACAGCGGTTATTGTAAGCATTTTCTCACCCCAGCTAATTTTTAAGGGCAAAAATATTTCAAACAATTTTGGAATATTGACATTAAAACGTAAAATGCACATATCGATGTATCAATAAAATATAAAGTAGGCTGTATTTTTCACGCGTGAGCTGCTCAGTATAGAACATATTAGGTTCTAAAAGTAAATTTGGAAAATGAATACTTCCAGAATTTAAGTAAATGAAGCTTTAAAAATTAATCTTTTAACTTGCATGTACATATTATATGTATAAGTATACAGGATTTGCGCAAAGTTGCAAAAATTGCTGGAATCGTACAAATTATTTTTATTTTGTGTTTTTACTTAAAGTAGGATCTTTCAACATCCATTAATGAAATTAATATCAATGATTTTATTTATAGATACATTATAGTTATAAAACATTCGAGATTTTTTCATCCCCCGACTCAAATTTGGCTTTGATAATTTTTTGACACATTTGGTTGGAGCTTTCAAGCCATTCTTCCTATAGAAAGAAGAACATTTTCGGAAGAACTTTTAATCGAAATTTATAATTTAAAAAGAAAAACTAAAATGACCAACAAATATTTGTTGCCATAATATCACCAGATATCGCCATTACCTGTAAAAAAGAAGTAACTATGAATATTAGATGAAAATCTGGTCGATGGTTAATAAAATACGAGGAAAAAACGTTAAGACCAGAAAAAACATAGTTTTGCCTTGCGAAAATAAATTAATTTCTGAATCAATTTTCCAGAGGCGCTAGTCTTTAGGAATTACCTTCAGTTGAATATCCCTATCGAGCTAGAGGTGCTAACTTCGGAGGTCGATTCTCTGAGATGTGTATTCTTGGTGGAAGATTTATATTAAATTCTTTTTATACGAATTTTGTTACATCTGCGGAGGTCGAGAGGGTTGTCCTGAATTTTCCCAGTAAAGGCTTTCGACTCAATATCTATAAGAATTTATTAAACGTGTTATATTTAACTTAACATTAGAACCATATTGGTTAACTTGACTAATTTCTCAGTGTTTGCTGGCGTATTTCCGGGTAAACTGAAGAATGCCATAGTTGTGCCCATATTTAGGACGAGGGTTATTCATTGAGATACTATTAGCCTGGAAAACTACCTGTTGACCTCCTTGTCTAAAATTTTTGATTTTCGGAGAGGTATGTGAACGGAGACTGGTTGCAATGAACGTGTATAGGGTAATATGGACAGGGGCGAGTTTGTATTTGCATTGTCTTTTGACTTGACACGAGCGTTTGACTCAGTTGACAAACATTTGTCTCTGCTAGTATGTACTCTATCGTCCATCGTGGTAATATGAATGCATTTATAGTTTCATTTTTAAATGATTTACAATTTAATTTCACTTGATTGAATCTACTACTTGGTATTTATTGTAAAATCAGATACATCAAAAAGTTAGTTAAAAAATAAAATCAACACTGCACTAAATGAATTTTCTAAATAGTGCTTTGCTATTAAGCTAATCATTAGTCATACTAAAACTGTAGTTATGAATATAAAAACTATCCGAAAAGCACCTTACGATATTTGCATTTTTTTCAATGGTCATGATCTCGAACTTTCTTCCTCCATGAGACTTGGATTAATTGGAACATCCAGAATGGAATCTTAACAAAGGAGCTTACGTAGCTTGATCGTACAACATTTATATTACTGTTACGGATTTATTGTATAACAAATACCTCTTACTTTTTTTTATTCAATACCCTGGACAATATAACTAATTTACTTAACTTTACACTGACAGATCGATTCAGCGAACGAATACAAACTTTTATCTTCGATGACTTATTTGGGTACTATTCTCACGACACTATCTACCTCTTAATTCTAATCGTCCGGATCAGTTCCTTCACCAAGATATTTGGTTAGTCTGTCCACATGTCCATCGTCATCTTCCATTTCGGGTTTTCCTATATCCGATAAACAAAGTTATTAATCCTTTTGATTGTTTGCTTTAGCCCCTGACAGTGTTGAGACAACCTCCCAATGTGGAGATAAACTTCTTTATTGCAAGGTTATTCAACCAAACCAGGTCATTTTCATAAAAACCATGAGCCTTGATGTCATATCTGGTGTTCATTCGACCACTGGATGATTTCATGAGATCGCGCAGTATAATCTTGTATTACTTCGGTTTCTTCATTCGGCAATCCAAACATTAAGTCACAGAACAGCCGTAGTTCTCTTCCAAAAAACCTCTGCCAACTGAAACAAGGGTAGGCGTTGGTGCCAGTCGCGATTATTTCTGTCAACAATTTTGGATAGATGTTCTCCTACAGTCTTATTAAATCATTTCACCATGCCTTATGATAAATGATGCAGAGGTGTTCTTTTAGATTTTTGTATATCCATGATTTTAGAGACTTTCCTAAAAAATTCTCCGAAATTTAGTCCTTGACCTGAATGAAGTTTGAGTGGAGCTCCATATCTCTAAAGACTTCTTCAATATTCGTTACCTCGATCAGACTCTGGTAATGGCTCAGCCACGTCTGTTGCTATCCCTTCGGATGGTAAACCGACGTTATATTGTTCCTTGGCTCCAAAAATTTTCTCCTGAGTTATTGAACAGGTGTCGCGTCTTTGGTACCATTCCTTGATGTCTTCATGATTGTGGATCCAGTAGAAACTTTTTCGAAATTTACCCAGATTTTTGTATATTTTAAGATGTGTCCTGGGTTTTTCCTCCATGTAGTTCTTGTAATATTTCCTGGATTCTTTTTCTGGGAACTACTAATTGAATTGTAGTGGTCTTGCGATCAGCACTTTCTAAGTCTCTTTTTGATAATCCATCGTTAATGGTCAATGAATCCCGTTGAGTCCATAGCGTCTTGAATGCAAGGTTATTTCCAGAAATTTCTCTCCATTTTTGTTTAACTTTGATACTCTCTTTTCCGTGCAAATTGGTCCAATATCGGGATCTTCCAGTTGATCTATTAGCAATTCTTCTGTTAAACACGCGTGGTCTGGCTTAATGGTAAATCCTTTGATTTCCCTGTAAACACATCCATCGCGTTGATGTACATTACGACAATACTTACAATTTTCTCTACATGGACGTCTGGATAAGACATTAGCATTTTTATTCGGTCGATGTTTAATTTGAATATCAGACTATTGTTTCTGTTATAGTCATCTTGCAATTAATGTAGCATGGTTTATTCTAATCAGGAATTTGCATTGTATATAAATATTTGTGGAAATAATCAATTGCTATTATGAAAGCAATTAATTCTCTTCTTTTATAGAATAATTCTGTTCAGGTTTGGATAAAAAACGACTTTAATACTCTATAGTATGTTCTTGAGTTTGTGGAACTTGCGACAAAATAGCTCCACACTGCTTGCATGATGTTGAGGTAAAGCCAGAATTGTACTAGAATATTAAGCTTAATAGTCTTCTAAATATAGTGCCACATTCCGAAATCTAGTTGTAGACAGTTGAGTTATGTAGTGAACTGCAATTTTTACGAAATTCGATAATATGAACATAATCCTAAGAAACTTCCAAGTTAATTTATTTCTATTGGTGTTGGCCAATCCCTTATGATTTCGATGTCTCCACGATTCCACTTTCTTTTAGAACAAGCAATTTTTTTTATTTAATTTCAAATTTGCATTTCTAAAATACTTAGCTGAAAACGTCAGATGATCTTTGAATTATAATACATTCCATAAGTTTTTTAAAAATACCGTGAGTATTGCACAAACTAAAATACATTAATTTGAAATGGTGCAAACCGCTATCTGTGGTAGAAGCAGTTTTCTCCTCATCTTCTGTTTGACTTTAAGGCGGAAAACCATTTGAATCCCGACAAAGTGATTAGAGTATCATAGAACGAAAGCTTTCACGGCTGTGGTCAATTAAGAAATCATGGTTGTTGGGATTAGACCGTGTCAAAATGGAATCACTTTCCGACGTTTCGCCTTCGATTGCACGAGGCATCTTCAGGGATCTTTACTTCACGAGATCGGAACACTGAATGTGATTTCAGAATGTGAATGAATGAAAAATGAAATTCAGTGTTCCGATCTCGTGAAGTGAAGATCCCTGAAGATGCCTCGTGCAATCGAAAGCGAAACGTCGGAAAGTGATTCCATTTTGACACGGTCTAATCCCAAGAACCATGATTTCTTAATTAGATAGAGTATCGTCAATTCTCGGTAGTGGGTAGCTGTGCTTTTTGGTTAGGTCATCAAGTCTACGATAGTTCACATAAAATCTAATACCTCCAACTTTGACGTGGTTGACCTGTTTTTCAGCTTCCTCTTTTGTCTTTGTGGTGGCTGTCTAAGCAGGCCTGCTTTTCGGTGTTGATTCTATGATTAACTTAATTTGTTCTTCTGGTTTGATCTCTTTCGTTAACCAAGCTCGAATCTTCGTTTCCATTTGTTAAATGTTAAGTTCAGGCTTAAACAATAAGCCATGTTCTGTAATCAAGTCTATCCCGAGAAGAAATTGCTCGTCTATATCGCTCCTTATTGTTTCATGGTGAATTAAAGTGGAATCAAGTAAAAATCTGATATTAATTTGTCCATATACAGGCGTTGATACTCTCCGGTTACGGTGCGCAATAACAGCTTTTTTGCAAGTGGTTTTACATCTTTAGCTGCGACGAGTTTTTTTTTGAACAGGAAAACCACTGCTCTAGTATTCGCCTAGTTCTATATTCTTGAAATTGCTGTGATAAGGTTTTCTTAAGGGCCAAAACTCGACTGCAAAACTCAAAAAATAGAATGTTCTTGTTCTTTGAACACCTTCTGAGGTCCAAAACACGACTGCAAAGTTGCAAGTTCTTCTAAAATTCACAATGTAGTCACAATCAGTAATAGTCCCCTTCTGGTTCAAACAGATAGCTTCAAAATTTGTCACAATCGGGCACGGATCGTACTTAAAATTTTCCAATGTTCACAATAATGTTCTCACTAATTTTTAGTCAATATCTCACTTCCGACACCAATTGTGAAGAGTTAATTGTATAACAAACACTTCTTTAACTCATAACACTAACTTTTCTTCAATACTCTGTACAATAAAACCTATTTACTTTACTTTACGCTAACTCATCGATTATGAGACTAAGACGGGTCGACGCCTTCTAGAATACTCTGCGCTCTTCCGGGAGACGTAGGCTGACGTGGAATATCGGGTGTATTTACTTCAGTTTACGCATATATATATATATATATATATATATATTCAATATATATATATATATATATAAATATAATATATATATATATATATATATATATATATATATATATATATATATTTGACCAGTTTATTTCATTTAATTCTTGGAGGAGATTTGAAATAAAACTAATAAGTAATTTTTCAGTTCTATTTTTTCTGAATTACAAACATTTTATTTTTCCGCCATCTTGAATTCGCACAACGATTTTATCAGAATTTCTATATTACACTTAATTCTTGCACAACAATTGAAATCAATCTAATAAACAGTTTTTTCAGGAAATTTTTTTAAATATTCTATTATTCCGCCATTTTGACACAACCTTGGATTCATACTGAATTTTTCCTACATAAAGCTTGATTTTTGTGCAAAATTTTAGGTATATTAGATAAGTAGTATTTAAGTAATGATTTTTTTAACAATTCACTAGGCCGCCATTTCGTTTCTCCGTTTTGGAATGGTGGCAAAATTTTTTCGTTTCATTTCTAAGTAATACTTGATTGACCCCCCAAAAATATTTCAGAAAAGAAATTATTCATTTGATCGTCCCTCCTAATAGATGTAATAAAACGCGAACCTTGGGAAAAGTTAAATAAGCTACACTATTAGCCGCGCGCGGAGGTTCGAATGGTCTCGTTGCATTCCTTAGGCATAATAAAATACGCTATACTAAGCTAGGCTGGGCAGTCCGAATTGCCCTGATTACTTTAAAGTACCCGAAGATTTTACAGCTACCGAGCGGCAGCCGAAGGTGATAGCAAATTGAATATGAAATTGCGATTTGGGTTATCAGCCGATCTCTTCTCATAATTCGATCGATCGGTCGCGGCATCACGTCGGCATGAGAGAGTTCAGTTGTTCAGAGGTCGCGCGGTCGATATTCTAACTGGATATTGTTTCGGACGTTTTTAATCGATGAAAATTGATTTATATACTGTTTTTGTAATATATATATTTTTTATTTTTATGATCCATGTGTGAGTTACAGTATACAAATATACAGGAAATAAAATGTTGACAAACAAAAATCTTTTTTGGCTTTTTCGCAACTGAATAAAAATATTTAACTTTAAATTGATTGTAGCAAATATTTAATAAAATTACATATCTCAACATGTAAACTAGTCTGTCTACCGAATGTTTCGATACATAATATAAACAATATTATTTAAGCAAGCATAAGAAATTATGTCATTTACCTTAAGTTTTTATAGACCCATAGTAGTTGTACAAATACTTTCATCCTATCGGGACTCCTCAGTGCGCCGATCGTAAGAGAGAAACATTAAATAATAGAATAGAATTGATTCGATAGGATGAAAGTATTTGTACAACTACTATGTGTCTATAAAAACGTAAGGTAAATGACATAATTTCTTAGGCTTGCTTAAATAATATTGTTTATATTATATATCGTAAATGTTTACATGTTGAGAAAATTTTATTAAATATTTGCTTCAATCAATTTAAAGTTAAATATTTTTATTCAGTTGCGAAAAAGCCAAAAAAGATTTTTGTTTGTCAATCTAAACGCAACAAATAATCTGAACACATTTAAATAAAATGTTGGTAGTGACTAGTGCAAAAAAATAAACAACTAAAGAATGTTAACGAACTTAATTTTGAGGAAATAACCGAATTCAAAGTAGGTGGTCGAAATTTGCCAGAACTTAGTATACGACAAACTAGTAAAGACTAAAATAAAGAGGTTCATCGAAACTTATGTACTTATATGTGGTTGTAAAGTCTCTGACTCATTTTACTGTTATGTTTGTTGTTTTCTAAGGACTTGTTGGATTCATTGTGGTGAAAAACCGGTGTTAAAAAAAAACATGCGGTTTCTGCAGATCACATGAAATGTTCGGTGAACTATGCTACGGTCGGAAGTATTGATACTCACACTCAGCTAGACACAGCTTATAGAAAATCCCTTAGATTTTTTAATGAAAATGTATCCAAAAATCATTATATTTTAAACAAAATTATAGATTGTGTAAAATTTTGTGGGGTATTCGAGCTGGCACTACGTGGCTATGATGAAACGGCTTTGTCTGAAAATCCAGGGGTTTTTCGAGGGCTAAAGGCCGTATTACATGCTGCAAGTCTTCTTTGCAATTTGCAATAGTCTTGAAAAAAAGCATGCGCAGTGGCAAGACATTTGTACCTTTTGTCAAACTGCGCATGCCTTTGTTCAAGACTATTGCATATTGCAAAGCAGAATTGCAGCATGTAAAACGGCCTTTATAAATTTTGTTGAGGAGTTGGTTCAAGATAGAGTATCTGCTTTAGCAATCTTAAGTATTGAAAAGTCGTTTATAAAAGGAATATGCGTGCAATTTTAACATCCGCCAACGTTTGAAGGGAGTTTCTTGGTAAGGAAATAAAAATGAACATAGGTGCCCAGATCTTTAAAATTTAAAAACAAATATGACTTTATTTAGTTATACCGAAACAATAAGAGCTATTTGATTAAGGTTTGAAACAACCTCGTTAGTATCAAAGGGTTATATTTTTAAAGTATTCAGCAGATTTTTACTTTAACCACGGAAAGCCATCCTTGACTTCCTTAAAAAAAATTATATGCTCATTATTATTTAAAAAAGAACTGACTTTATCGTTTAGGGCAAGTAAATATACACATAAAAAATGTCTCTTAGTATTTTGTGATCGATAAGTCGTTTTCGACAAAAAAACAAATTCTATTTTGATCCCCGCCTCTGGTACCTCTGACACAGTTTTAGTTGAATTTGATAACCTAAACTGCTCAAAACTCTAAAAAAGTGACTTTTTGGATCAGTTTTATTGAATATCTATCGGCAAATGCCTACTCAAAAATAAGGCATTTTTAATGCTCCAAGGAATCGCTTTTGTAGGGTTAAGAGCAATTCTAACTCAAACTAAAACTGGACCAAAGGTGACACAGGCATGCATCAAAATATTTTTTTTTCTCGAAAAGTTCTTGTCATATCGTAAAATATTAAGAGGCATACGGCAAAAATATAGCCTTTAAATACTTATGAGGTTGTACCAAATCTTAATCAAATAACTCTTACTATTTCGGAGGTACTAAAGAAATGATAATTTTTTGTAAAACTTTAACACCCTGTATCTGGAAGAACAAACATTTTTATACCCATATTTATATGAATTTTTCATCTTATTTTCTTACAAAGAATCTTCCTAAATTTTGGTGCATGTTTTTTGAAACACATTTATATTTCATTAAAATACTTAAACTGAAAAAAAAAGCGGTTAATGAAATTTAAAAAATATATGTTAAACCAAGTTCCTATTCTTAAAAATATTATTTACATACGATATTTAAAGGGCGCCAAAATATTTCCGACCCGCGGGCGCCGATAACCCTTGCGGAGGTCCTGGGGGAGCTGCTTCATTCTTTTTCGGCTACCCTGTACAACGGAAAAAAATTGCTTTGTATATAAATAAATAAAATAAATTTTAAGTGTTTCGTCATTTGTACGAATTATTACGCCAGTAAAAATGATATAAAAAGGTGGAGCATCTAAAAAACCTGAATTGAATTAAAAATGATAGGTACGAGTCTTGGCCTTAGGAAAATACAACCTGAAAGACCCTGGAAGCTTTTGATTCCGGAAAATATCGACCGTAATCTAAAATCACGATTTTTTCTGTAATCTCGTTTTTCTCTCTCCGTGTCTAAATTTTAACAGCGACCGCTGTCGAAATCATAAGTAACTCTATTGGAAAAAACCGAATCCAAGATAAAATCTTTAATCTTAAAAAATAATCCTGAGAAAGCAATTTAATCCTCTTTTTTGTTACTTCCCAGTGAATTTTCATTTGGCTTATTTTGGGCCTAAAATAGACTTTGTGCAAAAAATTGCCAGCTTCGGTAAATTCATGTTATTTTCGATAGAAAATTAGCCATAACAAAATTCTTGTTCCTGTTGGAAAAAAATAATTGTTTACTGCCGTTTTCCTATTTTTCTTAGTACAATCGACACATATGTCTTCTATTTCTTCCGAAGTATTCGCCTTTGTAGTGTTGAAAATTTGTTATACTATTTTCACTCAGCTTATAAGGAAATCAAAGGTCACAATGTCGATGAAAACTTTAATGAATTCTTTTACAGCTTTTGCTGGAGCTGTGAGGTCTGTGTGCCCTTTCAACAAAAAAAAAATTATAGATAAAAAACAAAAAATTACATTTTCGCAGGGATTATATAATGAATTAGAGGAACTTAGAAGACTTAACTGGTTGAAAACCCCTACAAATGCGAAAGCGATTTGGGAAGAAAAATTCAGCTGGAAAACAACCGAATCCGGAGTGTTTCCCGATTGCCTTAAAACTGCTATTGTCGTACCCATATTTAAGAAAGGAGACCCCAGTCTAGTAGAGAACTATAGACCTATTTCTCTAGTGAGCTGGGTCTTTAAAATTTTAGAAAAACTCATTTCTGCTTTTTTTGGTTAAATATAATATTTTGTCCGATCGTCAACTGTCGGGGGCTGTCTACTGAAAGTGCTTGCGCTGACCTAGTTCAATATGTAACTGATCAGATTGATAATAGAGATACAGTTTTGGGATAAGGCGTTACGACTGAATCATTTCTTTTTTAATTAACAGGAACACCTCTGAGTAGTATCATGGACCCACTAATTTTTCTTCTTTTCGTTAATGATTAGCCCGAACATATTTCTGAATGTAGAGTATTCTTGTAAGCCGATGATACTACAGTTGTTGTCTCGGATTCAGATATAGCTGCATTGAGGAGTAAAGCCAATTTTATTCTGAAGGAATTTTCTTTCTGGTGTACGAGAAACAAACTTATGGTTAATCAGGCGAAAGCTGTCTCTATGGAGATCAAAACCGTACGCAAAACATCATGTGGTCTCATTTTCGATCTAGATGATCACAAGCTAGTTTTAAGTGTAATTGTAAGTGTTTACTATATCTTTGTTTATTCTTCAGTTGCTTATAGTATTGTTGTATAGGGTCTGCCATCCGACATCAATAGAGTAAAAATCTTTTTTGGCTTTTTCGCAACTGAATAAAAATATTTAACTTTAAATTAATTGAAGCAAATATTTAATAAAATTACATATCTCAACATGTAGACTAGTCTGTCTACGGAATGTTTCTATACATATATAAACAATATTATTTAAGCAAGCATAACAAATTATATCATTTACCTTAAGTTTTTATAGACACATAGTAGTTGTACAAATACTTTCATCCTATCGGGACTCATCAGTGCGCCGATCGTAAGAGAGAAACATTAAATAATAGAAAAGAATTGATTTCAAAATTTTAAAATTTGTCAGTTTGTTTGACATGTAACCTAGATATGAAAGAAAAAAATGATAGTTTGAAGCCATCTATAATGTTATTTTTAAATGTGTTCAGATTATTTGTTGCGTTTAGATTGACAAACAAAAATCTTTTTTGGCTTTTTCGCAACTGAATAAAAATATTTAACTTTAAATTAATTGAAGCAAATATTTAATAAAATTACATATCTCAACATGTAGACTAGTCTGTCTACGGAATGTTTCGATACATATATAAACAATATTATTTAAGTAAGCATAATAAATTATATCATTTACCTTAAGTTTTTATAGACACATAGTAGTAAATTTTAAAATTTGTCAGTTTGTTTGACATGTAACCTAGATATGAAAAAAATGATAGTTTGAAGCCATCTATAATGTTATTTTTAAATGTGTTCAGATTATTTGTTGCGTTTAGATTGACAAACAAAAATCTTTTTAATAAGTTAAATATTTTTATTCAGTTGCGAAAAAGCCAAAAAAGATTTTTGTTTGTCAATCTAAACGCAACAAATAATCTGAACACATAAAAATCAATAGAGTATTTGTGACACAGAAACAGGTTGGTCGGATTATTTTCCATTTACTTCCATTTTGAATTAATAATCATAACCATTCATTTTTAAACTTGAGTAACGCTTTGTAAGTGTGTTGTAAATTGTAAATTGACTACCTTGTACATTAATTAGTTAAGTATATATGTGATGTGCTGAAGCCCAATTTTCTTATTTTTAAGATTTTAATGTTATACACCTATGACTTGTTTCTATCTACACATTGTAATTCTCGAAATGTTATATATATATATTTTTTTTGAATTATATGTAATAAGTTTTTCTACAGTATACCACTGTTGCCATTAGGTAATCTTCCTAATTAATATTTTTTATCTATCAGAATATTAGCCTACATATTTTATTGTTAATATTGTCGTATATAGGATTTTTGGAATTCAAGAATTTACCCCAAAATAAAGTTTTTATAAATTATCAATAAATCATGCAATCAACTCAAACAAGTATTTTATTTAATTATAACAAAGCATGAGTTCAACACCGAGCAACAGAACATTTACAAATTTCATTTTATCAACAATTCGACATTGCGGAAAAATGCACGGTGTAATACACGAAGGTCTCAAGAAGAAGATTTGTCAAGCGGATAAGATGTCCCTCGGGTGAGATAAAGTACTAAGCATGTGACAGTGATACAATGGCTCTAACTAGTTGGTCAGACCTAGATTAAGGGATGGCGAACTGCGAAGAGATCGTCTTTGTCACGCGTTGATCACTTCATTTGATATAATGGTTTATTTTTTTTTACTAAATGCCTTTTGACTCGTAGTAGCGCCTTATACGACAATATAATACTAAATGTAAAAGAATAATATTGTGATCGAGAATATTTTAAAGTCCTAGAACATAAAACAAAACTCCAGTATGGTTTGTGACCCAATGGTAAATTAACCAACGTAAAGTAAGACTAAAATTGGCGAAAAATAATGTGAAAAATATATTGCCACATAACTTCTAAACTGACTATAAAATGAGACAAAATGTAATTGTCAACCGCATTTTTCGCAATATTAATATTCTTTCATTGCAATATTCGCTGCGAGAGTGGGGATCTTGGGTATTTTGCTCGTCGAATTTTCGTTATTTTCTATATTTAAATGTTGACTATAATTATACAGGGCTGTATAAAAGTCCGGAAACTTTTTGAAAAAGGACTCAGACCTATTAAATTCGTTTTTTAATTCCTCATATTTTGACGTAAAAAAATTATTTCATTAATGAACTTATTTTTTCATTTACAACTACAATAGTTTTTTTGTCAAAAATAAAACAATTAAAATTAATAAAACAGCAAGGCAAAACAAAACAAAATAAAAAGGTTGTTTAATGTTGCAAATTCTGAAAACGTCCTCCACCCGCTACTTGGCATGCTCCCAGGTGATGATAAAATCCGTCTACGGAATTCCGAATGGCTTTATCGGTATGTTATTTGACTCCACTCGAATTCTGGTTTTCAAATCTTCAATATTATTTGACCTGCTTTGGTAAACCTTCTCTTTTAGATGTCCCCAAAAAAGTACTCTAAAGGCGTTTAATCTGGGAACCTCGGTGGCCCTTTAATTGTACCACTTCGTCCGATCCAGCGACCTGTAAATACTTCATCTAAATATCCTCTCACATTGACACCAAAATGTGGTGGAGCACCGTCTTGTTGAAACCAAATTGTTTCATTAGGTATATCTGGATCTATCTGGGGACGCTACGCCAGAACCTTAAACTACACAGGATAGTTACATTGGCGATTTATTTCCGTCAGTTTAGCGGGGGCGAGCGTTGCTGCAATGACGTCGCCTGGCCTGCTCGAAACAAGTTTATTGCTTTATTTTTATAGGAGGATAATATGGTTTAGCCTTCTGATGCTGTTATTTTGATTTTTAATGCAATAAATTACGACAAATTTTATCAAAATGTTTTAGAAATTCATATTTGGACATAAAAATAAACGATTAGGAAATAATTTAAATATTATGTCAAGACAAAAATATATTATTATGAGCGCCGTCTTAATTCATGAAATTTTGTTATATTATGTACCTTTATGACAGGATGCCCCAAATCGATACATAGAAATAAGCAATTTTCCGTAATTTAGGTATCTAAATGTAATAATTTAAAAAGCAAATAAGTAAAGTGATTCTCAATTAGGAAAGTAAAAAAACATGATATTGACATACATATTTTTAGTATAAATAACTTTTAGATTAATTAACAAGGTTGAGATTTGCATTAATACTAAGAAAACAACAATCCAGAGTAAAAATTAAAATTAAAAGTACCTGCTATATGTTAAAAGAAAACACAACTTGCCTAAAAAATGAATACAAAAATAATAAAGAATCCAAATATATCTATAGCTAACATTTTTTTACTGCACCGGTATACACACTGTTTCTTCATAATAATTAATTTTGGGAACCTATGGAAAGTTACACCTGGCAAGTTATTTTTGTACCTATTTTTGCAATTTTACATAGCACACATATTCCCAGACATTGTTGTTTGTTATGTAGACTTCTGCAGAAGTAAATATATCAGTTATAAAAGAAGTTTTAATTCTTTCCTTAGCTAATTATGTTTCACTATGCACAAACAACACTTTTTCAAACTTGTATGACCTATTACCACTTGCAGAAACTAAAGAGTATTGAGAAAATAATACTTTAAAGGCAAATTTCTATTACAGAGCAACGTAACTAACACTAAGTCTTTAGACTGACAAGGCCGGAGTACGTCGCTCACCCGGTCATTCGCCTTTGCCGTCGGCGTGAAACGGCGAACGTTACGCTTACGAGAAGTAACTATCCTGAGTTTGAGCTTCATATATCCAGTGTGTATTCTCCTGACTCCAGAAACGATAAATGTGTCTGTTAACCACTCCATTTGAAAAGAAGGTACATTCATTCGAAAATAATATGTTATGGGGAAAACTATTACTCTCGTCACACCGTGTTGTTATTTCCTTGCAAAATTGCAAACGCCTGTCAAAGTCATCTTCTAAAAGCTCTTGGACAAAATATACTTTATAAGGATGGTATGTTTCTGCTTTCAAAAACCTGCCAATTGTACCTCTAGACGTAAAATTATTTTGGGTCAATGAAACTGTTGAAACGTGTGGATTTTCCTGCGGAGATAATGCAATGTTCAGTTTTTCATAGTCGTCTAAAACAGGTGGCCGTTCATTTCTGGGTAAGTCCTTTACTGTACCATGTTCCTCAAAATTTGATTTTCCATATATTTAGCATTAAACAAAAAGCATTTAAAAAGAAGGTCGATGACGTCATACCTTTGAAAAATGTTAGTACAAAAACAAATGAATTACGTAAAAATGTGAGCAATTAAAAAACTAATTTAACGGGTCTGAGCGTTTTTTCAAAAAGTTATTGATTGAGGCTATATTAATTTTATTCCGTACTTTTCTTCTTAAATTTTGAATGGTCGCCATTTTGAAATAGCTTGACGAAATCGCGCTAGAATTTAGGAGCATACTGTATGAGGTAAGAGTTTTCCAAAATGTATTTTACTATTTAGAAAAAAGGTCGATTACGTCATACCTTTGACAAATGTCAATACAAAAACCAATGAATTTAAGCACGCTGCTTAAAAAAAAAGCTCGAATTACCAAACCAAAAGCACTCTGAAGTATAATGAAACAAAGATACTTACAACGTTATAAAAACACACATACAAACAATTAAGCAGCCGAACTGTATTGTTGGTCAGGCGGGCTAAAAACAATTTCTTGAACTCATTTGTGTCGAAAATAAGACTAACAAAACGTGGAACCCTTTAAAAGATTACTCCGTACTTGTAGGAATTAACAATTTACCAAATCCAAATCGACTTTTGTAAAAATAATATGTACGCGGATAATTGTCACTTGCGTCAATTAATCAGATTAATATTAGTATTGGAGAAATAAAAACAGGTGGCTATGGAATGGACAATATTTCGATAAATATGATAAAATGCTCTAGTTCGTTTATAGACATTTACATCTTAAATATAATCAGTTATTGCATTGAACAAAAAATACTTTCCAGATTCGTGGAAAATTGCTATCGGTAAGCCATTAGCAAAAAACAACAACCTGAAAATATTCTCTGACTTAAGAATTTTCAGCATGTTCCCCGCGATTTCTAAAATTTTGAAAACAAAAATGTTTTCATTCTTCGTTGAATATAATATTATCCCTGGCATCCAATGCGGGCTCTAAAAAAATTCAGCACTGCTTTGGCTTCCGTGATGATAAGGGTCATGCTAGCCTACTTCTGTTTCTTGACTACTCAAAAGCATTCGATACATTAGATCCTAAGCTGTTGTGTGGGAAATTGCAATATTACGGTTTTTCACTGGCAGTTGTCATTCCTTAGCAACCGCGCTTAAAAAATTTCTATAGGTAATGTTTTCTCAAATACAATATATATTCAGGAGTCATACAAGGCTTCATGTTATCTCCGTTATTATTCATATCAGATTTAGTAACTCAATTAGCGTACGCGGACTCTATTGCAGCTTTGAGATTACTTACATTGTAGAAGTCATACAACACATTATTACTGACTTAGAGACTCTACCTCCATTTATGAAATACATAACCTAACACTTATTTCGGACAAATCAAAATTTGTGTGCATATCAAACAAAGCAAATAAAAACATTATAAAAACAAATGCTAACATTTCGTTGGGTGGCGTGTCTCTTCCTTGCGTAGAAAGCAAAATATCTATATATATATATATAAACAACACATAAAAAATATAAATAATAAAGCATTCTGTTCTCTAACAATCATATTTAATTTAAATTAAGAAGATTACTTTGCGACAGTCTCGTTCTCTCTCATTACTCATATTGTGATTCCATTTACATGCTATCCCTTTCTGAAATCGAATGTAACAGAATATAAACAAATGCAAAATTCCTACTGTCGATTCTTTTACGGTATATAGAAATATAGTGGAAACCATTCGCGGGAGGAGAAACGGCCTGTCGTCGGATGTACAAAAAAATGGTTAAAAGTATCAGCAGAGATGTTGCCTGATGTTTTATAAGTTTTTTTGTTACCCTTCTAAAGTAATTTGTGATTTGCCATGCTACCCTAACCTATAGCTATATCTTTTTATGTATGTCTTTTATTGTCCTGAATATCTAATAATAAATTGCGTTTCAAACGTATTGAATATTTTTTTAACCTATAGCTATATCTTTTTATGTATGTCTTTTAGTGTCCTGAAGATCTAATAATAAATCGCGTTTCAAACGTATTGAATATTTTAACATTCTCTGGTTCTCGTTTCGTTTATGGAATACTCTCTTCGTGCTTAAGTCTGAATATTTTATATAATTATATGCCCTAATATAGCTGTCAGCGAGGGAATTTTATTATATTGGATTGCGCCGTATAAATTTGGGAGTGTATTAAATTTCTTGGCACCATAATTAAATAATTTTATATATCGGACTGCTTATAAAGTCTTTGTCAAATTCCTTATCGTTGTTTAATAAACTTCTCTAATACTCTCTATAGGGGCTCAAATTTTATTAAAAAGTAATAAAGCGTATAGTTATTTTAAAATTATTTTTCCTACAAAATGCGCAAAAAGCAGATGCCTAACTAGACTAGTCCTGGCTTCATACTGGATATTATAGAGAAAACGGTCGAGATGTCCCGTGACTTTGCAGCTGTCGAAATAAAACTTTTTAATTTTGTTGTTGTAACTGTATATCGTCCCCAAACGGAGATTTCTTAATGTTTGTAGATAGAATTAATCAAGATTTAGATGTTTTGTCAAATAATTTTAAATATTGTATAGTAACAGGTAATTTTTATATCGATTTTAGTGTTAATGGTGGTAGAAAAGCGGATTTTATTAATGTCTTAAATACTTATGGTTTCACTCAACAAATTTTTCATATCACAAGAAAAAATATATGTTTTGATAACATATTGGTAAATGTTTGTAATGTTTTAGATTTTGACACCTCTGTTTTTCAAGGGTTAATGTCTGACCCCCAAGCAATGGAAATAGTTTTAAAAAATATCTGTCAGATTGAAGAAAAGGGCTCCCAGATTTACACTTATCACCAGCCGATAAGCCAAGTGGGTGTTAATAGTTTATTTTAGATATTAAATAATCTAGATTGGTCCTTTGTGACTTCTGATATTGAATGATAAAGGTGAAGTGTTTATAAATATTCTTTCTCACAATTTTAATGCATGTTTCCTAGTCAGAAAGGTCGTGTCTAAGTGTAACAAATAATGTGAGGTGGTATAACTCTGCTCTGGGTGAAATGAGGGAACGCCTGGCTTTTTTAAATGATCTGTATAATCTTTCTAGATTGCCTGAAATGTATGATTTGAGGAATAAAAAGTCTATAAACAATGCAAAAAAAGCAGCAAACTCTAATTTTGTTTTAAATTCTGAAAATAAGGTTAGGGTAGCATGGCAAATCACAAATTACTTTAGAGGGGTAACAAAAAGCTTAATAAAACTTCAGGCAACATCTCTGCTGATACTTTTAACCATTTTTTTGCAAATATAGCAGAGGAGATATTGCAAGACATTCTCCAAACTTCGGATGATCCCGATTATTACATCCGACGACAGACCGTTTCTTCTTCCGCGAATGGTTTCCACTTTAGGGAGTTACGTTTTGTGTAGGTCAGAGATGCAGTAGAAAGCCTTAAACCCAAAAATAGTATAGACATATTCGGTTATAATGTAATCCTATTGAAAAAATTAAAAAATATTTTGATTAGACCATTAACATATTTAATAAATTCGTGTATTAGGGAAGGTATATCTAAATGTCTTTAAAAAGTCTAAACTAATCCCCATCCATAAAAAGGATGATATTGACAGTATGAATAATTACAGGCCAATCACACTGGTACCAGAGCTTTCTAAAGTTTTCGAACATCTACTTAAAGAACAACTTTGTGGATATTTTGAAAATTATAGCCTATTTACGAATAGTCAATTTGGCTTTCGGATATGCTTATCGACAACTAGTGCAATACTATCCTTATTGGAATGTGCTGTCGAGGGCTTTGAAGAGTGTAAACGTGTAGAAGCAATCCTATGTGATCTCT
Source organism: Kuschelorhynchus macadamiae (assembly GCA_030620095.1). NCBI lineage: Eukaryota > Metazoa > Arthropoda > Insecta > Coleoptera > Curculionidae > Kuschelorhynchus > Kuschelorhynchus macadamiae. Next base: position 1,049,135 of record JAUTXW010005266.1, on the reverse strand, counting down.
CCAAGGTCTTCGATTGCATATCCCATGACATCCTCCATCTTAAGTTGAGACATTATAGAGTTGGCGATCTTAGCATAAAATTAATAACCAATTATCTGACAGATAGAACCCAGCAAACTATCTTTGAGGGTCAGCTATTTGAGTCTTTGAGTATAAAACATGTCGTACCACCGGGGTCAATCCTTGGCTGCCTTCTCTTTTTGATTTATATCAGTGATATTAAAACTGCAACTGATAACAAACTTGTAATTTTTGCGGATGAGACCACCGCACTCACAAAGAGTAAATATTTGGATTCTCTGTTATCCAGATGCAGGAATCACCACTCTTTCTTTTAGTGCCCAAGTAGACCTTTTAGTTAAAAAATTAACAACCTCAGTTTTTCTTCTTAAGAATATTAAAAACATAGTCGAAAATAATGTTCTGCTAATGTCATATCATGCCTTATTTCAACTCACTGTGACTACGCAATTTTGGCGTGGGGTCATATTGCTCAAGCAAGTAGGGTGTTCAAGGACAGTTCGGGTTGTTTCCGACTTGCACTACAGAGCAAATGTTAGGAATGCATTTGTAAAGCTTAAAATATTGACTATACCCTCACTTTACATTTTTGGATGCTTGGTTTATATAAAGAGGAATTTACATGCAGATATATACAGATACAATTTATGTAATGTCCACCATTATCATGACACTAGAAACAAAAACAATATAGCTCTGAATATTTTGAGGTTGAAAAAGTTATATATTGGCTCTACCTACCTTTGTCCAACACTTTATAATAAGGTTCCTCAATATGTTAGGGAAAAGAATGAAAAATTTTATTTTAACTTTATAAAGAAATAAAAAAGCATTCTATAGTGTACAGGAGTTTCTGGAAATGAGTGGTAATCTGTGAGTCCTTTATGGTAATTTGTCATATTTGAGGCTAAAGACAATAGTTTAGTTACATAAATTTTATTTTGTGTCTGTTACAATTTAGTAGTGTGAATGTGTTTTTTTTTCAAACTCTGTAAATGTGTTCCCTACTATAGAACGGGAGCTTTCACAGACTTGGTCAATTAAGACTTAATGGTTCTTGGGATTAGACTGTCAAAATGAAATCACTTTCGGACGTTTCTCCTTCGACTGCACGAGGCATCTTCAGGGAACTTTACATCACGAGATCGGAGTGCTGAATGACGTCGGAGAGATCTAGGCCGGCTATTTATAGTCGACCTGTGTTCACCGAACCATGTCCCGGTTTTACGATCGGTTTCTACGTATGATGTAGACTGCAGGGTGTATCTCTACTAAAATTATTAGGATGCTTATAAATTTCAATAGATTCTCTATTCTTCCCTTTATATAATCCCGAGACCGATGCCAGAACTTTGGTTTGTTTTACATTTATGACATGTCCAGTGGAATGTTGGTGATCAGAAACGGCAGATTGTACAATTTGTTTCTTTCTAATACATAATTCATGTTCCTTAAGCCTAGTTGATACGATCGTCGAGTTTCTCCAATATAGAGATCACCAAAGGAACAAGAAGTTGCGTATACTCCTTCCGTTTGGAAAGAAATAATGTCCTTTGGCAATCGCAAACGTTGTCCAATTTTCTTGTGTGTGTTGAAGATTGTACGTATGTTGGATAGGCGAAGTAACCTTGCAATCTTGTCTGTGGTTCCGCCTATAAATAGAAGAACTATACTTTCTATCGGTATCCATATTAGTTACATTTCCCAGGGTAGGATTATTATATTTTCTAATTGACCATCTAATATCCTCGTGCAATATACATTCCCTTTTAAAACTTGAGTCAGTTTCTCAGTTTTCGATTGTAAAGCAGTTTTGTCACAAATGCGAGGGCTCTGTAAACCAAAAAATTATTAACTTATTGCTTTTGTGCCGAATGATGATTGGAATTTGCATTTTGGTGTCTGTATGCGTTGGTTTTCTATAACAGTGTCTTTCTGACTCAATTACCATCCTAAATTTTATATTAGAATGTTCCTGATTCAGATCAAGGAACACGAGAGGGTTTTCTGGATTGTGAGGCCATATTATAAACGTATCCCGATGTCTATATCCTTCCGACTTTCTTTGAAAAAACGCAATTAAATGAGAGTATTTATTAATATCCACATTTTTTCTAATAGACATCACACTCCGCAACATTGAATAGTACGCCCAAAGAGAGAATGGTTTTTTAATTTTAATCATTAAAATAGGCTAACAATGCGTTCTCACTGGAGATAGTTTTTATGTTCTCTTCTTAACACTATTTCTGATACCAGGAGCAGGCCAACTCATATTTTTGCCCGTGATTTTTCGGACAGAATGCTAATTACGCCGGTAGCCACTTTTTCGAGGTCGGATAGAAGATCTGAATCGCTCATGCAGAAAATGAATAAAACTCGTTCCGAACTTTGTGACAAATTACAAATTGTTTTAAAGCATTATTTTCTAATGTTTTCTATGAAAGACTTGGGTGCTATGGTACCTGTACTTACTACAGGTAACAGAGGTAATTTGTTTTTAAATATTTGATAGGTAATCTTTTCATGAAAATATAAATTATATTATAACTCGGAGAAGATTTTTAAATGATCGTAGATAAAATTTTGTACGATACACGTGTGATACATCGTTATTAACATACGCGTGTGGAAGTTACACAACGAGTGTGTAGCAGAATAATAATGCTTTTATCCCACTTTATCGTAAATATCTATTATTTATCTGATTTTTTCACTTTTAATTTAGTAATATATTTACCTTGTGAAACCAAAAAATTCAATGAAATAAAAAATTATAAATTTATTTCCAAACGTGTGAATACGAAATAACGCCGATTAAAGCATGAAACAAAATAAGAAAAGAGCTTCTAACGAAATATTGAAAAAATAAGAACGAAAAATAGCATATTGGCTTTTCTGTCAAAATCCAACAATTCCATTTTCTTTAAATCTCAGCATCGAAAACCAAGCTAACAACTTAAATGTGGTACATATAAATTTTTTGTTAATCTGAATAATTTTCATCGGATTCGCAGTTGCGACAAATAAACCAAGGTCCTAACACTGGAACCTGTGGTTAGAACTCTTGTATTTTGATAAACCAAGGATTGTTTTTGGTGCAGTGGGAATAAGCCCATTGTGGACATTTTCTGCACTGCAGCCAATCATCTGTACTTGATCTATATGAACCACAGCAGATCAAATAAAAAGTGTCCTCTTTTTCGGACGATGACGGTTATGAGGTTTGTGCAGCATTTCGATTTCTTTTTTTATTTGCCTTTCCCTTAAGTAAAGACTTAAAGGTTATTTTTCTTTTTATTGAGGATATAGTCTTTTTATTAAGGCGCTCTTCTAAAAGAATTTTTTCAGGTGTGTCTGTGAGGATGGCAATTTTTCCTCTTTGCCTATTAGATTTTGCTGAAATCCGCTTTGAGAAAAAGTCTTAGCTGTTCCGGGATATATTTTGTTTATTTGGTGAGTATAGTCTTAAGGCCTGGAGAGGTAAGTGTCTTAAAACAGGATCTTCAGAAGAAATCTCAGCTGTGGAACTCAGACAAGCTTTAAATGTAAAAGGAAAAGAAGTAGAATTGGGGCTATTCTGCGATGAGTGCAGCACCGAGGGAACCGGTGGAACAGAATCTTTGGATGTAGATGGCTTTGCGAACGCATGTTGATCAGAGGGTAATTTTCTTGTCAATTCATCGTTAGGCTGAATATCTTCCAAACGCCTGTTCCAGAACTAGGTGCAAATTCGTCATTAAGAAATTTTTTTTATTAAATGGACAAATTCCTGTTTTTAGACGTTAAACCTTGTGATAAAGCATTTCGAACTGAGCCAGTCATTCCCTTGCCTGGATTATTTCTCTTCCAATTGTCACACTCATTATTATAAAACTTTTTAAACGGACCAAATACAGAACAATCGAGTGATTGCAATTTGTGTAAAGTAGTTTTCTCGACAAAAATGAATAACAGGGAGAGACAAATAAGATGAGTGAATGTATAAAATTAGCAATTCCATGAATTCAAAAAATTCGGGTTTTTTCATTCATCCACTCTTATTAGCTTCCCAATACAACCGGGTGACCCTTCCCTGATTAAATAATCATCTAACCTTGCCAAAGAAAATATAAACATAGGTGGAATGCTGCTACTTAAAGCATTTATACTATTTGCGGCCAGACACTTAGTAACTAACGTACTTTTCTCTTGGGAAGTTATAGCACCAACTTGTTTAACAACTTTTATAGCAACTACTTTGTTAGGCCTCTGCACGGCGGTGCAAGCAGTTTCATCCGCGTTATATATATTATGGCTCAATGTGGTGCCTGTCAAAAATATTTGCCAAATTCTCGAGAAACTTAGCAACGTTCTCTTTGTTAAAATTCATCGCCCGGGACAAACTGATTAGACTCTGCACTTTGTATGGATAAATATAGATTCGTTAAGAAATGTTGTTAGGTAATCTTAACTCTTCCTGCGGAGAAAATACCTTGTTAGGCTGTAGCTAGCTTACGGTTATTCATTTACTTCAGCGCCTTCACAAATCGTTGGAGCAACACATGACAAAGCTTAGACTCTCTAGCTGCAGCTCTCACTGCTATATTGCCATTTAAAACCCTGTTTGCAGCTTCAACAAAGGTTTCGCGTTAACTTTGGCCGCTATTCGTTTTCCTAAGTTTTCCTAAATGAGATACATTCACTCCGGTGTCCACTGTAACATGTTACAATCGCAACCCATGTTTATGATACAATTGACACGGACCGGACGCCTATCATATGTTGGTGGTTTAGAATGACCAAAACACAAAACTAAATTATTTCCACTGATCTAATTAAATTCAACATCAAAGACGTGCTTCCGAAATTATTCCATTCCATAAAAATGAGTTTAAATACTTACTTTTTGTAACAAAAACACACCTATGGGTATAATAAGTGCACAAAACAAATGCATTCTAACCACTAACGCTCAAGATGTGCTCCCACTAGTAATAAAGAAGATAACTCTAAGGTTTCTTCCTCAAAAGCTTTTGTGAAAATATTAGCTACCTCTTGTGACATCCGGAGCTCCTGAGGTTTACTTATAAAAAGTTCCTTGAAAAACAAAATATGTTGACGTGGGATATGCTGTCATCAGATCCAAAAGTGAGTTGTCAATATTATTATGGTTTAATAAGCTTGATATTATGGAAATTGAAACATTTATAGGCACATTCGTATATAGCGGTTCTAGATCGAAACTGACTAAGATATATTTTGGATCTAATTAGATTGCTTTTAATTTATCTAAAAAATACATAGAAGTTCTAATATATGAACGCGTTTTTCTTATAACATTATTAGGAATATTTGAAAAACACTTATTTTGTATTGCACTGACGATAGATCGAAAATAATCTTATGCATTTTAGGTAGTCCGTAGATTTGTGACCAAAATCCCTTACAATCGGAAACAGAGAAACTAACTCAAGCCTTAAAAAGCAATACAGGCGGCCCGTTGCAGAAAGCCCAATTAAAGTTTAGAATGTTTAACAGAATGTCAAATTTGACAGCAAGTTCTTAGGTTTCTATAACCAGCTTGTCAAATCCGAAAGCTCGGTAAATATTCTAAACAGCAATTAATTTTTGTGCAACCGGCTGTGAGGATATTAGACGGTCAATTAGAAAATATAATAATCCTACTCTACGAAAGAAACTAATAAGGAGTTCAACACACACATGAAAATTGGACAATGTTTGCGATCGCCCCAAGGACATTATTTCTTTCCAAACTGAAGAAGTATATGCAATTCGATGTTCTTGTAGTGATGGCTTTATTAAAGAAACTGGATGATCCATAGCGACTAGGCTTATGGAACATGAACGATGTATTACAAAGAAACAAACTGGATAATCTGTTGTATCTGAACACCAACATTCCACTGGGCATGGCATAAATGTAAACGAAACCAACTTTCTTGCATCGGTCTCGGGATTCTATAAACGAAAAATTAGAGAATCTATTGAAATTTATAAGCATCATAACAATTTCAATAGTGATACGGGCTTCAGTCTACATCATACGTGGAAACCGATCGTTACACCGGGTCATGGTTCGGTGAACACAGGTCGACTGTCCCTTATTATAACAGGACACATTTCAGGTCGCCAGTATCTAAACTTACTGAAAGAAAATGCGGTAGAGATATTTTAATGTCATCTCCATGACCGTTTATTCTTAACTTCTCTTTTAAAAATATATTATACCTTAAGTTAAGTTATTGATAAACATGCATGTTATATTAACCTACTTAATCCTAATTAGATCTAAACAATAATTGCAATATCAAACATAACATTTTGTCTAACCTTACTCTTTACTAACTGTGCTAATGATATAAATATTTAATAAATATGTAATTGATTTATCTAGTACATCTTTACCTTGGAAAAAATAAAAATGTATGTTTACATACGTTTTTTTTTGCTTTTGCTTCTACCTGCCAGTATATCTCTTAAAGTTATTTTTATGAACTAGCTTACATTTATTATCAATAATTAACTCTAAATTTTGATCCTGAATTTGCAGAAGGACCTTTAAAAAGAGGATCCCATTTATTAATGGCATTATTAATTTTTAATAGCACCCAATCTGCAACATTATAAATAATGGGTTTACATTGTTTGTCAAAATATGCTTTTTGAAGTCACTACATTATTTTTAGCGTCGCTCCATGCAGTTTGAAGTCTAAATTTTAATTCTGAAGGATAATTGTCGAAATTATACATGGGATCGATCCCATTTGTTATGTTACTTGGTCTATCAAATACTAGTTCAAAGGGTGCGTACTTTGTTGTCGTATTGACTGTGTTGTTATATGCAAAGAACCAAGAAGAGATCCAGTCTGATCAATGATTGCTACCTTTTGAAATTTGCATACGAAGATATGCTCCCAAGTGCGTATGTGAGTTTTCAAGAACTCCTAGAGTATCATGATGATGCGCCGTAGAGTTTAAATGCTGAATATGTAACAACTTACATGTTTCTTTGAAAATGTTGGCTAAAAATGCAGTTCCTTGATCTGTAAACATTTGGCACGGTATTCCGTTACGTAAAATAAAATAATTTACTCATGATTTCGCAATTGTTTCGGATTCCTTATCGAGTAAAGGATAACATTCAACAAATTCAGTAAGGTCGCACTGAAGTATTAGGATATATTTGTTACCATGTACGTTGTAGCTGTTGTCGTTATCGCCATTGCTTCCTTCCTTTGGACCAACTGCTTATCACTCTGATAGTCATTATATCCTTTTACAAAGTTCTCTACTTCTCTCCTCATACCTGACCAAATATATTGTTTTTTAACATTATTATATATTCACTGTATACAAGGAAGTCCTCCCGTGGGTAATATATGAAAATCATTTAAGATTAATCGTTTCAGTTCTGTGTCGTTTATGCATTGAACATCTTTAATAGTTTTTATTTTTAGCGATGTAGGCATTAAGTAATTTTTATATTTCCATAACGTTTCTAAAAACTTATTTCCCATAGCGTTTTTTATTACAAATAATTTCAGAATATTATATGTTTTACAACATTTTTCCAGCTCCCTCAGCGACGTACCTAGGTCATACGCTGATCGGAATTTCTGGTTTAGATACATTATAAGCAAATTTACATCAAATAAAACTGATTTAAATTGTGAACTAGTATTCTGATTATTTTTGCATTGATAATTCTAAAATCAGTTTCTACTGGGGATAGTAGTTTCACTGCATCTGTAGGGCGTTTTAATACTTCAACAACTACAGGGTAATCAAACGCGCTATCATTTGGAGCATTTTCATCCTGACTATTTGACCTTGTTTTCCTTGCCTGTGCTCGGGTCATGATATTTACTCTCTTACTCAGTTTACCATACATATCTCTCAATTCAGTCACATCAATGCATACTCGAGATAAAGCATTTGCTATTACATTTCAGTCATATCAATGTATAATCGAGATAAATGTTCTGCTGTTACATTCTCTGAGCCTTTCACATAATCAATCGAGAAATCTTATTCATCCAAAACCAATCGAAATTTTGTTAACCTACTTGAAGAGTTTGTCATGTTAAACAAGTAAATTAGTGGACGATGATCCGTAAAAATTTTAAATTTTCTCGCGAAGAGATATGGCCTAAAGTGTTTTAGAGGCCATACTACAGCTAATAGCTCTTTCTCGATAGTACAGTAGTTTATTTCTGCCTTGTTTAAAGTTCGAGCTCCTAATGCATGCTCGCGTCCGTTCCCAATAAAAATGTATAATGTTTTGAGAAATCTGGATATTGTAACACTGGTGGTTTATCAATGACTGTTTTAACTGATTAAATGACTTTTCGCATTCTTCAGTCCATTTAAAATCTATATTTTTCGAAAATTATGTGACATAAATACAACATTTCTTTTTTAAAAAAATCGCATTTACTAGGGTTTAATTTTAAATTTATCTCTTTAAGGCGTTGAAAGACTTTTATTAGATTTACATTATGATTTTGTAAAGAATTACCAAATACTATCAAGTCATCTAGGTAAACAAAACAAGCATCAAAGTTTAAACCCGCCATTGCTACTGGCATAAGCTTTGCAAACACATTGGAACTAATTTTTTTACCCATTGCGAAACGTTACATTTGGAATTGACACATATCTGTAATAAATGCCGTTCATGGCCTACTTTCCGGCTCTTCGACAGATCTAAAATTTCGGTAATATTGGCTAATGGATAATTCTTGTCGTTTTTAATTTGCTTATTAAGCAATCTATAACCCCAAACTACCTTAAAGCCTTTATTACCATTTTGGTCCGGTTTTTTAGGAACGATTAGCATAGGAGAAGACCACTCGGATTAAGCCTCCTCGATAATTCCATCTGGTAACGTTTTATTAAGTTGCCTGTGAATTTCGTCTTATTGCCCCTGTGGTAACCTATACAATTTCATATATAAAGGTGTCGAATTTTTATTCAAGTAAATTTTTTGCCTATAAATATTTCTCACCGACAAAGTATCTCCCTCTAAATGAAACATATCTGCGCATTTAGCATAAATCTTTTCAATGCATAGTTTTTCCTTGTCATTTAATAATTTTATGTTTACCAAATCTAATACCTTATCCACTCGTTCCACTATCTTTTCATTCATACCTTTAAAAATTAATAAAATTTAAAATAAAGTAACAAGCATAAATTCCTACATCTGTATTAATACAAATATCGACCTTACATGCAAAAAAATCGGTGCACTAATGCCAGTATTTTATTATTTACAGCAACAAAAAAGATACTCGTATGTTTGGACCCAAAAATAGTGGTTTGAAGTCGAAAGTGCAGCATCCTGACAAGATTTCGAAAGGACAAAACTGGCATAAAGGAGGCAAAACAGGTTTTCAAGATTGCTAAAATTAAATTCTTGTTTAGTCTGTAATATTAAGAAATAAATATCTTTAGATGTTATTTGTGTTTTTGTTTTTTAAATAATCATAATTTTAATTGATGAATAATATTGTATGGATATAGGCATCGCCACCCACATAACAACATTCGAACTTGCAGTAAAACGTTTCTTTAGAACGAGGTGGTGAACTACTTTAGTTTAAGAATACTGATAGTTGTTGATAATAGGTGGCGCTATACATACCGATTAATCATCATAATATAATTTGGTATAACAAATGAAATCTTCGCTTGAGATATGGGTAATCTAATTAAACTATAAAACCAATATATAATTTAAATAAAGCGCACATATCAATTATTAAAAATTAACACTAAAAGAGTACATTATAAATGTTAAACTTAAAGATTAAACTGTATAACAAAATTAGAATGTTACAGCCTACAGAGTACCTTTGATTTTACTTATTATATCTCAGTTAATTTCAGTATTGTGATAGGGTTACCCGCTACGTCTCAAATAAATAAATAAAATAAATAAATAATTTTAAATATTTTAAATAACCGCTCTATAACCGTGTTACATGGTATACAGTATTTAATTCATTATGTGCAAATCAAACCAAATACTTTACGAACATACGCAATGTCCAGAAGAAATATCTTAATGTCAACCCTTAAGATTCGTCATATAATATATCAGCACGTGAATCAAAATAAGATTTTTTCAGATAAGGGCTACGATAGAAAAAAACCCAAGTATTTCAAACAAAAAGCGCAAACAAATAATCATACATTGATTATCATAAGGCATTCGATAGTGTGCCACATTTCTGTCTACTGGAAGTTCTGCAAATCTATAAAGTACATCCTAGCATTGTGCATTTCTTAAGTACTATAGGCACACCAACATACAAAGCGATTTTTTAGCCAACGATAGTTTTTTCATGCCATGAAGCCCCTCTCAACCATGTTTAACAACTCAAAATACGGATTCTATTTTAGAGCCAACAAAAAGACAACACCCCAATATATCCCATTTTATGTATATGGACTATAGAACATTCTACACATCATACACAGCTAGATAACTTTATAAATAATTTAATAATTCAGAGATAAGTATTATAAATAACAACAACCTCGTCTACTACAGGATAAGCAAAGAAACCGAAAGTGAAAGTAAAAAGTATAAAGAGAGTTAACATACTCCTTTGATATTCTCACCTGGATAATGAGTCTTTGCTGAGAAGGCTCAAACATCGAGTCTGGACGGAGCCGTTAAGCCGGCTGATAACAATTACCCCCATTCAATCTAGCATCAAATGATATAAAGATTGTTTTCAGATGCAGGCAATATTGGACAGTGCTCACAAAAGGAACTAGATGGCAGATATCACCATGATCTACATTAACCTCATTTCAACAAAGAAGCATGCAACAAGTGGCTGAGTGATGGATTATTATGTTAGAAGACTAAGGGATTTATGACTAAATGCTGCCAGTAATAAATGTAGGAAGCGCAGTCAGAAATCGGAAAATATTCAACTCTTAATATCAGAGTGCACATATAACATCGAATATCTGCATAAGCAGATCCAAGTATGCAATATACCATTACAAATTGGCTAATAACTATGGCTTGATGAACTTGATATAGTACAAATATCAGCCTCCGGTAGTTTTGGGAAATCAATTATATAGGCTTTACTAAGATTGGGCTAGGAGATAATAGCCATATCTTATAGGATGGCGACGAATAACCGTCGCCATATTATATTGCTGGTCAAAAAAGTCAAGATTATTTACTTTATCAATTAGGCTATGCCCAATAATAAAAACTTATTAGAAAAATACTATGAGAAGAAGGCTAAAAATGCTGAATTGGCAATAGAAAAACAGTAGATATGGAAACCTGATCGGGTAGAGATTAATACCAATAACCACATTTTCTATAGGACTTGTCCAGAACAATCTGGAAAAAAACTATACGTAGATTGAGACTGCATAAGAACACTGACATTGATATCCAAGAGGCAGTAATTCTTACTACCTGTCACCTAGTGAGAAAGTACTGCCGGGAAAATTCGTAACATTATGTATCCCAGTTGATGCATGCGCCCGAGATAGATAAGTTCCACCAACAATTGGTGAGAAATTAAAAAAATAATAGCAATAAACAGTTTCTTTCATTAAGTAACACTTTTGACTTTGAATTGAATTATTATTGCTTAAACCCTGTTGATACACAATCTACAAATATAACCTTACACATGGGCATAAAGTATACCACGGCAAAAAGTTTGTATACCATACCATAATAAGTTGTAACATAAGATATTTTAAGCAAATACTGAACCTACCTTAGCATCAACCCACCATCTTCACCTCTTTCGGGACCATAATTTCCACTGCCACATAACCTGCTGATTGCTGATTTACGTCGAGTTTCAAGGGTTGACGATTCTTCCTTGCTGAATGATACCCGAGCTAGTGATAGCCTCGCTGCTAAGGTGGATTTTGACACGTGCTGCGGAAGTTGCAAAGAGTTTTGATCTAGAAATAAATTGTACAACATTAAATTTGCTCCTGCTAATAAAACTTTAATCCGCTAATGGGAGTTAAAGTGCTTTTCTATAAATATTGTTATACTTATAAGGATTATTATTTAATTAACTTATAATTTCTCGCCCCAGAAGATTAACAACCCTGTTTAGAGATAAATATGTTTGCTCATGATTGTATTTGCCAGTGTATTTTGATAACTGTTACTTAACCAATAGCACTTTTTGTTATTTTTTTTTGTAGCAATGACCATTTTACCATTATAAGAGTGTGATTAATAAAGCAAGTAAATTGACATGCTTACTGAAACCTATTCCAGTGCATTATTCTGTCATAATTTAAGATGAGTAACTTATTTTTATAAGAGTCTTAAGGGCAAGATTAAGTAATTTTTATAAAATTATAATTAGTATTGTGAGTAGCCGAATGAATTAAATGAAAAGCCGCTGTTTTTTGAAAAAAAGTTAAAATAAAATTTATTTCAATTTTGTAATAAAATTTTGGAAATATAATTTTTAAAAACCAAAACGCCGTGAACTACAAAAAAAGACACATATAATCTCATCCGAATCTATGTATCTGTACTGTAAATTCTCCCACTCGATTAAAGGTACCAAACAAATCCAAATGATTCATATCAGGCAATCCAGGCGGCCATGATTGTGATCCATCAAGACCAATCCAGCTATCAACGTATTTTCATTCAATTAATAAAGAAGAAGATAAGGTTCAATTAGAAAACCTCTTGCAATTCCAATCAATAAGTTTATAGGAAATTGCTCTTGCTTGAAAGTGGTTTTGAATTATTACCTGAGGATTATCTTCAGCTTATACGTGATTATTGTAAAAGTTCATTACTGTGAAAAAAACACCTTGGATAAAAAATGTCCCTCTTACAATAGTCACCATTATAATATTATCTTGTATCCACGTACAAAAGGCAACTTTTTTAGGAGAGTTACTAAGCAAAAGAGCTTGGACACGTTGTATGAGATCAGGATATAGTCACTGCCATACCAGTGCACGGCCTCCTACATCTGAAGTGCTCTTATTCTTTTAGGACTTCCTATGAGAAGAGTTGCCCTTTTAAAACTTCCCGTATCATAATAATCATACGTGAAGATTAATAAAGGTTTGTGTGTTAGATACTGGACGTTGCAGAAATCTTACTAAAAAGTATATATTTGCCTTTTCATTTTTTCAATATTTATCCATTTAAAAAAACGAAATAACTAATAATGTATTATCAACACTATTGATTATTTTTAATTTAAATTGTCAAGATACATTATGTTATTATCAGGAACGATTTTTTAGAAGCATGCATTTGCAAAGTCACAGATTTGTTTGATTTTCTCAAAAACTGCTCATTTTAGCCAAAAAGAAAAATAATCAGATTTTAAAATAAACAGTGACATACCTTAAATTTACTAAAATAAAAATCGGAATGGTTGTTCATGCGCACGTTAATGCCTCACTCGGATTTCTTCTAGTAGGAAAAAGTAACACTTTTAACACTTTTATACTATTTTACTCTATTTTATATACCAAATTTCTGGATGTTGCAAATATTTAAAAAAAAATCCTTATTTTTTTTCAAAATGGTTAATAGGATAACGTGCACGAAAGAAAACTTTTAAATTCTTTTAGTTTGTAACTGGTAAAACGCTATTAGTTTTCAAAATGGACAGGGGTAAATTCACAAAAATAAAAATTGGAATAGCTGCCCTTGCGCACACCTGTGGGTCAGTTGATTTTGTTTCACTTGAAAACAGTAATATTTTAAACATTTTTTGCACACCAAGTTTCAATAAAAAACGTGAAGGAATTTTCCAAATATTAATAAAAAAACCTTGTTCTTTAAAAAAGTTTAACACACTGTAGCTCGAGAATGGAGCTTTTCAATCCTTATGTATACATATATAAACATTTTTTCTTAAAATGATCGCAGCAATGAGCTCTGAATGCTTGGCTATTCACTTAATTAACCCTGTATATATACAGGGTGTTCCGAAAAATGTGGACAATCTCTTAGATATAAATAGATCAACTAAAAGTAATGCTAGTTTGTCATATCGAATTTTTCCTTAAACTGCTCACTAATTGTGTTCTGTTGTATGATTTTTGTTTTGGGAAAAATAATTATTATTCGCACCGAACACAGTCATCTTCCCCACCAGGGATGCCATGTTCTATTTAAGGGTTGTTTTAATTTGGAAAAATTATTAAATTTGTCTCCTGTAGCTTTTGAAAAATGCGTGACTCTTGACCTGCGGTCAAATTCGCTGTCCAACTCTCCATCGCAGATGGAAACAAGGTCAATCTCTTTTCCCGGATTCTAATCACTTTTAGAGAAAAAAAATCAAAGTCAGAGAAACTGGAGACTTTTGGGTTTTCTGAATTTCAAAGAACTATCATTATAAATTGTTTGCAGAGAATTGCGCTCTATGCGAACGTTATCGAGCAACGAATATTCTCTACTTTGTTTATTCATGGTAATGTTTTTATCAAACGTTACGATAATTTTGTTTAGACTTAATTTGGAGTTAACTGGAGATATCTCTCGTCGATAATCTCGAGTTTCGGGAACCTTCATGGAGAGGTCCTCCAGTAGGTTCCACCAGAGAAAGTGTTGTATTTATATGCCGTAAAACTTTCGTCGTGTCGGGAGTAGTATTCATGGTCTTTTTGTGACAAGCACCATCACTCACCCGAGGAACTGTTGGAATTTTGTTCCCCTCGCCAAATAAAAGCGTGAGCTCAGAAAGGGGAATTTGGTTGCTGGGCTGTGAATAAACTGACATACCTTCTGTGGGAACTACTCCAGAAGTTAGAATAGCCACAGTAGACAGTATAAAAAAGTGTAGTTTAAAATCAAAATTTGGATTTCCCGAACAAGAAAATTAGGTAGCAACAGGATGTCTGTCTCAAGGTAAAGTCAGGTAAACTTATACTAGAAATGCTACCGGGTGGATACCTAACTCTTGGTCTAGTAGAGTCGAACGCGGTCTTATCGTGAGGGTCCAAAGGTCACCAACATTATCAAATCAGAAAACACAGTGAATACCAAAATGTTGTATGATTCTTTTATCGAGCTATTAAATACCGAAGGCCTATTTACAAATATACAGGGAGAAAGAAATTTTTTTTTTATTATATTACGTAATATTATTAAGATAGCCACTTAATATTATTTTATATATTAAATGCCGAGAGAGTAAATAAGAAAATTCGCTAAATATGTATTTGGTTAGAATTTTTTAGTTGGCAAAAACAAAAATACACACTTAATAAAGTCGAAAGGCGGTTCGAATCAGTGGAACAATCAGGATATGTTCTGTTTATAGAGCCACTTATTGAAAGTGAGATTTTTTTATCAAAATTTTATTTTGCAAAAATATTATACAGTTTTGTTAAAAACACAAGATAATTAGTTATTACTTCCCTCGTGAGATTTTTTCAGATCTTTTTGGTTTAAGGGTCCCTAGATGTAGGTATGTCTGTCCGTCAGTCTGTCTGTTCGCGGCATAACTAAAAAACTACTTATCCGATTTCTTCAAATTTCAGTCTAAAATTAAGGACCCTGCATGCGAAAAGTACAGGCTATATATATATAGCCTGTATTTTTCGTTAGCCCCGAGTTTCTGGTAAAGCGATTTTACCGATTTTTATATATCAAATTTTGTCTTATAATTAACAGAAAAATTTACTTATTTTAAACACACTTTAAAATTGGAACAAGTATTCTATAATTATTTATTTATTACCTACAAAATCACAAATGTACTAAAAAAGGAAGCAAAAAAATGGTGTCAAATCTAATAAAAAAAATTTTAAATTAAAATTCACTGGCCAATATCCAGGAGTCAGTGACAAAAGCTCTGAGAATCGGTAAAAGGAATGTACAGAAACTGGTGCATGAAAAAAACATAATTTACTTCCAAAGAAGATTAAGAAATGTACACGAAAAAATCCAAAGGTAAAAGACTTCAGTTATAATGCAAAAATGGATATTCATAATGCAATTTATGATTTATACACGTCAAAGACTAATATAATCCTTCAGAAACTTTTTAATATTATAGACTAAAAAATATCAACATCACTTAAAAAGTCCTCATCTTCTGAATCGTCCTCAAATTGCGCAATGATCATTGGTGCTATTTCGACATCTAGAACTCGTTCTCGATTTCACCAATCCCATATTAATTTCTCCGTATGTTCCACAGATTTCTTCCAGTAAAATGCATTGTCCAGAATGATTAAAGATAGACCATCTAAATTTGGAATCAGTTGTTTTTTTAACCACTTTGCAAACAGTTCACAGTTAATATTATCATGGTAGTCCATACTTTTGGATACTGAAGAAAATAGTAAACTTGCACCTGGGAGAAATCCTGTTGAAGAACCTGCATGCAAAATAATGAACCATTTTCCCGTCCCACATCCCTTTTTTCTCTTGACACTTTACATACTCATCGTGCCAAGATTTCGAACCACTTCTATTAGAAAATATCCAAGTCTCGTCTAAAAATACCACTTTTCTAAATTTTTAATTAACATTTTCCGTGTATTTCTTTAAAAACTGGATACGCTGACTTGCTATATGTGGCAACTCGCATAAAAATCTTCGATTACAGTCCTTTTTATATCGAAAACCCAACGTTTTTATTAATTTTGACAACGATTTTAGTCCAATTTCCAATATGCCTCGATTTTTTAAAGCTTCTTTTAAAACTTGAAGGGTTATATTAGTTTTTGATGTGTATAAATCGTAAATTGCATTACGAACATCCATTTTTACATTGTCACTTAAGTCTTCTGTCCTTGGCTTTCTCGTGTACATTCCTTAATCTTCTTCAGTAGTAAATCACGCTTTTCTTCATGCACAATTTTCCGCACAGTCCTTATACCGATTCCCAGAGGTTTTGCTACTGTCTTCTGGATATTGGCAGGTGAATTTTCATTTTCGTAATATTTTATTAGATTTAATACCATTTTTATCGCTTGTGGATGAAAAAACCTGAAAATTGTTTTCTATTACTCATTTTGTCACTGACTTGTCAATCTGACTTTGAAGTGACCTCGCTCAAAGATTTTTGCAACTGCTGATATTTATATGTTTATCCTCTTTTTTCATATGAAAATATCATAGGTCTATCTAATTCATCTTCCGGATTTTACGCGGAGGATATGATTACAAGTTAACTTAAAAAGTTTGTCATTGAAAAATCATATGACCCGAACTCACACAAATCTTAATGGTTTTAATTGCCTAAATAAACCTGTCTTATGGTTCAAAAAAACCTTGTGTAGGCTTTGCTATGTCCGTACACATTTACTAAAATATTTCACCTTTTGATTTCACGTAATCAAAACGTTCAAGAAAATTACTTATTTGCACTATCACTTTTAGTGTTCAGTTATACGTGCTGACTCTGTACGTTTTTAGTTTTTGAATTTTTAAAGTTTATAAGTTTTTCAAAATCACTCAAGTAATTTCAACGAATCACTTGGAAACTGTTTTTTCGGTTTTTCAAAATCAATTTTTTTTTCAAAAACAGATGTTAGCAAATCTCTCGTATTTAGCAACTAACACTAGCAACTGTTCAAATTGGTAAAGTTTTTAATACGCAAAAACAACTTTCAGAAATTGAAAAATTACAAAAGTAACTTAATAGCTAAAATTAACTAACACAACTAATGAATATCTTTTCCTATCTAGAATAAAATATGTATGAATAATTAAAAATATTAAAATTCAGTAAAAATATTAAATGCAAAAATTTAGAAGAAACTCAAAAAGATATTTTTAGATCAAGCTTATCTTTCCCTATCAAATCCATCCATATCACGCCGCTTAATATTCGATACGCGAAAATATTTTTTCAAAAAATTATTACAAGACAAAATTATTAAAAATATCAAAGTTTATGATAGCAGTAATAAATATAAAATACGCAAATATATATAAACATAAAAATCAAAAATCAATCAATCAATCAAAAATTTGCAAGGTTAATTCTAATTGCCCCTAGAATTAACAATCCTCCTCACTCAGGAGATATTGAGAACTTCGGTAGCTGACGTGCCAAAAGTCTTCAAAGGGAGAGTTTCAGTTTAGAGAACGGATTTCCCAAGCGTTCTAAGACTAATCCCTAATCTACGTTTTACAGAAATCAAGTTTTATCCTTATAACAACAATTAAAGAAGAATAACTAATTTTACAAAAATTAGAGTTATCATACAGATAATCCAATTAATTTTTTTTTTCAAAGTCCAATTAAAATATAAAAGTGATTCGCCCAACGAATGGTAGATCACAATATTATGCAAGTCAAAATAGAGAAATAAGTCACTAATAATGTTGCAAAATATCAGTCTAAAATCGAAAATATTATCAAAGTCACAAATAAGTAAATTCACAATCAATAAATAATAATCAAAATCAGATTAGCAGATTCATATTCAATATTAAATATCAAATAGCCAATATCAAAATCATAAATATTTAGTTAATCTTTGGATGTGTAAAATGTTAAGTTTTAATATTGTACAAAAATCAAGAATGTAATAATTACGTCAAGAAACACTTTTAAAACAAATACACTGAACACTACGTTGAAAATTCTGTGAGTTAGTCAGAACTATAGCTTGAGAAACGCTTATGAGAAAAGACAAGAGACTTTGGCTTACCCGTATCTTCCTCGCGCAATTTAGACAGCCAGTTATTTTTTCTTCCAGATACCCCCTATGGAGCATAGATCGAGAGAACCAGACCTAATCTCCGAGAACGATGTTCACAATCTAAACTCTACTCGGAGCCTAAGTGCAATGGAACCTTTCGATGCAAAGACCCGGCAAATTCGAACGATGGAAACGTAAGTGCAATTTTCCTCTAGTGTCTTCGGCTGTATCACTAGGATGATCAAATAAGAAACGCGCAATAATACAAAACCTGTGTTTAAGGAGGACAAGTTATGAACCCAAGTGACACTAACGATTTCAAAACCCGATCTGCTAAAGAATCATCAGAAGTAGTCTCAAAATCTGAATTTTCTTTTGTTGATAATTCTTTCAGGAATTAAGTGGCTGGATGAAATTTTAAGAGAACGTGTATTGGGTTAGTCCCTTTTGATTTTCTGTTACCGCACTTGGCCATTCCCAAAAAGAAAAATTTTATTTAGAAGTATGAGATTTTTATGGCGTGTTAACGGATTTTTTAATTCAAATCACGAAATTTCAATGTTGAATAATTTCGTCAATGGATTTTGAATGTTTCCCATGATAAGGGCTTTCAGAAGATGTTATTTTAGGATTGAATGCGAAATAATTGAGATATTGAAATGATTTGATAGGCATGAAGCGCATGAAAAGTTATACATCTCCATCAAATTTCAATGTCGTATCTTTTTTCTAAGTATTTTTAATGTTGGGTTGAAAATTGGAAAATGCACTGACGCCAACTAAGCTTGTCTGGCAAAGCTTTACGTGGGTCCTCGCGATTGGTTGGCTCTTAACGCGTCCTGCGTTCTGATTGGTTTTATCGTTTTAATAAAACTACTTTGCTTTACGTTCAGTTTGTTCGTTGACTTGTGTTTTCCAGTCTAGGAGATGGTATTTTGGCAGTATATACGTTATCTAATGCATGTATTTGAATAGGAAAACTTGTTCTTTTATTTGACTGCATTTTAGTGGGATTTTAGTTTATTTTATAACGAAAAATCTGATTTTACAACAACTGAAATCTTCGATCTACTAAGATGTCGTAAACAATTTTTACAAATTCATTTTGGTATCGTTTGATATATATTATATATATGATTATATATGATATATATATATTTCATTGTAAAAGACTATATATATATTTCATTGTAAAAGACTTTTTCTTATCTCCTAGAACTTTTTAAAGATGAAATGTACTTCTACTATTTTTATCAATTTAGAAAATTTGAAGGCTTTTCGAGAATTACTTTCTATGAAACATACACCACAATAAAGGTATCAAACTCTCTCACCTCAAAATGTTGTTAAGTAGAACGCAATGAGATTTTTTGAAAAGGTGTTATCGAATTGGGCTCTAAAAATAGTATTAACCAAAATATGTGACAAAAAAGATTTTTGAACCGCATTTCAGAAAAAAACCCCGTACAATTCTTGCAGTCAATTATTTGGAATATTTAATATCTTGTAATTATTAGGTCTCTTCATTAAAGGCTTTAACGACCACAACTAATCTTGCGGCTAGTTTTCGATATACAGGGTTTCAAAGTTGAAAATTTTCTTTTTTCAAATTTCATGTAAGATTTTTAGATTTTTTTGTTTTACTTAATACACGTTTAATTTAATGCAAAAAATCGAGTTTTCCTATGTTTTTGGCATATAAAATCGAAACTAATAAAGCAATCTTAGGGATGTAGAATAAACTTGCAAATAATATTATATGCTTACACGACATGATCGGATCATTAGAACAGGAGAAAAAACCGAAAAAGTTTTTTCGAAAATTCATCGCCGTCATTTCTCAACTTATAGCCAGAGCCGTTTGCGAAATAATAGTTATTGATGTACTTTATACATACCAAAACTAAACGCTTTGGGATTATTAGTTTTTGCACAACTGCAATTTGAATTTTTTAATGAACTGCAATTTGAATTTTTTTAATTTTTATTTATTTTTTGATATCGGGGTAATTGCCTTCAACGGAAATGTTGTCTTTGCATATAAGGATTACAGCAGGCAGGTTCTATGTTAAGGATGATGGATAATGTTCAAAATTACACTCTATAATCACAAAAATACTGCCACAACTATCAGGAAGTTTTTAATTTTTTTTTTGATATCCTGCTTACAAGATAAATAATTACCAGGAGATGATGACTTTTCAATTTCAAAATTTACCATTTTGGCCAAGTATAAATCGTTCAGAATTAATGTGCTACTTTCCCGCGTCAGGCCGTTTCTAACCCTGTTTGGAAGCATTTTTCGCATATCTTACATAATTTTAACGTGAAACGAAAATATAGTTTGGTAGTATGATACTTTTACTTTCGATATGATTTTACAGAATTCAAAATGGACCATCCACGAGGCATCCTGGCACGCTGAAAAATAGTTAATTAAAAAATTAAAATCGCAATTGTGCAAAAACTAATAATCCCATAGCCCCTGGATTTGGTATGCATAAAGTACATATCAATAGCTATTATTTCGCAAAGGGCCTTGGCTAAAACTTGAATGAGACATGATTTTTTCGAAAAAAAGTATAAAAAAATATATCAACCGTAGTGTGTATTGATGAACCATTAGGGAAATTATATTCCAGTAACATGTATATAGGAAGCTAGTGAATCTGTCTATAATTCTAGTAAATTTGCCTATAATTTTATGAGCTATGTATCATTGTATTTTCAGTGATATTATTATTTCTGTATTTACTGATAAAATTCGTTCGATATATAAAATGAGTTACTTTTATCGGCTATTTAATTATTTAAGCTATAAGCTGATTGGACTTAGATTTTTAGATAATACAATACGTCACAATGCTGATCACAATAATACGACGAATTGCCTTTCGTAATCTTCGCTTGTTTGACATTCAATAAATAATAAATTAGGTAACTAAACAGAAATTACCTTTTCCTCGTTCATAATTTCCTAGTTGGGCTTGTAGAATATTAACCCCAGGAACCACAATTGCTGGAAGAGTTCTAGAACGAAGTAAAGGTGGAGGTATTTTTCTTCCTGATGCTCCTTCTAAACCTACGCAGGAAGCTCTTTGATCGGATCGAGCAGCAGCAAGTTGTGCACTGAAATAAAAAATAATAATTGTAGCTTTAGTTTCAAAGAAATTTATATAGAGATATAGTAATTAATTAAAGTCAACCAAAATAAATATTTTGTAGATGACTCAGCTTTTAAAAGAACCGTATACGTTTTTCGAACTAACTGCAACGTTTTGAGGCTTTGCATGTGTAGGGTGTGTCACGTAAGATAAGGTTCTACATTATCCCAGTAACTGTATGTCGTAAAAAAATACTTGAACTTTGAACTAGAATTAGAAACTCCGATCTCCTAAGCTGATCAAATAAAAGCTTTGTAATAAAATGTAAAATTTCACTACCGGCAAGTGTTTGTTAAGTCCAATTTTGTGTAGATGGCTACAAGATAATACAGCTTTCAAACACTTTCACAATTTTATTATCTAATTCTTTGCATTTTTAATATTTCAATAACAGATTTTGCGGTAAACTCCATATTGGTTTTCAGAGGAGTAGATTTCTGTGCCGGGAAATTTGTGTGGATGTGTGTTACGTTGGTCAGGTTTCTGCATATAAATGGCTGTGTTGTTTACGTTTCTTACGTATAAATTGTTACATTGTAAATTAAACACATATTTAAAATTGAATTATTTGAAGTCATCTTAGTTCTTTCATGTTCTTAAATATTTCTTCCTAGAAGCCTTATAATATTTAGAATCGAATTCTTTTTCACTATGAATGAACATATGTTTTTATACCCAAGTAGTGAATGGTTTTTAATAAGCGATATATCAATGGAGATTGAATTTAAAAGACATAAATACATTTAATTCCAATTACTTCTTTCACTAACCAACAAAATAAAAGGAGTAAAATATGCAAATATGTTCAATTGTATTACAGTAATATAATAGTCAAACTCTCAAGAGAATAAATGTTAAGGGAAAAATATATTTACCGAAAGTAAAAGGTATTTAACCTCACTTTAGGCAGATAAATAGATATATAGATAGGTATGTGATTAGATGCACATATGGATGGATAGTTAGGAAGAAAGAGAGATAGGTAGATTTGATCGGTTTCCATGCAAGAATGAATCTAACCATAAGCATGATGAAAAAGTGGTTATTCTCCTCTTTCGGGAATATTGCTAGATTAAAGGAAAAAAGAAGTACCGGAGTCTGGAAATATTAGATATAGTCGTGAAGATTATAAGATCTTAATGAGGGTAAAAGTTATTACCTTAATTTAGGTAGGTCGTAACACTGGAACCTGTGGTGGAATATAGATCAAAATACAAGAGTTCTAACAACTTTTTACGTTCTGGACGCGCGTTCCGCTAACCAAGTTAGCATCCTCAGCAGATGATATAACGTAAACTGAAAAGTTTAGTTTATATGATCTGCTTCCGAGATGTTTTGTGTCTTTTAAAATCACTTTTTTTATATTCTTTGTAGAACATACCCGTATGGCTATGATTTGAATAACACTAGAAATTATCCGTTTTTGCATGGTTTTACATATTTTATTAACATACTGTTAAAAAACTAAAAAATATTGACTCGAGTGAAGTTTATTTGGCAGTGCCTGATTAAACCGTTGGATAGACGAACTTAGACTTGATGATTAGTTTTGATAAAATCCAAGATTTCATATTTTTTAAGACGCAGTTTTCGGCCATTTCTAGCACTAAGTATGGAGTTTATGGTTCAAAAAAAGTATAATTGCAGCGCACTTCAACAAATCTGTTTTACAGATTTATTGAAACGCCAACATATTTAGATCCTTTAAATTTTATACAGGTTTAAGTGATAGACCTTTTTGCTGAAAGTTTTTTAACATTTAAAATGTCCTTCAATTTGAACTCTCAAATAAACTTTTAATTTCACTTCGTTTAGTATATTTCTTCACAACTCGCTACATTAAATATTGGTTTAATTTTGGAGATAGAAAAAAAATATCAAAAATAAAAGATATAGGGTTTCTACGTATCTTTTTAGAAAAATAGTATGTATGTATATATGGGTATAGGATGACTTGAAAATATGTAGCAGACTCAACATGATTTTTAATGGAAGACTTTATATAATATATATTCATCCCTTGGGTCTATTCTTGCTGAATATAAATACACTATATTTGCGACATTTGTCTTTAAAATATGTATATAGGATAAATCAAATATATATATATATATATATATATATATATATATATATATATATATATATATATATATATATATATATATATATATATATATATATATATATTATATATATATAGCACACCAGACGTGATTTTTCTAACGAATGTTATACTTTTATCAACTAAATTTGTTCTTGCTGACTATAAATATGGGAAGGAAGTTCTATAAATATTATTGTTGGAGATTTTAACATAAATTATTTAGATAATGATTTTTAATTTATTTTTTAATTAGGGAGTGTACTGGGTGACAAAACCAGTAAAACATTAATTGATTTAGTAATCACTGACAATTTTTCTTTTAAAACTGGAGTTGAAAGTTTACCCAAAGTTAGTGCTCATAGTCGGACTTATATTGAAATAGAAAATTATTTTACTCACTTTGAAAAACAATACAAGAAAATATCAATTATTGATTACAAACAGTTAGCCCTTGAATTAATATCATGTAATTGGGGATATAACAATACGGATATAAATGTATTTTTTAATAACCTTATTTCAAATTTCAACGATGCTCGGAAAAGATAAACAAGAAAAAATGGTATTATTACAAATAATCCTACTCCCTGATTCAATAAAAGTATTTTGGAAGCAAAAAAATTGTGAGACAATATGTAGAAACAATTTGCTATTGCAAATATTATTCAAGATTGGGAAGAATATAAAAGATTACGAAACAATTTTGTTGGGATATTAAGAAAAGAGAAAAGTTCCTATTATGAAAATTTGATCGATGACAACAAGAATTACAGCAAAATAATGTAGAGAACCCCAAAAAAAATTATCCAACCTAGAAAAAAAAAAACTGTTTTTAATGAAATTATATTTGACGATAAAACTGAGACAGATCCACATATTATCTCTAAAAGACTCAATATATATTAAATAAGAAGTACAGAAAATATAGTTAAAACAATCAATCCAGGAGACAATAGTTTAATTACTGAAATTCCAAATTGCAGTAATTTATTAACTAGATTTCGTGAAGTATCTTTAAACGAACTTAAACATTCATAGTTTGAAATCTAAAAATAACAACACAACATAATTTTAACAAAAAAAAATTCTAAAAAATATATAGAAATGAGACCAATTAATCTATTATGGAATATTGAAAAATTAGTTGAAGAAATTGTTTACAACCAAATTTTGGATCACATAGAAGAAAACAAAATTTTACTACCCTTTCAATTTGGATTTCGGCGCAGACATTCTACCCAAGTTGTCCTTCAGTATGTATGTGAAAACTGGACAAGAAACATGGCAAATAAAGAAATTATAATTGCGGTATTTTTAGATTTTAAAGGAGCATTTAAAGCAATAGATAGGAATAGACTATTAGACAAATTATATAAATATGGAATAAGGGGTAATATTCTTAAATGGTTCAAAAATCATTTAAAGACCAAGACACAAATAACAAAATTTTTTAATGTATTTTCAAATAAACAGATTAATAATGTAGGTGTACCACAAGGAAGCAAACTAGGTCCTTATATATCAATGATTTACCAGGTGCTTTAAAAAACTGTAAAATACAAATGTTTGCAGATGACACAATAATTTACATTAAAGATAAGGATATTACATCAGCAAGTAATAAGATAAATCGAGAGTTAAAGTTAGTCCTTAACTGGTTAAATATAAA
Source organism: Kuschelorhynchus macadamiae (assembly GCA_030620095.1). Taxonomy (NCBI): domain Eukaryota; kingdom Metazoa; phylum Arthropoda; class Insecta; order Coleoptera; family Curculionidae; genus Kuschelorhynchus; species Kuschelorhynchus macadamiae. The sequence continues at coordinate 1,023,517 of JAUTXW010005266.1, read as the reverse complement.
TAAGTTAAAATTGAATGTAGAAAAAACAAAATGTATGACTTTTAACGCGACAAACAAAACTAACATCAACTTCAAATTTTAAATAGTTTACTTCCAAATCATTTAAAGGAATTTATAATATAATACAAAGCGAAAAGACTATTTTCATTTAATTCTACTAAATACTACTAATTCTCTAATTTAATAATTTAAAAAAAGAAATAAAAAATGAACCATCACTTAAAAAATTCAAAAAGTTCTTAAAAAATTACTTATCTATATAGGTTGATAATAACTGTATAATAATTACATAAAGTTGTGTACATAATACACAACTTCAAATAATATTGTAATGTAAATTTTATAGCAGATTTTTGCTAATAAATTCTTAAACTAAAACTAAAAGAATTCCGCTATAAAGGGTAATGCATTTCCATTGACTCTACTATATAGTAGAATGTTCTTCGTCTGCCTCTTAAACATCACTTCTTATGGCAGAATTTTGCCAAATTTCTTGATAGTTATAATCAGCAAGAAGAAACCCATTTAATGCACATAAAATATACAAATAAATATAAGTTAAGTTTGCTACATATTTTTGACACATCCTGTACACATAAATACTAATTTAAATTAGTTTTTTTTCAGTAGAATATTCATCATATATTTTTCCATTAACTAAACTGCTGGAAATTCGAAGTGCATGAAGGAAATTCAACATAAAATATTATCAACATGGATAAAGATTTTGAGTCGCGATTTTCGGCTTTTGTTTGACTAACGTCTTGAATATGCAGCCCGATAACGATAGGCTCAGATTTCCATCGTAACCGTCTTTTACAGGGTGTTATATAAGACCCTGTCATGTTTTAAAAAGTTTTTTTTTTACCAGAACTCTTACTACGGTCTGAAGATGTCTTTATCTGTTTGTACAATCAATATTATCTAGAGCTAGGGACGGAAAGAACAATTCCTAGCGATTTTGAAATTTTTTCTTCGTTTCCGACATACGGGTTTTGATGAGATATTGCCTTTAATTTAAAACATTTTTTTTAAATAAAAAACGAAACATCGCTTTTAATCGTGGACATAATTCTCTTTTTCTCAATAAAATAAATACTTACTAAAACTGGTTAACTCATCTTTTCAAAGTAACTCAGATTCTGTCTCAATAATACAATGGGTAACAAAAGTCTGCGGAGCAGAAATTTAACATTGTTAAAGTTTAGAATCGATATAATATAGGAAATGGTGAGAAAACACAGATGATGGCGTTGCAATGTTGCGATGTTTACGGTTTTTCAGCAATTAAAAGGAAATTATTATTATTTTTAATGACACTTACTCTCTCGCTCAATATGTATAATAATAATTTTTTTAATTCTAGAGAAAATTCTAATGTCAATCATAAAAAGCGATATTCATATTGTGAAAAAACTAGAGCAAATTTCAAATTTAAAAAACTGTTTCGGTAGAAATTTTCGTTATTACCAAATAGAATTAGAAGTGCGATAGCTTACCTTTTCTATGATTGACGCAACATCGAATCCAAGATTGATAAAAAAAAAACACAACAAATCATTATTTAACGTCCGCCCCTTAGTTTTTGAGTCACCCTGTATACGATATTCACATTGGAATATTCAAGGGTGCCAACACTGTTTTAAATCTGATAGACATACCTTTGATTGTCACAAGTAGGCTTTGTTCAGCAGTTTATTTAGAAAAAGATTTTTTTTTAAAAAAACCCCGTATCTCGGGAACAAAGAAAAAATTTCAAAATCGCTAGAAATTAATTTTCGTATCTAGCTCTATATTATTTTGGTTGAACAAAGAAAAAAAGAAATGTTCCACAGTAAAAGTTGTGGTGGAACAAACTTTTCATATAACACCTAGTATAAAACGGTAACGATGGAGGTCTGAAGCTATCCTTATCAAGCGGCATACATTAGGCACTGAACAAACGAAAGTCGAAAACCGCTACTCAAAATCTTCTTCCGTATTGAAAATATTTCTTTTGATTTTGCAGTAAAAATTTCCTTGGTGCACTTCGAAATTCCAGCAGTTTATTTAAAAGTTACATATATCTGTAAAAATCCTAATTAAAATGTTTATGTCAATAAAGTAAATGTTTATGCCTCTCCAAAATTTGGGGTGAATATAGTGAAATAAAAAAGTTGATTTTTTATTTCACTATATTCTTTCTTCTAATTATGCCCTTTTTGACTAAATTTTATTTAAAACTTTCCATAGTTTGATATCACTTATTATTCTCACTTTTTTGACAGTTACCGTCTTTCAAACGACACTGGGAAATTTAAAAAAAATGTTTTAATATTAATGGATGATAAACTAACTGCAAAAATCTCATTAAAAAAATTTGGCAGTTAGTTAGAATAACTGGAGGTTTTTAAATAGCTGCCGAAATATTTGTATCAAATAAATTACGTTGTTAAAATGTTTTTGTAAAGAAATTACGCCACAAAAAGTTACAGGAAAATGTGAAAACCGTATTTAAAAAATTCAAGCAGTTCAACAGTTACTAGGAGAAATAATTTTTCTCGACAGGTGTCAAAATATTTTTTTTATAAAACTGTAAAAATCGTATTTAAAAATTTTAAATTAGGAGAATACAGTTTTTTAAAAATAAATAAATTACCCCACTAAAAGTTACATGGAACTTTGAAAGCCGTATTTAAAAATTCTAGGTAGATTAGAAGTTACGGGAGAAGAATTTCTTTTTGGCAAATCCAATTTGTTTTTAACAAAATTACGCCAATAAATGTTAGATGGAACTGTGAAAACTGTATTTAATAAGAGTAGGTAGTTAAGAAGATACGGGAAAAATACAGTTTTTTTTGACAAATGTCAACATATTTTCTTATTAATTACGCTTTTAAAATTTACATTGAATTGTGAAAACCGTAATTAAAATTTTAAGCACTTCAAAAGTTTTTTTTTACTAAAAAATCCTCTAAATATTACATGACGTATCTTATGTATTTCCGAATAATCCAAATGGATATTTCGAATCTTTCAAAAGTTTCAGTAAAGTAAAGAAAAAAAATGAAAATGCACGGCTGCGAAAACAAAATTCCGTCCATTTAATACTCAGATCTTCTAAATCGATGACTTATACAGAAATGTTTCACTATGAAAAAAATTACAGCTCTTAAACCAAAATTTCGAAAAAAATATCTTTTATATAACTACTGTCCCTATATAACATAATATATAATTTACTAGTATACTGAAATCCTGATAAAGTGTCAAAAAAACTCATTAAATAGTAAAAACTGTTAAACAAAATTACCCTACAAATCGATACATATAATCCTACAAAAGGTTTGGCAAAGAAAAAAAATTCAAAAATTCAGAGCTGCGAAAACAAACTTTCTCCAGTTTATTACCCAAACCTCCTAAATCGATGTCTTATACTGAGGTATTTCGCTAGGAAAAAGAATGGCAGCTCTTAAACAAGAATTTCTAAAAAAAGAACACATCCTATATACACTCACTGCCCCTGTATGGCATATTATAGGCTTTACGTTTTATCCGAACAGTACCATAAAGGAATTCACATTTACTGTTACACTCCCTATGGTAAACATATGCTACCATAAAAGCACACCAAATTTAGAAAATTTGAGCCCGTAAACTGAAAACCTGCCAAAGTGTCAAGAAATCCCGGCGTATGCACTGAAAAATGCATCTGTCATGTATCCAATTACAGGCAAATATTTCGCAGCTGTAACTGATCCAAAAAAGTAGCACTTCTATCAAACGAATATTGACATTACTTATAAATTGCAATTGCTTAAAGATATTTTACAAAATTGGGAATTGCACCCCAATTTCGGCTGCCTTACTAAAAATATCTAAATTTTACCATGCCATTATCGTTTTTGAGGCTCTAAAATTAAGTAAAACGTAGGTACCTAAATATATACTCATTAGTTTTGATAGCGGCTATAACCACGCCTTATTTGATTGAAATTCAAGGCAACTTGATGCTATGCCCTCATAGTTGACACAATACATTTTTCAAAATACAAAGAGTAAATTTTAAAGTAGTACAAAACAGATTGACGTTTCTGAATCTCCTTTGCCATAGAAAAAACTAAATAACTTTGATTATATTCGGCTTGATAGTAAAGGTACCTTTTAGAAAACTTCAATTTTAAAAAATTATAACTTTTTTAGTTTTTATATAATAGGGTCAGATTTTTAGCAGGACGTCGAGGCATCAATATACTATTGGAAAAAAATTACCCCAGAACTTTAAGAGATTTTGTTATTATTAGTCAGTCCAGACAAAGAAGCACCAAACTGGAATGTTGTGCACGTAAGTAGTTTTTTTCTAAAGCAAAAATGAAAAAAATTAATAGACCCTTGTTTTTGTTAAAAAAAAAACGAGATTTAAAATTTATATATATTATATATATATATATATATATATATATATATATATATATATATATATATATATATATATATATATATATATATATATATATATATATATATATATATATATATATGAAAATAAGAACTTTGTAATGCTAGACATGTCTCAATGAATTAAAGGTAACTTAATAATTGAAGTTTTTTTTGGGGTTTCTTCTTGGTAGTAACAATAAACTAAGTTGTTTTAAGAATAGGAATAGTAAATATTAAAACAATAAAATCCACTTAGTAAATATCAAATAAAATAGTAAATGCCAGACGTGGTGAAAGATAGATATTTATTTTCCTGGCAACTTGGGCAATGTAAGCAATATTTTACAAAATGAGATCAAAATTTTTGTTTAAAATTCCATTTAAAAATTAATGTGATTAGAATTGTTCGTTTCAAATTTAGTTTTTTAAAAATGTATACTTACATCACTGCAGTTAGCCTGAAACTCAAGGATCACAATAATTGTCGTTTATGATTGTTAACTTTGGTTGAAACATTTTAACACCAACTATTATTCTTACTTTTAAATCTACTTTGCTTTAGGATATTTTCTAAAAACGAAAATAATTTAGGATATGAAAATATTTTATTTATTAGTAAAATAAAGCAAGTACTGAAAATACTCCTCAATAAATCCGAAAGGTTAATTCGTAAGACCATTATATTAAATATCGTTAAAGTCACCTTTACACCGTTTAAACATGAGGTAATTACAAGGATCTTACAAGCCTCGGAAAATTTTCAAATTTAAAAATTTGGCTACATTGCTTCATATCTTTTGGTGTAAAACAATAGCTAATAGATACGAGATAACATATTTTTATTTTAGATTTTTTTGGTACAAGGTATTATTAGTGTTTAATACACCACATTAGCCCGTCAATATATAGGATTATACTATGAAGAGATTAAGGCAAATAAAACCACTGTGGTATTTTCTATCTCAAAGTTTCGTGATTAATTACCACTATCTTAAAGGCCAATACCTCACGCGCTCTGGAAACCTTTATATTCCATTTGAATGTACTTATATCTGTGTAGCTCCAGTCCACCCATCTAAAGTCAGATAAAAAAAAATTAAAAGAACTGAAATAAAAAACAAACTAAAATATTATTAATAGTTCATTAAAAGTCGATCTAACTAGGCCAGCGAGCGCGCAACCCGTAATACGACTCTGACTGGACAATTTTCAGCAGCATTTCATGTTAAATATCAATATGCACAAAGAGAAGAAAATAATATATCACTTTGTCGTGCGAATATGAATGCACACCTTGCGTTTTCCTCCTTCCCTTCCTGATGATACCATGAAATGACTCACCGATACTAGCGGAAGCAAATTTGTATTCCTTACTACTAACTTATTATATACAAAACTTAAGAGGTCAAACAATGGAGTGGAGAGGTAAAGATGCGAGCGGTTTATCAATGAATTTTTAGTACAATTACGTGTGCGATTTTTATACACTATTGTGGGCACAATTTAAACTTAGTTTAATATAAAGTGTTTTTTTGCAACTTTGAGTGGAATGGCTGCTTTTTTTCCAAATTTAGCAAACGCAGACAAGTATTGGATACAATTATGAACCGAAAGTTGCTACGTACTAAAATTACAATGGCAGGCTAGTATTTACAATTTTGAATTATTTGAAAGTATATTAGAGAATAACGATAAGTGGGATACATAAACGTTAAATAGCTCTAGAGGAGCCTGCTTCTCACTATAATCCTCTATATTATTATTTTTTAAGTATTTTAAATATGTGTGAGGTCATGATTACATGACGACTTCAAGTCAAACAAACTATTAATAGAACGATCTCCAAGTGGCATATAAGAGCCAAAACAAATGCGGATAGAGCTTAATATAGCACCCAGAAAGATCGGGTTTAAGATGAATGTAAATAAAACAAAATTCATGAGTAACCAAGATATAAACCTAATAATGGATCATAATATAGTTGAAAAAGTGGATGAATATGAATAGGAAGGCCACAACATAAGATTGGGAAAAAAACAGACCGCAGAGATAACTAGGAGAATAAGCATCTTTTGGAAAAACGGGATTTATTTTCAAAAACATCCCAATTAACTTAAGAAAAGTATATGAATTATATATTCTCCCTGTAATTACATAAGGATTAGAACCTATTATCCTCACGAAGAATATCACGATGTAATATGGAGAGAGTAGTTCTAGTCCTATCACTCAGAAATAAGATCTGTAATGAGGAGATCCGGAGAAGAACCAGAGTCACAAATATTATACATCGAATTGCCAAACTGAAATGGCAATATATGGGACAAGTTAGTAGACAGCAGGAAGACATATGCACCAAGAGCATTCGCACTGGAAAACCGAGACCGACAAAAATGAAGATAGGTCTCCCCAAAAATGCTGGTTGGATGATGTAAGGAAAGTAACAGGAAGACATTAGTTACATCATACCGAGAACAGGATGGACATGACTTGGAGAGTCTTACATGCAGGGGTGGATGACAAACGTGGCTGGGTGCGTGAAAGAGAGAGAGAGAGAGAGAGAGAGAGAGAGAGAGAGAGAGAGAGAGAGAGAGAGAGAGAAAGAAAGAGAGAGATAAGTAAAATCCTGAATATAGAAGCCATTACATCAGAAACGTAATACTACAGATCTATATACAATCTTGGTCTCGTCTTTAAAAAATATTTAAAGATATGTATCTGTCCCATACTTAAAAAGAGTACGTGGTCACAGTAAAATAAACACCCTTTATACATCAAAATATTCAAATTTGAAAGTTCATATAAAACTTAAAAATTGTAATATTTAACTCTTTATGCATGTCGTAGATGTTTTTGAAATAGATTACACACTGTACCATATGTCGAACGGGTTGATGACTCCTTGTTAAATTACTTAATAAATAATATATATCATGTTTATTATCTGACTGGGTAAATGTTTAGAAAAGCGTACACCGTATTCGGAAATAGAAATTACAGTAATAATAAAAAAATTATTTCCAAAAAAGTAAAATAATATATACAATAAATTTTTCAGAGCACATGCAACGACCTTTCAGTGATACAATACTCATTCTAGCAGTCCTATCATGGGTAAACGATGTCTCATCCCGTCATTTGCAGCAAATAAACCAGCATACAACGAAAACATATATCGAATTTAGGTAATGTGTTATGATCCTTTCCTTTTACTAGAAATAGTGAAGTGTGACCCAATTTAGTTGAGTATATATTTATTTAGTAACACATACATACTGACTTTTCAAACATTTTTATTGGGCGCTATTTTGTTCCCTCATATTGAATTCCTACCAATATTTTACCAGTTTCTTTCTACCTGTGTCACACTTGATTGAAGTTCGTACCAGTATATCACAATTAATTTTTCTACAAAATTTAAAGTACACTTTTTTTATAGATTTTTTATGTAGATTTAAAAAAAAATATTTCGCCGCCGCGCCATTTGGTTTCGCCATCTTAAATTCGTACCACAATTTATCCAGTTTATCTCGATATCACACGTAATGCTTACACAAAATTTGAAATTCATTTAATAAGTAAATTTTTTACACTGATTTTTTAAATAATTTATTACGTTCTGACCAAATGTTTTTCCAGAATTCTGTGATTTTTTGTTTGGTCGGTGGATTTCTTATTTGGTCAGTGGATTTCTTATTTGGCCTATTACTCGTGCCTCCTCATTGCTCATGGTTTTTTGGTAGACCTGTTTTTCTCTTCTTCAAAACAGGTTGTTAGCGTCCTTTCTTTCATTTGACTCTTTGTATTTTCGGATTCTTGCGGCATACACGGATAATTTTTGCTTCAAAGTGTCAAGGATTTCTGTAAGCGTGTGATCAAGATATGTAGATTTGATTTTCTCTACCCTTTGTGTGATACATTTTGACTTGTTGCCGTTCATGCATTGGGTAAGATGTGCCAATTGTTTGCCAAGTGATTTTGCTCGAACTTACAATAGTTGTCGAGAAATAACTAAAATATCTGAAGTTCCGACCAGTTTGGTTATAGGTACTTCTCGAAGTTTGGCATGATTGTTTTGATGGCCGTTGACTGATCGGAACAAAACAACTTCCGTTTACAACAATGTCGGCTCTGATGAAAATTTCGGGAATAGATTCGGCTGTAGAAATTTTTTCGGCAAAAGCCCAACTGTTCAGCCTTTCGCCGCCACCGTCCACATGCTGTCACCTTCAGCAGTGGCTCCAAAGGTGCGCTAGCGATCCTCAGGCAACGCCTTTGTTCCGAGGCTCGATGCTTTTTCCATTTTTATGGGTGTGCCACTATTTGACCCTAGTTGCCCAGGCATGGCTGATATTAAACTAGAAGTTTATCTTATGGCACACATTACATATTTATATACGATAAAGTTTTGAAATATTTTGTTCTATCAGAATCCAATAAGTTTATATGATGAAGCCAGTAGTAGTAGGTTCAGAAAAAATATTTGGTGTTTTTAAAAGGATGATGAACGTTAAAACCCATCACCCTGCAGATTTAACTAACGAATCATGGTTATCGGAATATTATTATTATTCACCTTGTTATCTGACAGTATCCCTGTCGTTGTATTTTAAACTGATGGGATTATACCAAGTCAGTAAAAAAAACCACTATTGTGTATTAAGAAATAATCTAACGATGCTACATGTTTTTAAAATGACCGATTTTTGGATGTTCCTATGAATGTCTGTGTTAAGTCCTAATTGAGTCAAATGCTATGTAAACGTTGTTCGGGTGAGGCTTTCCTGTTTCCACAGCCTTTTTATTTCCATTGCCAAGTCGGTGTTATTGGCGATGTTCTCACTGTATTTCGTTAGGATGTTCTCGTCGTTGGAGACAGCCATGTCAATTAAATAAGTGATCTTTTCTTTTTTGGAATGAAAGGTGATATCGGGTCTTTTTGGGGGGATTGTTTTATCTGTGCGGATGTCAATGTCCCAGTAGAGCTTCTAGTCTTCGTTTTCAAGTAAGGATGTGGGTGTATAATGGTAGTGCTCCCCGTTAGTTTGTATGATGTGGCGAATGCTTGATGAATGACCGTGGCTGTGGGAGTTGTGTCTCGCGGTGTATTCAGTTCCGGCTATTATTCTACATCCACTAGTTATGTGATCGATCGTTTCTCTCTGCTGGTGACTCCTGCACTTGTAGTCTTAAATGGTTGTGTCCTTCATGATGTGTTTTGGTAGTTTCTGATTACTATGACTTTATCCTGGATGGCAAGTAGGAAGCCTTCTGTTTCGGGGAACAGCAGCCCTTCTTGTTACCAAGTATATGAAATCTTTTTAAGTATGTGGTCTTGCTTTATATGGTATCTGTGTCTTCCGTGGAGTGTTTCTTCAGACCAGGTGTTCATCTTTTCTAGTTGTGAGTAGATGTGACTGTGTGCGTCTGTTGCATGGCTCGTTTGAGACAGGTCGAGCGGTGTACAATTTTTGTCTGCCTTCACTATTGCCTTGTGGAGGTTAGTGTGTTTGTTGTGAAAGAACTTTTTGAATTCGTAAATTTGTTTTTTATTTAGCGATTATATATCTATAATTCCTCTCCCTCCTTCTTTTTTCTCGATGGTGAGTCTTTCCTTGCAGGCGTTGGGATGTAACTTCCTGTGTTTAGTGAATTCAGAGCATATGAGAATGTGAGTGTTTTCTATGTCTGTATCACCATTTAATGATACTAAACGAATACGTAATAATAGATATGGCAAAGGTGCCTGCCTCTGAAATCTAGCTTTCGTTAGATTTCAGCAGTTTTTTAGTTTGTTTTTTATAGTTTTAAGTCTGGTTTTAAATTCCGTCTTGAGCTTTGATTTGATATGAGTGTGGTTAATTTTGATGGAAGTCTAGGTATCTGTATGTTTCTTCTTTGAGCATGTTATCTATAGTTTCAATATTGATTGTTTCCGTCGTAAGGAGGTCTTTCCACTGTCCCTTGTTAATATGAAGTAGCTTGCACTTACTTAGACTAAGGCAGAACCACAAAGCGCTGCGTGAATCTTCCTGGAATATACCTCGTCTGATGTAGATCTATTCTGTTTCGATGTGTTCTTTTTGTGTTCTCAGGTTCATTTTAGCCTTCCACGTACTCATGATTTGCATAAGAAATTGCTTGATGTTTTTATTGACTTTGTATAATTCTAGCACTCTGCTTAGCCAACTGTGGAATATAGAATCAAAGGCTTTTTTATAATTTATGTAACCAGCATGAAGGTTTCTATAATTTTTCCTGGTTTGTTCCATGATGACGCTGTCTATAATTAGCTGCTCCTTGCATCCTCTGCTGTTTCCTACACCCTTTTTGCTCTTCCGTTAGAATATTTTGGTGTGCTAGATGTTGTTCTATTTTCCTGCTAATTGTGACTGTGATGATCTTATATAGGGTCGGAAGGCATGTAATAGGTCAGGAATTTGATGCAATCTTAGTGTCCGAGCCTTTGTGTTTGATGGAATGTTATTCCTTAGGTGAGCAAACTGAGGAGTATGCTAGGTTTTAAGATAATTTCATTAATTTGTCGAGTGAGAGCTTCATGTGTGTAGGTAAACTATTTGTACCAGAAGTTAAAAATGTTATCTATTCCAGGACATCTGTTAGTGCTTTATGCGTGTATTTGATTGTTTCTACAACTTCTTGTCTTTTCATTGCAAAGTCCTCGTGTTTCTCTAAGCACTCGTGTCTGTCTTCTTCTGCTTTAATCCATGAAGCGTTATTATTGTGAAGTTTCGGTTCTGACCAAATGCTTTTCCAGTATTCTGTGATTTCTTCTTTGGTCGGTGGTTCTATTACTCGTGCCTTCTCATTGCTTATAGTTTTTTGGTAGAACTGGTTTTCGCTTCTTCGAAACAGGTTCGATTTTGTAATATGGCTCACGCGTTGTCCTGCCTTTCCCGCCTTGGTGGAGCCAGCTTAGCCGGCAAAACACTTTTGGTGGGTCTATTTTCCTTTGCTTGGTCGTCATGGTTTCGGTCGAGCTGTCCATTGACCGTTACGCTGCTCTCCCGATGCTTTGTTGTTTGGGTTGATGTTTTGTGGTGTAAGAAGCTCAAAGTGTCCCGACATTGGATCGCCTGTTAGCAGCAGGTAGACATCAAAGCAGCCTGTTAGCACGTGCTCTATGGTTTCCGATTTGTTGTGGCATTATCTACATTTGTCATTGGTAACAGCTACATCTTTTACGATGTATTTTCGATAGTTCAAGGTTGGTATCACTTGGAATGCCAAACATACATCCCTCAGTTTCAGCGAACAAACCTGCATTCTTTAACCACGCATTCGAGGCTTCTGCGTCAATGTGCTCTAGTCTTCTGCGTCAATGTGCTCTAGTCTTCTGCGTCAATGTGCTCTAGTCTTCCATGTAGTTCCTTCGATTCCCATTGTTCCAGTTTCTCTTCTGTCGTGCTGACCTTGTTTAGAGGTTTGTATCTTCGATCTGCTAGGTTAAGTGGGGTAAGTTTCTTGTCTGAATCTGTGATGTTTCGATGGTAGGTGGATGTCATGCTTTTTTCATGAAAGAATTTTCTGAGTTTCTCTATTCGTTGTTGGTGAGCTTCTCTGAGGTCCATTACACCACGTCCTCCTCTTTCGCGTGGTAGGCTTTTCGGGTGTCTTGCACTATACTTGGTGAAAAGAACTCTTATGCCTCTATTTAGAGCTTCAAGGTTTGTTACAGACCATTTGATTATTCCAAAGCTATAGGTTATTATTGGCATAGCATAGGTGTTAATAGCTTTTACTATATTTATTGCTGAAAGTTGAGTCTTAAGAATGGCTTTGATTCTATCCATCTGTCTTTTCTTTAGTAATTATTTCATCTCTTTGTGCTTAATACCTCTTGCTTGGTCTAATCCATTTAGTCATTCCAGTTATTATTGCTTCAGGTTCCATTTCGAAACCAGGGTGATCCTCCCAAATCTCCCTCTTCATAGCGCTGATCATGCATTTGTCTAGACCAAACTACATTCTTATGTCTTCATTGTACTTTTGAATTGTTTTGAGTAATGTGTTTAAGCCCTCTTTTGTTCCAGATATGAGCTTGTTGTCATCCATATAAGCAAGGTGTTCAATCTTCTGGTCATTTTGCAGTTTGACTCCTTTGTCTTTCTTGTTAAGCATCCCTGACAGCGGCGCCAGGGTAACGCCATACCATAACGCGCTCGGGGCATCCCCTGGAAAATTCCCTTTTTGATGTGCACAGTGCCCGCGTTTTGTCCATTCTTTGTTTGTGTTTTTAGGTTAGTTTTGCATTGGGGCATAAGACTTTGCAGTAGTCCAATTATAGTTGGGCTAATCTTCTACAGCTTGAAAGTTTCGATTAGGAAGGTGTGTGCTACACTGTCAAATGCTTTCTTGTAGTCTATATATGCAACATAGAGATCTTTTTTTCTCTGTTTTGTTTCTTCCGCTATAATGGTATCCACTGCGAGCTGCTCCTTAAAACCACGGCTGCCTTTTCTACACCCTTTTTGTTCTTCGGAGAGTAGATTTTGTCTGTCGAGATGGTTGTATATATGACTACAAAGGATCGAGGTAAGTATTTTATATATTGTTGGGAGACAGGTGATCGGTCTGTATTTTCCCGGGTTTCTGACTAAGGGAGTAGTCTTTGGGAGAAGGTAATTTACCTGTTTTTAAGAAATCTGGAGCGTTTGTTGGATTCTGCAGTATGTCAGTAAGTAGCTTTGCTCGAATAGTATGTGTCCTGTCGAATCTTTTTAGCCAGTAATTATGTTCTCCGTCTGGGCCTGGCGCTTTCCTATGTGTGTTTCTAGTGGATTTTTTAACATCCTCTTGGATAATTTTATTGTAGCTCATAATTGGTACTCTTTCCACTCTCTTCCTCTCTTCTTCGAGCCAGCTAGCTTTTTGATTATGGGTTCCTGGATTCTCCCATATGTTCTTCCAGAATATTTTAGTTTGTTCTAGTTCTGGGGTTTCACCTGCACTCTTGTGGTCCGTTTTACCTAGTGAGCGATAGCACTGCTTTTGGCTTGTACGAAATTGGGAATTGTGGAGCTTTTTTAAATGAGATTCGTTGTACCTTTTTATGCGGTTGGAGTAGACGGAGAGTTTTTGTTGAAGTTTATCTAGGATTTGAGTTGGATTTTGGTTTTCTTCATCTCGATGTTTCTTCGTTAGCTTGTCTATTTTAGTTTTATTGTTAAGGGTCTTGAGGGGTTATCTGTTCTCGTGAACTAGATTAGTTAACCGATTGATGCTCGTAACTCTTGGATGTTCTTCTCGATTCTGACTTCCCATTTTATTATTATTATTATTATTATTATTATTATTATTATTATTATTTTTCAGGTTTTCTACAACCATTTTTTAGGAACAATCGGCCTTTGTCAGGCAAAATTGCTGCTGTTATCTACGACTCCAAGAACGATCTGATAATATGTGTCGCATACATTACCATATTACCAGTATTATTATTATTATTATTATTAATATCATTATTATTATATAATCGTATGCGTGCTACGCTTTTCGTTCGTTTGTGTTTGGTAACTAAGTACGCGGATTTATTTTTTTTAAATATAAAAGGAAAATATATTAATCCGTTCAATTGTAAATATTTATCAGTGTATGACATGTCTGATAAGATAAACGCGTATGGCTATTCATATAAAATATGTTTAGTAAACTCTAAGCAATGTAAGTTATAACCTTATCGAGCAGTCACGAAACTATAGAGTTATTTTTATAAACATCACTAATGCACATTTCTACGTATTCAGATTAGCTAGTGTCAAGGTTATGGGGAGTAATTGTTGCGGTTTAGTAAAGGAAACGCCAAATGGTAAAAGTGAATATTTTAAACATGTCAATATTTTCATTAGTCTGAGATTATTGGACTATTCTTAGTGTCTGTGGTGTGTTAACCTATCTAAATGATTTGGATGGATTATAATTATTGCAAATGAAATGAACCGCGTATGGACAGTTGCCAAATCAGTCTTCACTCTTTGCTCTGGAGGTACTTGGTTATAATTTATTTATATAAATACAGTGGAATAAAATTAGGTTGCTACAAAAGGTTGAAAATGTAACGCATGTTTACTTGGATAACGTTGATGCAGATTGAATTCGTTGAGATTGTGCCTCGGGTACCCCCATGAAAAATCCATAACGATTCCTCAAATCATCAATACATTTTCTTTAAGGCTTGTGTAAAATAATTAAAAGCCAAAGTGATATGTCCAGGTTGTTATTTATTTCTTTTGGAAATTGATGTATTTGAATAAAACGCATTAATTGGAATATTTATTTTATTCCTTTCTTTAAGAGACCGTACTCGGAAATGCGTTTTAGCTTTAAAAATCTGAAAACACTAAAACAACACTTTGCATTTTTAGTAATACATGTAATATATTTACTTTTGATAAAAGAAAAATTATAAAATAGAAAAAATTAGAACTCTTCACAATAAAAAACAAAAACAATAAATACTAAATATTAATATTAAAAATCTAACATGTCTAAGGATAGTTTCTTATCTATTCTATCAGATGAAAACAAATATTTTATTAATAATAAAATTAATATTTTTATAAATTTTAACATATCAGTGGAGCGTCCATTCATAGTAAGTGATTAGTCGCAACATGTCTTTGCTTAGTAATAAATTATAGCATGTGTTCCTATTTTTCCATTTTATAACATTTTATTAAATTTTATGCTGAAAAGATTCGTCCTGCAGCAGCGCTTCCATGGGGGAAGTATAGAATATTTTTAAAAAATGTATACAAATTGCCAAATAAATTTTCACCTAAAGCATTTTTTCTACTATCTAACTCGATTATAAAATTTTCCAGCATAATACTTTATTTCTATATATTTCATATAATGCCTATTTAGACGCAACAAATGTGTATGGTTTTGCAATAAAACAGTACTTGCCAGAAAAGGACTTTGGCTTTCTGAAGGTGAAATCGATGAAATTCGCAAAAATAATATTTTAAATCTTTCAGATACATGATCTACGGGCTATGTATTTGAAGCTGACTTTGAATATCCCCAGAATTTACATGAAAGTCATAATGACTTTCCGCTCTATCCCGAACAATTTAAGCCACCAATTTCAAAAGATTCTAAACTAATTCCCAAAGCAATATAATGTTTTCATGAAATTTTGATGGATCTTTATGATTTATTTTATTTATTTCAGGGCTATTAACTCCCTCTAATTTAGGGGACATGTTTTAAAATTTGTTTGAATGTAAATGAAACTCTTGGTAATAATTGATATAGCCTTCGTTTGTGGCTTTGGAATTCAATATTAATAGTATTTATTATTTTTAGTACATATGAAAAAAAGTAAAAATACATTTTATTTACTTTATGTTTTAAAGCAACTAAAATATTGTCTATTTTAGCCAATTTCTTTTCAAATGCAGTATTCGTAAAATATAAAAGTAATGCTTTATGCTGTTCTAAAATTATTTCCAGGATCTGTTGCTTAGAGAGCCCATCCAGTTTCTGAGAATTGTATACGATTCTAGTTCACAAATTAGAACTATTCGAAAACTGTGAATAAATATATCTAGTTAAATCTTCAATCGTTAGTATATGCGAACATGAACAAATTAAAAGAATGAGGACGGCAACCTACTACTACTAAATTAAAAATCGTATTTTTAGTAAAGCTTGAACCCCTTTTAATTGTTCCACCATCGTAACACAACACTAAATATCCAGCCTTATTTTCAATTTCTACCCCAATTGATGTCTCAAGTTAATCAAAGTTTCAAAGATATGTGCTGCCATACTATCATTTTCTAACTCTAATATCCATATAAAATCATCTATAACTCTAATATTTTTAAAATATCGAAATAAAACTGCCAAACGTTTTTTTTGTTGAGACATCGGTTGTCTCAACAATAATTATAGAATAAAATATTTTATCCAAATCTTTGACAATATTTTTTAAATCATAAGGTCCCATTGTATTATTTAAAATTACAGTTGTTTTTCTTTTACTGTTTTTTATACCAGAAGCAATTTCTGAATCTTTACAAACTGATATTTATTAAATTCTGCAAATGTTCCATTACGTTAAAGGATAAATCGTGCTCTGCTATGAACGCAGCCAGTTTGAACTCCCCTTCCCTAGTTAGTTTTTCAATTTTTAAAACAGTTTTTTTAAGACTTCCCAATTGGTACTATATTTGGCTCGACGCTTATATATTTTATTTTATTTTTAACTAATATTTTAGTATTAATATTTTCTTTGTGTAATTCTTTTTTTTTTATGTAATGAATGGGAACGATTACCGCTAATTAACTTATTGCAAATTTTGCAGTAGGGAAAATTGCTATTTGTTGCTTTTCGACACCATTCAAACTCCACTTCTCCTTGTTTTGAATAATTAAGTACATTAATGTTTTACGTTTTATTTTTTCCGTTTTTCGTTCCTTTATTCGGTTGATCAAGAATAGTCGCCACTATCGGTATTCTTTCTTTTAGAACTTTCAGTCAAAATAATATTAGTCGTTGTTGGGGACGTTATTCTTGAAGAAGGTAAAGGTGAATTACCACGAGGTGACGTTTTGAGTTGGACGATGGCGATAAATGACCTGGTGGAGGTGCTCTTGAAGCAGATATGTTAACCGGCATGTCGACATTAGCATTTTGAGTCGTTTTATATACCTAAAAGTAAATGTTATTTACTTACAGTCATTATTTATGGTCTGTTTCTTCTTCATATTTTAAGCGATTGCAGTTTACTTACGAAATTGAGAGATTTAGCCGTTTTTTTAAACAAAAGAAACAGATAAACTATTATATAAATCAAAAATTAAATTAACAAAATATTAATTAAATTTAATTAAATTATTAATCATATAATTTATTTCAATTAAATTGAGTAATAAGCTTGTTATATGTCCCATTTATTTTTTATTGACCATGCATGTTTAAAATTATTAATCTATTATCAATTACTTACGTATGCATTATTTTCTTCACACAGCACAACCAGTAATAAAATCTAAACTTATAAAAACTTTTATATCTAAACTTTTAAAAACTCTTATAATCAAAAATGTATTAAAATACAAGAGTTCTAACCACACTACACCACAACTTGTTACGTTCTGCACGCGCGTTTCGCTAACCAAATTACCATAATCAGCAGATGATATAAACTGTTTAGCGAAACGCGCGACCAGAACGTAACAAGTTGTGGTGTAGTGTGGTTAGAACTCTTGTATTTTGATCTATCTTCCACCACAGGTTCCAGTGTTAGGACTAAAAATGTATTATTATAAATGCCAATATGTTCTAATACAGTAAAACTTAATTGCACAATAAAAAGTGAAGTCTAATTTCGTACTCGTTTCGTTTCGGTAAAGTCCGTATCGGGGAATTACCGACTATAGCGCACTTGACTAGTATGAATAGTAAAACAGCCAATAGCCAAAGGATTATTTTAATGAGTGGTTTAATTTAAAATATAAAATGTAAATTTAAAGTAAGGGTATTTGTTAAATAATCTTAAAGCTTAATATTCAGGATTTTGAAATGTATTCAAAAATATTTATCCTGAAACGTACTTTTGTATCATGAGCGGAAAAATGTACCCAACGGCAGCTCTACGCTAACTATTTTTCCCTGTCGTCTGAGTTAAAATAAAAACAACAACAACAACAATAGCTGGTAGAGTCTGAATTAATAAGGTGACTTGAAAAATGAAACGATACTCTTGTCATTTTTGACAGTTTGACAGCTGTCAATTATAATGTAAAAACATCTATATCTAAAATAGTATGTAGGACGCAAACTCCTTAACAAATATGTTTTAAATGCCGTTTAAATGTTGAACTCAAAATTAGCTGTGACAACTATCAAATATTTTTATTGAAAATATCAAAATATTCTATTTATCATCGAAACCCCAAAATCGATATTTGAAATATTTTAAAAATTAGATGAAAAATATTTTGAAAGCCGTTAGAAGTTATATTTTTTAAATCACTATCACCCCATCTAATAACGAAAGTTGAAATTGATACGCAAAAAATATTTGTTTTATTCATTTGTAAAAATATTATAAAAAAAATAAAATAGTTTCTAAAATAAAAAAATATCTTCACCTGACCGAAAATTTTAATTTTGTTTTTAAGGGGCTGTTTTATCCCCTTGGAGGGAACCTATTATATAGAAAAAAATTTTTGTATGCAGAAAATCAGTTTGTCCTGTTTTTCTTTTGAAGCTAAGCGTTATGCATACAAAAAATATTTGTATGTATAAGAGATACTTGATATCCGAAGGGCCACCCTGCATATTGTAGAAAATATTTAATGCGAAAAGAGATAAAAGAAATTTAACATGTTTCACAGTTTTTTTAACTAACCGTTTTACAATAAAAATATGTTTGCAATAGTTTCCATGGGAGCTCTTTCATCCTTCTAAGCTATCCTGCCTAGTGGAAAAAATGTTTATATATACAAAATTATAAAATAAATATGACGTGTTTCGCCGTTTTGTAGGTATGTTTAATGTTTCTGGAATACAGACATATATTTAAAAAAATTGTTCAATATTCAGAAAATTAAAAGATACTTTTTTTGTATTGATAAATCGTTTTTGGTTACTTTTTTTGTTTTCAGGAGGCTGTTTCATGATTTTAGTGCTACCTTGTATGGTGAAAAAAAAATATTAATATACATTTGAGATATTCCGCTGTTTTTCAAAATATAAAGTTTTTTAAAATATAGATAAACAAAAAAAAAGATACTAGATCTACGTCAACGATTTCCCCAATTTTTAATGTATACTACTACCACAGCTAATATAACATACAGCTCCCCTTCTTAGGGTCGGCACCTTTATTCTGGCGGTCGAAAACCAAGTGAGATGAAATTGTCGTTTCCTTTTCTCGCTGGTGGGAAAAGTCAGAGCCAGACTAAACTGATTTTGAATATTGTAATAAATAACTAGTTTGTGACGGACAGTACCGGAGTAGGCAATGTTTAAATTTACATTGATATGGTTATTGTAAAGCGATTTAATTGAATAATTAGAATATTATTAATGATATTAAAAACCAATAACCGACATAGTCTTAATAAAGAGTAGCGTAGAGTTGTATATACCGGGTGTCAACGATTCTATTAGACAGGCCATAACATGTAAAGTATTTGACGTATCAAAAAGAAATTTGGTATAGGTAAATGATACATAAAGGAGAGAGTTTTCGCATATTTTTTACTTTCCGGTCACTTCCGGTTTTACCGGAAATGACTTCAGTTTCAATGTTTTAAATGAAGCACTTTGAATATTTTTACATTTTTGGATTCCTGAGACAATTCTGAATCAGAATATGAAATCTTTTTACGCCTACTTGATTTTTTACAGCCATTTTTAAAATTGCATCTAGGTGGCCATAACCGGACGCAAATTAATCTAAGGACCTAAAATAATGAGAGAATAATACAATCGCTAAGTTTTAGTGATTAGTCTGATAACTAGGAACAAGACAAGTTGATAAAATCAAATTTTTGAGTCATAACTTTTTTTTCCAAATGGCGACCTTTTTAGACAAGCACTTTTTAAAAAGAGGATTATTTTGCGAATCTAACGGAACAAACTTTTTTACGATTGGATTAGAAATAAGCTCAAAAATGAAATATAACTTAGGAAAAAGTATGCCATGGATAGCCATGCTGGATATTAAGTAAAATTTTTTGTCTTGACAGTGACACAATCGTATGTCTGCTCAGAAAGAATAGGTGAGTGTCACTGTCCAAACAAAAAATCCTACTTAATATCCAGCATGGCTATCCATGGCACATTTGATAAAATTTAATAATTGATTATCAAGTATTTTTCTAAGTAATATTTAATTTTTGAGCTTATGTTTAATCCAATCGCAAAAAAGTTAGTACCGTTAGATTCGCAAAAAAATCCTCTTTTCAAAAAGTGCTTGTCTAAAAAGGGTCGCCATTTGGAAAAAAAATAGTTAGACACAAAAATTTGATTATTATCAACTTCTTTTGCTCCTAGTTATCAGACTAATAACTAAAACTTAGCGATTGTATTATTCTGTCATCATTTCAGGTCCTTAGATTAATTATTAGCGTCCGGCCATGGCCACCTAGTTGCAATTTTAAAAATGGATGTAAAAATCAAGTAGGCGTCAAAACTTTTTAAAATGTCATAATCTGATTCAAAATTGCCTCAGGAATCCAAAAATGTAAAAATATATAGAGTGTTCCATTAAAAAAACTGAAACTGAAGTCATTTCCGGTGAAACCGGAAATGACTGAAAAGTGAAAAATATACGAGAACTCTCCTCTTTATGTACCATTTAACTATATGAAATTTCGTTTTGATACATCTAATACTTTACAAGTTATGGCCTGTCCAATATGTTCGTTGACACCTGGTATGTATACTAATAGATAAAGGAAAATGATGTTAAATAAAATTCCATGGTATTTTATGATTTCAATGGTTATTATTAAGTAAATGAAAAAGAAAAAATTACACAAATGTTTAATAGTAAAAAATGCTTATGGAGTAAACTAAACAGAAATATTTTTATAAATTTTTCCATATTATTAATTTATTCCTGCTTATATTTTTGAAGTTTCCATTTATTGTTTTTAGCGTATAATAGATTCTTACTCTTATATATAGATTAATGACAAATTCTTTGGGAAAGTATTCACATGGATGAATAAAATGCAATGATTTAGTTAAACCAAAAAGATTGCTACAAAGGTTAGGTTTTATTGCAAGTGTTTCAAAGTGTTCTTGAAATATTAGTTCGACTTTACAAATAAACTCTACAAATTTATCATTTGGCATTTGTAGGTTTCCAAACGTATCTTTGTCGGCATTTTCATATGCTTTTAAAAAACAATAAACGGATGAATCATCTAAATCTTTGTGGTCTTTGCTATATTTAATGCAATTATCACAAGAGTGAACTCGAAGGGATTTATTTAAAAGATATCCACACACATACCTTATAAAATTTTTTTCTAACATTTCATCTCGGGAATAATTTATTTTATTAATTTCGAGGCTTACTTCTTTTAGTGAACTGGTCTCTTCCTCAGGTATAGAATCGTCTTTACAGTCGGGAAGCCTTAAGAGCATTTGATCTGCATCTGCCTCACAATTTTCTGCACCTGAGTTAAGTAAGTTAACGCACTGCAACTTTCTAAAAGTTCTGTGAAACTGTATGGCTGTTGGGTTGATGCATTTGCCGTTTTCACTTCTAATTTTACCAAAGTGATTTTCAAGACAATCTTGGTTTAATTTTCGGGTAAATAAATAATCAAAACTAGCATTCTCACGAAGATAATTAAATAAATTTAGAATACTATTGATAGAAATTTGAAGACATTTAATGAATTTAACTTTTTTCGTTAAGTTTACATTATTTCTATCTCTAACTTCAAGTTTCTCTAAAAAAGATAGGCATTCAGTCAAAAACTCCATTTGAAAGGGTTCCCCTTTGAAGGCTGCATTATACCTTTTACCGGGTGAAGTTTGTGACGAATTTAAAATATCAAAGAGCTGGTCTATTCTCTTAACAAACTCTGCAGTCTCAGTGGCTTCTGCAGGTAGAGAACCAAATCTGATGTAAAAACTCATGCCTACAAAAACAGAATTGCTAAATACTTGTGTGGCAAGTTTAACTTTCATTTTTTGAAAATTTGTGGGATATATATGTGAGTCAGTTAATTTATGTGCTGCTTTAACCGGAAATTTTTTATCTATTTCATAAAAGTCAATTATGTACTGCCAAGAAATTTTTTTACCATCAACGTAAAAGTCATACTTCATTAGCATATTTCTAATGGCTTTTATAATATGGGGCACATCAAAAATATAATAAAGGTAACGATTTTGAAGGCAAAAACGGCTATTTTGAATAGAGATATTTAAAATATTACTTAATTTGATATTATTAGAACCCATGTCAGAAGTAACTGCACAAACATTTAAGCCAATATTTTTCAAATTTTGCAAAACTTAAATTTTCGTGCAATAATTGCGCCGGACAAGAAGTATGACAAAGAAAATAGGCGAGAGGCTGTTTCCATTTGCAATAAAGTCCTCTTAACATGAACACGCATGCAGTCAAAGCTGGTTTAAAGATCTTCTCTTCTTTGTCATCTATGGCCAGTCCAATTATACAGTCTTGAGACCGTTCATAAAACAAATTTGCTTTAATAGACATCTCATCAAAACATAGTAGGCAATACCTATTTTGCTCTTGAAAACCGTCAATCTTTTTTTTTAACAAATTATAAAATTCAGCGTTTTCTAATCCTGGTCTTATTTTAATAGCTCGAATTTCTTTTAACAATGTATTGGGAGCTGGAAGGCTATATTTATGCATTAAATATTTTTTATAAACTCGGGGATCGGCAAAATATATGGACAAACATTCAGTTTTGAACTCTTTACTATAACGTCTACCCTTTGGATGTTTTCGCCCTTGTGATATCTGCATATTAATAATTTTAGCAGTGTCGACCGAATTGCAAAATTTGAATGTCAGAGACATATATTGATTTAAAGTTATATTATCTAACTGACTATCTAATTGTCTTTCGAGTGTCTGAACTTTTTTTCGCAAATATTGATTTTCTGTAGTAAGAGATTTAATGTTGCGTCTATATTTTTTCTTCCTCGGAGTATCAAAAGATAAGTTGGCTGATGTTTGGGTAGAACTTGGAGACATCAGAGGGGGACTACTAGCATCGAAGGGTCTGGCTTCAGTTTGATTCTCGGTTTTCCCTGGAACTTCAACTTCGGTTTCCACCTCGATTTCGTCCTCGGTTTTCACGTCTACGTCGCGGTCGTCCTGAGTTTCACCCTCGACTTGGACCTCGGTTTCCACCTTGTCTTTGGCCGTGGTTGTAGGCTTGATTCTGACTATGTTTGTTTGACCTACTAGAAGAAGAAAATAACATCAGTTTATAAATAATTCAAAGATCGTAGAAAAAACGTATTTCCTTCACACCAACCATGGTGCAAAATTTGCAAAAAAGATCCTTACACTTTTATTTAGCTGTTACAACTTAACAATACAAAATTATAGAATATCGTAAATACCTGGGTCAGTATTTGTGATAGCTGGAACTAAAATTCTGTCATCCAGAACTCTGATTTTCGCAGGAAGTAGCAAGGGTCTACTATATGCGTGGTCACCCTTAATGCTCTTAGAACTTCCTTCAAGAGATGGAAATAATGTAGGAACTGCAGTGGCTTTCAATCGTGTATGAAGATGACTAGTATACATTTTTTCTTCAAAATGGTCTTCACAAAGAGTGTAGCTATTATGAGCTTTTTCCAATTTGTCTAACAGATCCTCTCGATTGGCTTTCATTGCCCATACCTTAGCTCTGTAAAATTAAAAAAAAAACGAAGATAGTATAAAAAAATAAAAATGTTATTTAGTAATTCCTTTTGGCTCTCAATTTTACCGGAATTGACCCCCTAATTTATTTTTTTTTAATTAAGTAGAACTAGTGTTTTAAAAAAACCGGCTTTTTTCCAATTGGAAGTATATTAATTTAATTTTAAAGTTTTTAATTAATACCTTTTGGTTCTTTATTTTTAACCTTTTAAATTTTCTTTACTAATTTTAAGGAAGAACATTTTTTGTTTCTTAACTTATTTTTCATGTTAACAAAAATAAAAACTAGGATAATTATAAATTGTATTTTTCCATATTTTGTTTTTTTTTAATCTTTTGGAAAAAAACGGATTTTTTCGGGAAAAACCCGGTTTTTTCCGAGGTGTTAAAACACTAAGTAGGACTCTGTATATATTTTTTTGTGCTATCGCATTCAACCTAAACTTAGCTTTTCAACGATATTTTAATTTTTGTTTTCAAAATGGCGACTAGACAGCAATTTTTTTGAAAATTCAACATTCATCAAGCCGCTTTATAAAAAAAAAATGCATTTATACAGTACAAAATTTAAAACTGTTTTGTTTTTTTTTAGAACACTTCACAATGACTATAAAATAGCCATTTATTTTAGAGAAAGGCTACCTGATTTGTCAAGGATGTCTAGCATATCGTTATCTTAAAAATAAAGTTAAGCATGCGACACATCTTTGAAAACGTAATTTTATGGCGAAAATGACTTATAAAATATACAAGGTACCATTAAAGTAAATGCTCTTTCGATTAAAGAAAAGTAAAAAAATCAAAAAATAAGTTTATTTTGGACTATTTAAAACATATATTTATAAATAGCGCCTGTATTTTTTGTAAAATGCGGCAATGTTGAATTTTGAAATAGGTGTCCAGCCTCCATTTTGCAAAAAGTTAACTTGTGGAATATAGTAGAAGACTATTATAGGCTGAATAAAATAGTGCAAAAAATATACAGGTTTTTTTTCTTTAAATAAAAAGCAGAGTCACTTCCGGCAAAATTCGAAGTAACTTTTAGTTGTTTTTGCATCGGAAATTTGTCTCTTATGGAATTAGACAAATGTTTCAAATTTCAAATAGATATTTTTAAGACCACAAAAATATCAGCTTGTTACTTGTCTCATGTATCACCCGGTCACAGCAAACTTGGTTCTAAAAGCAACACCTATATTTTCAAAAATGATAAAGTTAAAGGGAAAATAAAGACCCCAGCTTGCAGAAAATATTCAGTACTTCTTAGAACTTAAACATCTTTTAAATTTGAATTTCTTCGAAATATACGCACACGATCGTTAGAATCGCTAGGTTTTTAACTAATCTTGTCATTTATTGTGCACGTTCTATATATTTTTTGTGTAGTGCAGACTCTATAGATTGTAAAAAAATCAAAGTTAGGGGCTTTCTAGTAAAAAACAACTATGACTATGTACTACTTTCAAAAAAACACACATACCTCAAAAAAAACCGCTGCCAATGGAATCACTACTTCCACATCGTGTCAAACTAGTACCTATATATTTTCTTACCCGACCCTTGTTTTCAGACGAAAAAAAAATAAAATTTAGAATTTCAACCTACTCTCCTCCCCTAAAATTTTATTAAAATGATGAACGAGTTTTGAAATTGAAATCAATACCCTCAAAAACCCATAGAACTACGTAACACTCGATTTTTTAAACAGCATAATTTTCATCCCCTAACCTAACCTAACATAGCCTAAACCCCTTATTTTCACAGAAATCTCAAGCAGGACATATAACATGATCATTTACAAAAAATAACTATTTTTTACCGATTAACCCCACCTTTCCCTAAGCCGTTTTTGCATAAAAGCGATCAGAATCATTCTCCTATGGACTGCTCTTCGTGTGCCAAATTTCAGCGCAATAGCCCAAGTTATCGCGTAATCTGACATACAGACAGACAGACAAACAGATTTTTTTCTCGCCGAAATTAGTTTTTTTACAGGTTTTGAGTCATTTAAACTCGGCAATTTACAATCAATAACTATTTTTTACCGATTTACATCCTCTTCCCCCTAAGCCGATTTTTCCCAAAAACAATCCGAACCATTCTCCTATGGACCCCTCCCTGTGTACCAAATTTCAGCTCGATAGCACAATTCCTTCGAGAGTTATCGGGTAAACAAACAGACCGACAGACAGAAACATTTTTTTCGCCGAAATTAGGTTTTTTACACGTTTTGAGTAATTTTAAATCGATTTAGCGAAAATAATTTTTCGGACATTTTTTTGCCGACACCAAAGCCGATACTATACTTCCCCGTCTTTTGGAGATGTGGAAGTAATATCTGCTTTTTAAATTCTAAAACTCTTAAAATTGTGTTTTAAAAAAACTAAGCTAATCTCGCAATCAGAATAAAAAATCTTTTTTCTAAATTTTCAGAACAAATAATTGAAAAATTTGCCATTTTGTTTAACATCCTGTATAAATAAATTTTTGGCTCAAGCGAGTTTTACTCCTAAATCGGTATTATTCAATAAAATTTGCAAGATAAGAAATAGCTGAAAACCGCATCTCAATATCTCTTGTTTTAAAAATATTCAAATTTTACCTAAAAATTCACCTGTCCCGTTTACTCTGTACAACAGTGCATTCGATAATTAATGGACATAGTGCATTTTTTGCACCTAAATATTTATTTCCATTCGTACTAATTATATAACCACACGTTTAAAAGCAATAAAACATCATAAACCAAGACAGTCGCCGGCCCTTTGGAGTTTCGGGATAATAAATCTGTATTAGAAATATTGCTTTTTTTATTTTTCTAAAGGACATATTATATTCATGCAAATTTTATTCGATTTTGACCATTGGAAATACCTACCAAGAAAATATTTTTATCTGATCGAAAGGCGCCGGCCGGGGTTGTCATTTGCATTTTACTATACCAGACCATTAATTACTTCAAAGTATGGCCTATATTATTCGAAAAAAATCTACTCTACCTGCCCCACCAAATAAAAGCCTTTTTATTGATCTAATATATCTTCCTTTACCTGCAAGATTTATTTAAGTACCTAAATTAAAATTTTAATAACCAAGTTCGAAAATAATAAATTCATATTCTATACTTTCAAAGAGGCGCCTATCCGATTTTTTAATAAATAAAATTTCATTTTAGGCTGAAAAACTGATTAGATGTATTACCAACGGGTTTATTTGTCTTAATCGAAACATTTTATAAATCTATAAGTAATTGAAAAATAAAAGAAACCTCAAATTATTTTAAGGAAAAATTAGCGAATAAACTAAAACTTTTGTCAACCCATGCGGTAACTAAAACGTAAAGAACTATAAAAAACACTATTTACGACTTTAATTATCTTCAACAAACCATCACGTAAATAATTTCAGAGTCTATTGACAAATTAAGATTTTAAAAAATAATGTATTGCAAATTACCCGGAAACTACTAACTTTTAGAAATATTCTTAATGAGATAAAAATTTCTAATAAAAAGCATGGACTCCAGAAATCTGTTAATAGTAATTTTAATTTAATAACCTCTCATCGTCTTAATCTCATAATTTAGTACAGTTGTGGTAAAGTCTCCACAAAGCGAAATCATTTAAATGCATGGCTTTTGTTTAACAAGTAACCATCAAATATAAACCAAAAGTAGATATAAAAAAATGGCGCGGATGACGCCTGACGTCTAGAAAAATATGAAAAAGTTTCAAACTATCACGTAAACAATTTCAGAGCCTAATAACAAATTATTATTTAAAAAGGTAGTTTAGTGTATTGCAAATTATTCGGAAACTACTAACATTTAGAAATATTCTTAAAGAGAAAGAAATTTCCAATAAAAAAGCGCGAACTCCAAAAATTCAATCTAATAATATAGTATAGAGAAATCATTTTAAATTTGTTTACAATAATTATCCGACTACAAATATTACCGAAAAGTATAAAAAAATTGTTAATTAAAAATAGACTCCTTTTATGAGAAATCAATAAAATGTTAATAGATCCCGAGTTATTTGCAAAAATCTTCTTTCTTTATCTTAATTTATTAATATCTTTAATGTTATGTGTGTTTATGTGACGTAATTCCAAATCCAATATCGATATTAATTTGCGCATATGTTTAGAAGCAATAACAAGAATTAACACCATTTTGAGTTATTGAACTGGATTAGAAGGCAGGAACTTTCAAAAACAAAAAACAATACTTTTTTAGTTAAAGATAATCGATATTAGTGTTATAAAGCATCAGTTCTTTGCAAATTCCATAAGAGATATTTTATGAAAAATATGTTTTTAACAATATCTTTCATACAACTTTTCATTTTTCCAAAAACAAAAAAAGTGTTTTTTCATCCATACATTTTTGTGTGTTACAGTCATTAAAAAAAGATAATGCTTCAAAAACATATTTCAAATTTGTCTAATTCAGTAACACTAAAAGCCAACAAAAGCCCGGAAAACTTTTAATAAGTACTTACCGGTCAGCCTCTTTGGGAAATCGAAAAAATTTCTTCTTGGAGTTATAGCCTTTATTAAAACAGGATCGCACTGCACAAATATGATGATGTCCAATCTTTTTTTCACTCATTATACTGCAAAAACAATTTAAAAATATCTATGTAATTAAACTCTCGCAACGCACGACTATGGCTGCTGAACGCAAAATATTAATGCGAAGCGAATCATGCACGCCACAGTCGTCTTTTCCCACCAAATGGCTGCCAACCGCCGTGCGCGAAGGGATTGGCGCAAACCATTCCCGCTAAGAGAGATGTGGAGCTGTATGTTATATTAGCTGTGCTACTACCATAATAATGTATACTCAAAGTGAAAAAGTCGATATGTGGAGAATGTCATAAAAATTCGAGGAATGCTGTTGAGTTGTATGCTCAGAGTTACCCCGACGGGCAACATCCAGTCGATCAGTATATTCATTATCTCGAGAATCGTTTTAAGCATCAAGAAAGAAAACAAGTGACGGAAGGCAGATTTATTATAAATGAAGAAATGGAGATTAACGTTCTTGCTATGGTTGAAGTTGATAAAACTGTTTCTTTAAGAAACATTAATCACGAACTGGATTTAAGTCATGAATCAGCTAGAAAATACTAAAGAAATACGGATATCGAGCTTTTAAGTACCAGTTACTCTAACATTTTTATCCTGACTATGGCGCTTAAACGGGTGTTCTTTTGTGATTGGTTGCACCGAAATTAAAGAATTGATGTTTTATCAACTTTATCTTATTTTCCGACGAATCCAGATTTACTAATAATGGTATGTTTAACAAGCACACTCGTTACTGGGCCCAACAAAATCAACATGAAATGAGAGTAGGCAATTTTCAAGAAAGGTTTATTTCAAGACCAATTAACAGGTGTTAGGTACTTAGGCTTTCTCCAAAATGAAACTAAGCAATATCTTAATGATCTACCTTTAGACGTTTTGCGCCGAATTTGGTTCCAGCAAGATGGAGCACCGCCTCACAATACCAGAGAAGTTGAAGTAATAGAACATTTTAATAATAAAGCTATTGCAACCAAAGAGCCAATATGATGGCCCGCTCGTTCACCGGATCTCACTGTTCTCGATTTCTTTATTTGGGGATATGTTAAAGAAAGAATCTATGTAACAGCCCCAGCCACTCTTGAAATCTTAGAAGAAATGATTGTACGTGCATTTAGAAGTATTCCGCATCAAATGATGCACAACGTGTTGAGAGAAGCAATTGAACGAGCGGAAATGTGTCGTGAACAAGGAAGAATGCACTTTGAACAACTACAGTGAACTCGAAAATTGTGCTTTTATAATTTACAGCGTTACTGAAGTTAGAAGAAGTTATATTTTTGTTTAATACTGCGAACTATTTGTAAGCCAAAGATACAGATTTACACGACTAAATTTGTTCACGATATCTGAAGAGATGCAGCAGAAAACTGTATAAAAAAATGCTGTTCCGAGGGTTAGGCGCATAGGCGTGCATTCTTTTCATCAACAGAAATAGGCTGGGCAGACATTACGTGACAGGACGCATAGATAAATCCAACGTAAGTAATCTTGATCAACCAATTTTCACAATTAAAAAATCCTACTTAATATCCAGCATGAATATCCATGGCACACTTGATAAAAGTAAATAATTGAATATCGAGTATTTTTCTTAGTAATATTTAATTTTTGAGCTTATTTTTAATCCAATCGCAAAAAAGTTAGTACCGTTTGATTCACAAAAAAATCATCCTCTTTTCAAAAAGTGCTTGTCTAAAAAGGGTCGCCATTTAAAAAAAAATAGTTAGACACAAAAATTTGATTTTATCAACTTTTCTTGTTCCTAACTATCAGACTTATCTTAGATCAATTGCATCTGGTCATGGCCACCAATTTTTAAAAATAGCTGTAAAAAAATCAAGTAGGCGTAAAAAGGTTTTAAAATATCACATTCTGATTCAGAATTGTCTCAGGAATCCAAAAATATAGAAACATACAGAGTGTTCCATTTAAAAAATCGAAACTGGAGTCATTTCCGGTGAAACCGAAATGGTGAAAAATATGCGAAAACTCTTTTCTTTATATACCATTGACTTCTACGAAATATCGTTTTGATACATCAAATACTTTAAAAGTTATGGCCTGTCTAATAGATTCATTGACACCCTCTAAAACATTTTTTCCACTGTACAAGTCCCTTAGACAATAAAAATATTTTTTTTATTTCCATAACGGTTAGCTTTTTATAAAACTGTAAAACAGGGCAAATTTATTTTCTTTGTTTTGCATATATAAATAATCTTTTCTTTATGAAAGGTTAATCTAAGGGGATTAAAAAGCTCCTCCAAAACCGGCAGAACACGACAAAATTATTATATTTTTTGCCCCTAAACCTCAACTTGGGAACACCATTGATGCACATAATATATGTAGGAAAGAGCTATGTTTGCCAAAACACATTTTTTTTTTGGACCCATTTCTGTTTGTTTTCACCATCAAAATGGCAGTAACCGACAGCGTTGAAAATTTATGTATAAATCAGTCCTTCACTTATAATTTTTCAAAATTTTGAGAAAACATCCGGTTTTCTGTCATTCGAAAATGTGTCAAATTTAGCAGTTAAGATAAATAACGTGACTAACTTCTTATATCCAACTTCATCATGAAGGCTAATAGATCAAAGAGGTCGCTAAGTGTATATATACTATATCTACAGGGGGTCTGAAATAAACTAATCGCAAATACTTAACATATCTCTAACGAACCCGAAACTTCATGTTGTAGCTTTCTTAAACCTAAATGTATATTTAATGTAACACTGGAATAAAAATGGCGTTGCTTTATCTTTTATGAATATACAGGGTGTATGAAAATATCTCTGAACATATAACAAAATTTATTATCCTGTGTATTTGCGAAAATTGGGAAACAGTAAAATTTGCTTTTATTGTTTTGTAGAACTAGATACCAGTTTCAGTTCTAAGAAAAAAAACAGTTTTTTACAGAAATGAAACATTTTACCTTTTTTTTTAATTTATATTTTATTAGTGACATCTATTTAATCTTATATTTAACATGTTTTATGACAAATGTGACAAAGTACGTCACTTCATTATCTATAGTAATAAATACAAAAATATTTAAAGTTTTGGCTTACCTGTGGACAGGGGATTATCCAATATACTAAGTAGGTATAGCCAAAGGGCCCTTGACTTGCGGGGGCCAATGAAACTCTTCAAATTTAATGGGAAAAAATAAAATAGAAGAAAAACGGAAAAAAACCCTTCATTCTTCATCATATACGTTGAGTGGCTCTTATATTTTGTATCGAAGACTTCAGTTTTCTGTTTACCGTGTATGTTGTTTAGCAAGGATGAAGAAAAATCTTTTGTTAAAGGATTTAACGATTGGAAAAATATTATTAGAATTGACAAACATGAAGCTTTGCAGGAGCATTTAAATAACACAAAATTATTTTTAACTGGTTTTAATACCCTAGGGAAAATAGATTACGGAAATTGAAAAACAATATTTAGGGGAAAAAAACTAATGGATGAAAATTCTCCATCGTGTGTTGTCTACAATTAAATTTTTAGCAAGTCAAGGTTTGGCATTCAGGGGCATAACAACGGCAATTATTTGGGACTTTTGGAGTTAATCGTTCAATTTGATGCATTTTTGAACAATCACAAAAATATGGAAATTCGGAACGCGGTAATGTTTCATATTTTTTTTGTAACCAGTTTATTGAAGTTGTATCAAAGTATGTTCGTGATTTTATTAGTAGTGAAACCAGATCGGCAAAATATTTTTCTATTTGCGTAGATTCAACGTCTAATGTTAGTCATTCGGACCAGCTAACTTTTATTCTTAGATATGATATGATGTGATGACTTTCCTGTAGAACGTTTTATTACTTTATTAGTAATATTGACGTTTTATTACCTTATTAGTAATATTGACCATAAGGCAGTTGACATGGAAACTGCAGTTCTTAAGCGGCATGATACTGACATTTTGTTGATGTAGTATGATTATTTCTCTATATTTTAATTTACTGATGAGGAAGATAAATTATTAATTAATTTATATATTATAATAAATTATATTTGACTTCCAATCAAAAAATCTAGTAAAGCCTAGTATAAATAATTAAAATTATCTTTCAGTTTATATTAGACGAGTTACACTTAAATATTCAAGACTGTAGCGGACTGTATGACAATGCCAATGATATGTCCGGTCAATATTCAGGATTGCAAGCTCTCATTAAAAAAAAAATTCTCTAGCATTATTTGTCCCCTGTGCGGTACACTCTCTTAACTTGGCAGGAACTTATTCAGCAGACGCATAGGTGGCAAATAGTGACAGAAGAACTTAATAAAATTCCCAATGCTCTCGTTCCAAAAAAAGTATCTGCTACTCGATGGTTTGCTCGCACGGATTCTTGTAAGGCAATTATTTTAGGGTTTCTTGCGTTTAAAGAATCATAAGAAGTTATCGAAAATGATATTACACAGCCAAAAAATACAGAAGTTATCGAAAATGATATTACACAGCCAAATAATACACAAGTTCAAGCAAAAAGAATTAAAAATCGGTTTGAAGAATTGGAAGTCGGGATTTTGTTAAAATTATGGGACGATATTTTTAACAGAGTTCAATAAGGTTAGCAAATCATTACGTGCTACTAAAATCCATGTTTACAACAACGCGAACGTTTTACATATTACGGAGAACGTGGCAAAAACCTTACAAACTGTTCCACATACAAATCCAACATTACAGGGAAAAAAGTAGAATTTTCGACAATTTGACGAAAATAAAGAGGGTGAAGTTGAATTCAGTGGTAGATATAGTATGCTCATAAATACTTTCTATATTATAATCGATAACATTCTTGCGGAAGTCGACAAACTGCTTAGCTTAACGTTTCAAGTATGTTTGGGTTTTTATATTTAGAAAATTATTCAGAAGATAATATTACAATACAGACAAATTTGCCCCAGGAGCATTATCCAAACGATTTAGACCAAAGTTTAGGAGCCGAATGTATTGGCTTTAAATATTTTATCTCTGAAATTAATTCGGGAATTGGTCATAGATCACGATCTTCTCAATAAAATTCCTACCGAAAATATTACTGAGAGTTTTGCAACCCTAAAATCACGAAAACGAGCATTTATTTGAGTACACATCACCACATACTTATATTCTTTTTTTTTAACGAAAATGTTTTAGGTTAATATTTTTAGATATTCTTTTGATGTCTTTTTTTAAGTAAAAATGTATTTTTAAATCAAGATATATATTTAAAAACTAGCTATTTTTGTTTTAAATTTTACCTTATACAAAAAATGCCTACCATAAAATTTTTTGAATGTTCTGCACAGGGGCCCTAACGACCTTTTAGCCTAGGACCTCTTCAACCGCTAATCCGGCCCTGTCTGGGGAGTACAAATGAATTATGTGATATTCTGTGATGAGAGCCGGTTTGGGCTATTAATTGACATAAGATCGGTACGAGTCTGTGGAGGTCTCCGAATACTAGAGTAAACGATAGATATGTACAAGAAGTTCATTCATACAGGAGTAGTTCTGTAA
Source organism: Kuschelorhynchus macadamiae (assembly GCA_030620095.1). Lineage (NCBI taxonomy): Eukaryota > Metazoa > Arthropoda > Insecta > Coleoptera > Curculionidae > Kuschelorhynchus > Kuschelorhynchus macadamiae. Next base: position 989,567 of record JAUTXW010005266.1, on the reverse strand, counting down.
TAGTATAGAGCGGAAGATATATTTTTATTTTATAGATTTTTGTATTTTATTATATACATCCTGTATAATAAATTACCAAAAGTAACGTTTAACCAGTTAAATATCATATCTAAATTTAAACTTGATTTCGAAAATATTTTTAAATAGATATATAATAAGAACAAAAGACTACAAAATATTGAATAAAAAAATTTAATGTAAGTCAATTTTGTTATAAATATGTGTAAAGACATTTTCGCATACCCTTTATATTTTCATTTGCTTAATCTAAAGCCCTTGTAAACGATTACCATAAAAGGCAAAGAAACGTCATTTTCATTTGCGCATTCCAGATTAGAAGAAGTTGTGTTTTAAGAAAGATACAATGCAAAGTTTCGGGTAGGTACGTTAAAAATATATTTAATTTTTTTTGCGATCATTTTACAAAAGCAATCCTTTTTTTTTTGTTTTTCAATAGTTTATCTTATGTAAATTAAAAATCAAGAGAAATGAAAAATTGTAGGCTAGAGAAGATCACTCTCTCGTCTCGTGCTGTAAGAGAAAATTGCTCTCTCGCCGAGACGAGACGAGAGGAGAGGCGAGAATCTCTCGTTTCGGCAGCATCACTAATCATCACCAGCCTTTTTCATCCACTGCTCGATATCAGCCTTCGTCTCACAAAGGTAAATTTATTAAGAGTTTAAATTTGTAGATTTCCAGCAACCACTGGGTACCACATCTACTTACCAAGGTAATACTATAATGGAAGAACCAACTTCAATTAGGCCTAGACGGCCACTGACAAAAAGTAGCAGGCTTCCTACTTCAAGTTCAGAAAATCCGCCGCATAACAGAAAAATCGTTAGTAGGCCTGCCACAGAAAACCAAAAAAACAATCAAGGTATGACTAAAAGGCAACTTTTTGTTTTGATATTATTTTTGTTGTTTATATTATTTATAATTAATATGATAAAGCGGTAAATTAGAGCAACTATTTTTTATTACTATGGTTATATGTTCTCGGATATTAAACATAAAACCCTTACTCCATGTTGAAGTAGTGCGCTGGAGTCTTGATGTTGTCCAGGCGACTTGCGATTGTCGATACAATAATTGGAATATAGATCTAAAAGTTTTGATCATCTAGAACCTCTTTATATGCTCGTCTAAATGTCTGTATACTCTATGTCTTTATTATACTTTCCACGCAAGTTGTTATAATTTGGTATGTCGTTTGGTCTTGATTTCTTTTTTTAAGCTTAAAAACATTAACTTCGGGTCTATTATGAGCAGCTCGTTGGTCAGTGAGCACCCTTCGATCATTCAATTCAGTAAGAATGCATTATTTGCGAGAACTAGCATCCACCTGTAATAGTTCAGGGAGTTGGGGACGAGCAAAATACTAAAGTACACCAATTGAGTTTACATTCTTATAGTAGTTTCTAAATGACTACAATTTTGACCAATTATTGCCTACAATTAGACAAATAGATGTTTTTTTTTCCAGCAGCGGTGACAAACAACAGTGGCGTCACGACATCGAATTTTCAGTCTCGTGCCGCCGCCGACGTATGTCGCCCCCACTACAAAAAAACTGTATATTTGTCTTTATATATTCATTAGGTAGTTAAAATTTCAGCTAATTTAAAGCTGCTACAAGAAAGTTAACTCAATTTAATTTTTTTTTTAAGAAAATTCGATGTTGTGCCGCCACTGTCGTTTGTCACCCCTGCTGCGGGAAGGCCCTACATTTGACTAATTATAAGCAATAATTGGTCAACATTTCGGTGATTTTGAAACTACTATAAGAAAGTTAATTTAAATTTACCGATTTTTTTGACGAATATACGTTCTCGTATCGCCGCTGACGTATGTCGCCCTCACTACAAAAAGACTGTATATTTGTCTGTATATATTCATCAGGTAGTAAAAGGTTCAGCTAATTTAAAGCTACTACAAAAAAGTTAACTCAATTTAAATATTTTTTTTAACAAAATTCGATGTCGTGCCGCCACTGTCGTTTTTTACTCCTGTTACAAGAAGACCCTGCATTTGACTAATTAATAATGGGTCAACATTTCAGTGATTTTGAAACTACTATAAGTAAGTTAATTTAAATTTACCGATGCTACAAAAAAGCTGTATATTTGATTATGTGTATTCATTAAGTGGTTCAAATTTCAGCCAATTTAAAGCTACTATAAGGAAGTTAACTCAACTTTAACATTTTTTTAAAAGAAAATTCGTTGTCGTGACGCCCCTGTCGTTGTCACTGCTGCTGGAAAAACATTATCTATTTGTCTAATTGTAAGTAACAGTTGCTCAAAATTGCAGTCATTTGAAAACTACTATAAGAAAGTAAACTCAAATTTAGCAATTTTTTTGAAGAGAATTCAGTCTCGTGCTGCCGCTGATGTATGTCACCCCTACTACAAAAAAACTGTATATTTGTCTGTAAATATTTATTAAGTGGATACAATTTCAGATGATTTTATGCTACTATAAGGAAGTTAAATGAATGGAAAAAAATCATCTGTCTAATTGTAGACACTAGTTGGTCAAAACTGCAGTTATTTAGAAACTACTGTAAGAATCTGCTTGTAAGATTCGAAAATTTAACTTTTTTATAATTAAAAATCCATATTACAAATATAAAAACACAAAAGGTAATTCAGATGTTCAATTTACAATAAAGCATTTGTGATTGGGGGCACCTGGTATTAACATATATGGGGAAGCAATGTTTACCAAAACATATTTTTTTAAAATTTTTACTCTAACTTTAATAACAGTTCTATGATCTAAATTGTCATAAATATTGGCCTGAGTGAGGCCTGTTTTAGATGGGGCGGTAATATGGGTTTTTGCAAGTTTGGTGGGATGGGTGGCAGAAGATTATTTTATGTTATATTACTTCCTATTCTATGAAATCTCATGATCTAGTTATCTTGACCCAGGGAAACTTTTCAATACCCTAAGGAAACATATATGGGGTGTCCGGAAAATACGTGTACGACGTTTAATTACAGATAGCTGAGGTCAAAATAAGCTGATTTAAGCTTACCTATATACAAAATTGCTTTGTTTAGACTGCAGAGGACGTCAAAAATTTGGTTTTTCTAAAATTTCTTGGAAACGTGCTAATTGAGAGTCTAATAATCTAAAACGACATTGTCAAATGGTATAGTGGCCGGCTATAATAAAGTGGAAGTGTTATAAACGACCTATCTAAAGATACTTTCTGATTTTTTACGTCATTAACATTATGACAAATCAGTTACTTTTATCGAGTAGATTGATGTTTTATGATTTTTTTTTCTCTTGAAGAATTTTCGTAGGATGAGCGTTTCTAGCAAAAAAAATGTTTTCAATTATTTGCATACACTAAATACTGTAGTAAAGTAATGGGCAAATGTGGTGTAAAAGATCTATTCTAAAAAATTGAAAAAAGTAAGTACGAAGAAAAGTATATTTAAGCCCATAAGCACAACGGTCTCCATTTTGCTCAATACAGTTAGTAATACTTTTTAAAAAATGAAATTGTACTTTATATAATGAGAATTATTGAAAATGCGTCTGTATTTAACGTTCGTGCCAATAAATTTTCGCGAGTATGTACAGGAGTTTTATACATTTCTGCTTGTCTCAATCCACCTGTTGGGATACTGGATATGCAGATATTGTTGAACAGCAGCGGAAAAATATAGTGGAGCATCATCGTGCATATACAATAATTTTTGTCGAAGGATTGGCAGCATATGTTGCAAGAAAGTTAAATAAGTATTTCTATCTAACCTGTCTGGAATCTCCACAGGACCGATAAAACAGCAATCAATAATACCTGCCCATATATTCATTCTAAACTCATGCTGATGGTGGGAAGCTTTAATGGCATGTGGATTTGCATCCCCATAAACCTATTCGTTGTGCAAGTTAGTGACTTCAGGTCTTGTAAAGCACGCTTCGTCGGTAAACAACATTTTTGTGCTAAAATGTGGATCACGAATTCTTTTGTTGTGAATAAATTGGCAAAATCTGAGGCGCATGAAAGGATTAATCAACTTTTTGGACATGATACGGATGTAATAATTGTTCTTTTAAAATATCGTGTACACTGGTTTTAGGAATTCTCAACTCACATTCTACGAGACGGACACTGACACTCGGTTCTTTTTCAACCATTTCAAAAACTACCTCTTCATATTGGCCTTAAAAATTTCTCTCAAAGCTGCGCGTTTCCCGAAAATGGCGTTTAATACTACCAAATGTTTGGGCATTTGACCTTCGACGATTTGGGTATTTCGCCATGTATACCATCACACTTTAATGCACGTTTCCTTGGCAAAATCCGTACACCAGGAGCAATCAACTTTAGTATAGTTTTGCGTGTTAAGTAGTAAATAGAGATTTGAAATTAAAAATAATAGCCTAACAATCGTAAACATGCACATTTTGTCAATGTATGTCAAATTATTAAATTTTATGGTAACGAAAACTGGTGCAATATTAATAATAAAAAAATATTATGACGATGGTGCCCCACCTCATTTTCCGCTGCTGTTTGGCAATATCTGCAAAACCAATATCCGAACAGGTTGATTGGAAGAGGCAATGATGCACCAGTAAGATGAACACCACGTTCTCCGGAGTTTCAATAATTTTCAGACATTGGATAAAGTCCAACTTACTTTTTTAAAGAGTGTTACTAAGTGTATTGAGCAAAATGGGGCCTATTTTGCACATATGCTTAATTACTGTTTTCTTCTTACTTAGCTGTTCTTCCATTTTTTAAAATAAATCTTTTATACCACATTTGCCCATATTACAGTAATTAGTGTATGCAAGTTATTGAAAAACTTTTTTTTTGCCAAAACCGCTCATCCTGCGAAAAATGTTCAAGAGGAAAAAACTTTCAAAACAACATCAATCCAACATAAAAAATCAGAACATATCTTTAGATGGATCGTAACTTTTATAAAACTTCCACCTTATTATATCCAATCACTATACCATTTGAAAAACTAAATCTTAAAAAATCAATTAGCACGTTTCCAAGTAATTAAAAAAAACATTAAATTTGACGCCCTCTGTAGTCTAAACGAAGTAAATTTGTATATAGCTCAAATTGGTCTATTATCACATCAGCAATCTGTCATTAAACATTGTACAGGTACTTTTTGGACACCCTGTATAAAATCCACCCTGAGGGTAATATTAAAATATTTTCTTTTAACTTATTATTTCCGAAGATTATATTCGCTCTTTTTTTATGTAAATAAATATATAACTTTTTGTTGCACATTCTACAGCTTACATGGTTGGTTGCGTGAAGTGATATAGATTTAAAATAAACACAAATTAGAAGTGTACTATCTGTCATATATCGTATCGACTATTGATGTAAAATACTTAAAAGTTAGGTGGTACAAAAATATTTTATTTTTGCGTATTCTTAAATTGCAGACTCTGATTTAACCCTTTATCAACCACCAGTTGTTCAGCAACCACAATTAAAGAAAAAAAGCTCTTTATATTCCAGCCGACAGACACCATCTACAGAACCAAGCAGAAGTAAGGATTTTAAAATTGTTAAATTTAAATAGACCAGTTTAACTTACCTGTAGTTGATCGATAAACTCATACTTAGAGCCACTATATTTGATGTCTCCCGGTTGATTATTATTAAAAAAAAAGAAAATAAAACGTAATAGATACATGCCAGAAAGTTGTACTGTTCTAATGATTCTCTTTATTCATTTCTTCTGCTCCAACTTAAGGGTTGTTTAACATCAGAAAAAAACCAAAATATTGTCATTTATAATATTATATAATATTAAACCGGTTATTATTTTTACAATATTAAACATCTTATATAGAGGTGGCTGAACCGAGAAAATCTGAATTTTGTTATCAAATGCAGTGTTTATTATTTAAAATTTTTATGTTCTTATGAAAACTTTATTTAAATATTATTCTCCACAAAAAAAAGTTAATGCGAAAACGTATTTGAGAACGTAAAATTTGTAATTTATTTATTGGAGGACATTAAAGAGTAGCAACAATGCAAAATTAAGATTCTTTTTAAGCATATGTGTGGTTTAATAGTACTTAAATATTCTACAAATAGTTAAGACATTTATTTATTATTCTGAAATGCAAATAAATTAATATATACCCAAAATTCTTAAATGTATGCCGAATTAGTGCATAATATACCTACATTTAAAAAGAAATTTTTAAAAATTGGATTGATTCGGCCGATACTTGGAGATCATTTTACAATTTTAGATTTAAGTGCACTGGGAATATATATTCGTCCTGTATATAGGAGAATTTTTTCTTCAAAAGAAAGCACATCTTGTTTTTCGTAAAATTGTATTAACTCGTCAGGAAGAGATGTCTTTTCTGGCCAATATGGCTGAATATGTTTTATAACTTTTTGATATAGTTTGTCAGCTTCTATCTTAGACTTTAGTTCACTTTTGGTGACCGATATATGATGAAACTGCATATTTATTATTAAAACGTATTTGAGAACGTAAAATTTGTAATTTATTTATTGGAGGACATTAAAGAGTAGCAACAATGCAAAATTAAGATTCTTTTTAAGCATATGTGTGGTTTAATAGTACTTAAATATTCTACAAATAGTTAAGACATTTATTTATTATTCTGAAAAGCAAATAAATTAATATATACCCAAAATTCTTAAATGTATGCCGAATTAGTGCATAATATACCTACATTTAAAAAGAAATTTTTAAAAATTGGATTGATTCGGCCGATACTTGGAGATCATTTTAAAATTTTAGATTTAAGTGCACTGGGAATACATATTCGTCCTGTATATAGGAGAATTTTTTCTTCAAAAGAAAGCACATCTTGTTTTTCGTAAAATTGTATTAACTCGTCAGGAAGAGATGTCTTTTCTGGCCAGTATGGCTGAATATGTTTTATAACTTTTTGATATAGTTTGTCAGCTTCTATCTTAGACTTTAGTTCACTTTTGGTGACCGATATATGATGAAACTGCATATTTATTAGCTGACTTAGTGTAAGTGATCCACAATGCTCTTCAGATGAATTTTCTATTGTCTTTAAGAAAAAAAGTGACAACGCATCTGCTGGACCGTTGTCTTTCCCTGGTTGATAGTGAATATCGAATCATAACTGTAACCTACCGTAACCTATCATAAAAGGCGACTACCAGCTACTTTTGTAGTTTCTCAGTTTTTACTAAATATTCTTTCTAGAGATTTATAATCTGTAAACAATCTAAAATGCATTCCATAAAAAAATGATGAAAACTAGGTACTGCAAACACCAATTCGAGGACTTCTTTATCTATAGTTGAATAGCGTGTTTTTAAATCTTTGAACGCTCTAGAAGCAAACGCTATTGTCTTCAATTTTCCATCCGTAAACCTATGAAAAAAACAGTATCTGCTCCTTTTTTACTTGCGTCACTAGTTACATTTAGAGGTAGATCTGGATTATAATGTTCAAGAGTATCCGATTAAGTATCTATTTTTTACCTTACAAAGAAGATGTTTATCGTCATGCCTCCAATTAAAAATGTTTTCTTTCTTTAATTTAGCATAGAGTGGCATACAAATATCATACAATTTGAGAATAAATCTGCTGTAATACGTTACTATGACATATCCAAGGAACGTTTCAGTCATGTATATTTGGTTTTCTGCGTTTTCCGGCCCGCGAAATGCAGTTTGTCCAAACTTGTTGTAAACGTTCCAAATGTAGCTCTTTAGTAGGTGCAGTTACTAAAATGTCATCCAAATAACATAGTGTTCTGTCAATACCTGATAACACTTGGTCCATAACGCGTCGAAAATTGAAAGGAGCAAAACTAACTCTAAATGGAAGTTTTTTGTAATAACCAAATACTTTCTTGAATCAGGGTGAACTTTTAGCTGAAGACTTTTAAATCTAGTTTGGCCAAGTATTTTCCTCCATTTAGTTTTGCTGTAATATCTTCAAATATTAGTATTGGTTAATCATCTTTTATAACGTTGGGATTGATAAATACGAAAAAATCTACGCAAATTCGTATACCTCCTTTTGATTTGATTGCTACAACGACGGATGTTGCCCATTGGTTCGTTTACCATGTTCACTTTAGAAGCTGTGAACATTTTCTTTTATCAGCCTGTTAATCTATGATGATACATTTTCTTGTGAAGCAAGTGCCTTGGATGAAATGATCTACGTTTTGCATTGGGTTGCATATGTATATTTAATTAAATTAAAAAAAATAATAAAATAATTTCATATGACTTGAACAGACTTGTTAATTTTGTGTCTTCATTGTATGCTGAGTCTTTATGTTGTTTCGTTTTAGTCTTGTTAACTTCTGTTTTACTAGTAGTACGCCTCATGTTGCAAATTCCGGCTCCAGGAGGTAGAGGTAGTTTAAAAGAACATCAGTCTAATCCACGCAAAGGAATATCATTATAATTAGATACATATAATAGTAATTTTAGTCGTGTGTTAAAAGCTTTAACATTGACAACAAAATATGCAAGTGTTTCAATTTATATATGTGTACAAGCACACAAATTTTCGGTGGTTTTTCCAAGTTCTTTCCCAATAGAGTTACTTACTATTGAATGGACAGAGCCAGGATCATATAATATTTTCAGTGTTTCATTTGTTGTTCAATGTGTTCATTTGCATAAACATCTAGGAGCACTTTGGTAGCTGACGAAATGCTGCGAACATTCATTGTATCTGCTGAACTATAATTTTCAATGCAATCTGTTTCCTGGTACAGACTCTTTTACAGCATCACCTTTACGAATATAGCGAGTGCCTAATGCCTTTGTAGTTTTAAATTTTCTACTCTCATTAGCTATACAAACTTTAGCGAAGTGGTTTATCGTCTTACAGAGAGAACAAGTTTTTTCACCGGCTGCACACTGGCTTGCGTTGTCATGTCATAAATTACCACAAGCATTGTTTTTTCGGACCTAGGGTAAATTTATGGTTTCTGTTGGTATTATTTTTTTTCTCGTATATTTATGTTGATATTGGTTATGTTTACTATATTTTTGGAAATAATTTCGTTTAGTACGTTTATTAATACCATAAGTTTTATTTCCAGAATCATTATTTGATAAAGATATTAAATGTCTTAAGTATATTGCGGCTTCTTCAAGTATTGTAGCTGTTGACTGTACATCTTCCAAAGTTGATGAGTTATCTAGGTGAAATCGAACAATTTCTTGTTGCCAAATACTGATTTTTATTCCAGTTGCTGGTGCCTCAGGTGTTCATATAAGCTATTGACAAAATCAAAATTCCCTGCTAAACCCCGTAGTGCTGAAGTAAATTATGTAATCGGTTCGTTATCTTCGCTGTATCTAGAGGTAAAAGTGATCCCCTCAGATAAAACATATATATTTTTTCATAATAATTGCCTAAAACTGATATTACCTCTTCATATGTTTTATCAGCCAACTTAACTGGTTTGAAATGACCAAAAGCTATTTTGAAAGTACCTGCCCCTTACTCCTACTTAAAATAACATTTCTTCTTCAAGTTTTTCTGAAGCCTTCTCCAAGATATAGCTACCGAAAAGTAAAAAGTAGGATTTGCCACGACAACCACACGACCAATAAAATATGAACCATCTGGCACGTGACTGTCTTGAACTTTTGGTATTTTGTTATATAACTTTGTACATTTTTGATGCAAGTACGGGACATTACCTCAACCAAAAATGCAATTACTCTCTGTCAATGAAAATATATTAAAAACCCTTTATTATATAATAATAAAAATCGGTAAAAGTTGCTTTACCCAGAACTTACCTCGTAACAGATGCCACCATCAAAAAACAGTTTATGCACACATATAGTTATTTGGTACTAGGTTATACACATTATGTAATTCCCTGCGTATTAAATTTCAACTTATTTTTGGTTTGTTGAACAAAATTTTTTTTTGGATTCAACTACACCCAAGTAACTAAAAAATCTATTAAAGAATTTAGATGGCTAGCGAAAAAAACTAATACTTATTAAAGAATTTAGTTGGTTCGCAAAAAAAATCTGAATTATTTGTTACAAAATTTGATTGTATAGGCGTATACAATGAATATACAAAATACAGATAATAATATATTGTTGTTTTAACAAAAACAATTAAACAACACGTTTTTATCATTGAATCTAAAGGTTAGATACTCTTTTTGTCCTTCTTAGCCTGCCTTTTGAAAGCAGCCTCTAGGGCATCTCTTCTAATAGTCCAGCAGTAGCCGGCTAACATCTGACAGTTCCATTTTCCGTGATACCTTCTTTCCATGTTTGAAATATTCTGGTGGATCCTCTTACCGTGCTCTTCACTTACAGCACCACAAGTTTTCTGAAAGTAATCCAGGGAATTAACTTTCAATGCCATATTACTCCCTAGGCTTTAGTATCACAGAAGAAGTAGGACAATCAGGTCTTTATAGTTCCCTGCTTTTATGTTTTCCAACAAATGTGTTTCAACCATTTTAAAGGCATTCTAAGCGTCTTTTTACCTGCCTTCAAGTATGGAATCGAATTGCGCATCTCCGAAAAGTTCCCTAATCTGGGGACCCGATTCTAGGGAACTTTTCTTTAAAACAACTAAAAGCGCGGCTCTCTTTATCCATGGCCTTCACAAAGTTTTTCATAAGTCCCAATTTTATATGAAGTGTCAGTAGTAAAATCTTTTCAGAGGATACTAATGGTCCGCCCGTTACATTTTTCTTTCCTGGCTCAAAAGGCCTTCTCGGTGGTCAAATTTTCTTTCGTATAACCTAGATGCATTCCAAGCAAAATCGCCACAACTTTTAGATCCCCACAAATTAGCCATTTATATTTTTCGTATTTTATGGTCCCCAGTAACAATTTCAAATGGCTATAAGTTTCTTTTGTGATGAATTGTGGCTGAACACAGCTTTAAAACTTTCTTTTGAGGAATCGATGAAAAATCTACAGTCTTTTGGATCATAGTCCAGATTTAACGTTGCCGTTAGTCCCTCAATGTCCCTACAGGCTACCAAATTGTTTTCGATGTTGAAAAATGGTGTTAGGTTTTTCTTACGACTTTGATACACAGAAACTTTTACTTTATCTTGAAGTAAATTCCATTGTTGCAATCGAGAGGCTAATAGTTCTCCTTGCTTTTTTTCTTAAAAAATTCTAAATCACTTATAAGGTCACTTAGTTCACTTTGACTTATTTGATTAAGCTTTTTACTGGGCAGTTCATAGATAAAATCGGAGTCGGTATATTCCTGAGGTGGATTAGGTACAGGCAATTCGTCATTATTAAGTAAGCAAAAGTAGTAGTCAGTAAAGTGGTCTTTCGATTCTCGCCAGATCATAGGAACGCCAAAAGACATCTTACGCTTTTTTCCACTTAACTAGCCGCGAATGGACGCACATTTGCTGCAGCAGTTATGGGGTGCCCAGTTTTTATTTAACTTTAAAGCCAAAATTCAAGTGACATTACTACATATATAACGAAAATGATCCGACTGCTTTTGTACCCCAAGCGCCCAGAACTTGCCTTTTAATAAAACCCTCGTATTTTTACAATTCATAAACTATCCATAATGGTATTGCCAAGCAAATATACGTATATATAAGCTGTGTTACGAGTGTATGACAAAATTCGTTAAGAGTTCTGGGTAATGGCCAATTTACCTATAAACTACTGGAATGCGGTGTTTTGCATTATATAGACTATTTAATTAAAAAAAGAGGTAATATGTTGTTCTATTTGTCCAACATTTTAAAATTTGATATGTACAGTGCTTAAGGAAATTATGATTTTTTACTAAAACTTTCAACGTAAATTCGATATATCTTTCTTTTGGCTTAATGATCCTTCACAAGCATGAAAATTGTTAGGCATTTTTTACTTCTTATAAATACCCTTAAAAATGTGTCATAACTTCAGGGCTTGCCATATGCAGCCCTACATGTTGTAACTTAAAATTGTCTCTTACGGAGATTTAGATTTTTCTTTCATCTTTCCTCAAAATGAAATAAAGCCCTTGTCGTTCCAAAGAGATTTGGGGTATACCTCGAGACAGTTTTTTAGTTTTTTTGAAAAAGTCATAATTTTTACTTCCCTTGTAAAAGGGAAGTATTGTTTTCTCAATTCCTCGGTTTGTCTGCCTGTCGGTCTGTCTCTCGTAGCATAGCTAAAAAACTACTTACTTGACTGACTTCAAATTTTGGTAAAAAGTTAAGGGCCATATGGGGATGATATGCTAATATTTTGGTAAAAATCCAATATCGCAAAACAAAATGGCGGTCTAGTGAAATGTTAAAAAAATTATTACAAAGAGACTGCTTATCCAATTTATACCGATTGGTAAAATTTTGGTTTGAATCCCAGGTGGCGGAATAAAATGGCGGCCTAATAAAATATTTAAAAATTCAGCCTGAAAAAACTACTTAATGGACTGATCTCAAATTTTGTGTCATAACTAATTGTAGTATAGAAATAAACTAGTAAAACTGTGGTACTATTTAAAATTGGCGGAACAAAATGGCGGCCAAATAAAACATTTTACCCTCACAGGTTTTATATATTTTAAGGTTTTAGCGTCTCTAGATGTCAAAAAATATGTCTGTTCGCGGCATAGCTTAAAACTACTCATCAGAGTGATTTTAAATTTTAGTCGAAAGTTATCTTAGGATGACCTGGTAGGATTTCGGTAAAAATCAAATATGCCGGAACAAGATGGCTAAAAAACCATTATCCATTTACCTCGAATTTTGCACAAAAAACAATTGTTACATAGAAATGGACTGGTAATATATTGGTAAAAATATAAGATAGCAAAACAAAATGGCGACCTAATAAAATGTTTAAAAAATAATTAAAAAAAAATTAACGCAAAAAAAAAATCTTATTCAATTAAAGGTGATATAGGGATAAACTGATACGAATTCAACATGACGTAACAGAATGGCGGTGTGTGTCATGCAAAATATACTTATTGAATTTGTTTTGAATTATGCCTAAAAATAAGTTGGGAATAAGTAGAAACTGGTAAAATATTGGTAAAAATCCAATGATGAAATAAAACGGCTCCCAATAAAAATGTTGAAAAGATAATAAATATGTGTTATCAAATGACTCTGTACTAAACTAAATTGGGCCACACTTCGCTATTCCCTAATGAAAGGAAAGATTCATAACGAGGAAAGTTCCGGGTAAAGGAAATTTGCCGATTTGTTTTTTTAACACTCTAAAAAAATAGAACTTTCGTAGTAATCAAAGGTTAATTAACCGCTGTCAGTTTAGGACTAAGATAAAAAATATATACAGGGTTACTTGAAAAACATGACAGAGGCTTACCTTTTTTAATGAATCAAATTATGGTTAAATCGGACGTCCGGTTGGCATTGAATATTTATAAAATAAATTTTGGAATTGATTGAATAATTCAATTTAAGAGGAATACTACAGCCATTTAGTATAAATAACAAATCGGAAATTGGCTTTGTCTGGAACTACCCTCGTTAAGAATCTTCTTTTTATCAAAGGAACTGAAGTATGACTTGTAAAGTGAGGTTTTTGATAAAGTTAGTTTGTATTACAAACAAACTGTGTTATTCTTCCAGTTTCCTTGACCAAATGAAGGAGTAAAACCCAATTTAGCGATTTTCTAAAATGTTTCTAAAGTTTTCACATCCGCTTTGAATTTAAAATTTGAAGCAAATCGCAAAATGTATTTTAGTCAAGACGAAAGATACATCCAAATCTGGAAAAGTAAAAATTTCAAGTTACAACACATTCAACTGCATTTGATACGACTCTGAAGTTTGAATGAATATGATTTAAAATAAAATATGATATAATTTTGAGGGGTACTGATTTAAATGTTCTTGGCCGCACACCGTATTTGTTCAACCCGGGCACCCCCGTGGCAACGCACATTTATATGGTGCGTTGCATAGCGCTGTGTATAGACGCGACTTATAGATCTAAAGAGCGCTATATTAAAAAAAAAGGTTTTCGAAAAAAATGGTATTTTCTAAAATATGACCGATATCAAAATTTTGAGAAACTGATTTTCTTCATATGTCCTGTTACAGTCTGTTTCAGATATGTATAGAGTAATAAAACTTTATTAGGTATGCAAAAGGACTACAGGGTGACCCACCATAATTTATGCTACTTCCATATGCCTATCGTTATCCGTTCATTAACACTGAAAATGGTACACCAAAGGCGTTCGGTTGGATACTTATATAAATAATTTAAATTTAACGAAATATTATTCTAACAAAATAAAAAATATATGTAATATATACATAATATATTATTATACAACAATTAAATTATAATAGGTTATCTTCGTCATCTGAGGCACTGTCATCACCTCTTGACATTATGATTAAAGTTATATAGGATTTAGTTCGCAATGATATGGCGGTAAGCGCAGCACAGTTACATTATATTTTTCTGCTATATCTTCCACGGAATATTTCATAAACTGATTTTTGTATACATTTTCTATAGTCAGTGGTTCTTTATCAAATTGGATTCAAACTCAATACCTTTGGTAGTTAGCCAGTCGATAATTTCTTGTTTTCTCCAAGATGCGTCGTGAATGATGGCTTGCGTTATCCATAACCACTACCGAATCAGCCGGAAGATATTTTATCATTTTACCAAAATAGTCTTTGAAAACATTCGAATTATGTCCTCATGATAATCTCCCGTCCGGCCCGATTGAAAAGTTAGCGAACCTTCTTTTAAAAATGCCTCTTCGCTTTCAATGTTTGCCATTATTAGTCTCTTCCTTTTGCCGATGGCACTTTAATACCTATTGACAGGCTTTCGATAAAAGCTTGGCGGGCACTTGTTATATTTTTGTCTTGTCACATTTTTGTACTATATAATCTTCATTGATCTCATCAAGATAAAAATTTTTCTTTTGCTCCCTGCGAATCTAGACCTTAAACAAATTTAATCTAAAAAGGAGAGTTCTGTTACATATCCTTATCTATCATAGACCGATGTGTTGTAGTGGAGCTACGATATTATCCACTCACTTTTAACCTAATTTACTACCTTGTACAGGGTGTCCGGATTTGGTTGCAAAAGCAGGGTATCTCGCTTATTTTTAAAGATAGAACCTTGCGGTTTTCACGAACCTGAGCTAATTTTTTGTGAAACTCGTGAAGCCGTAAACAAAATTTTCATAGCCTTCTTCGTTTATGAGATACAGGGCGAAATACAAAATTTTGCATTTTGGGACCCCACTCGTATCTCGGTTATCCCTTAACTTAACGCAAATAGAAAAATTGCTGCTTATGCAGTTTTTTACGCTGGATCCAGTGACGTAGTCATATTTTCATTTGAGTTGTTATTTTTTAGATATGACCCAAAGTTGTGTTTTTTTAAATGGGACACCCTGTACATTTGTCCAGAAATTGATTTGTCCTTTTAAAAGCTTCTCAAAAATATATAATAGTGTGGGTCTATTTTAATAATTATGCAGTAGGCCATGCAAAACAATGCTGCCTTTTATTTAAAGTCGTTAACAATATCTACATCCTAACAATAAATCAAAATAAATATGTAATTAAATCTATTTATCAAAATATGTATTGATAATTTCGCACCAAAAAAGTACCACCTACCTAGATTTATGTAACACAAGAACAAAACAGTAATAAATTATTATGTAACAAGCCTTTCAGCAAAAATCAACTGTCGTATAAGAACAATAGTAACCAAGGAAATCAAAAGAACTGTTCAAACTGATTTTCATTTTGTTCTATGCATGCTTCGCACAATTTTCGTATTCGTTTTAGGGAATTAAGCAAAATAACGGGATGATTTTGTAAATAGCGAAACTCTTATTGCATTTCCTAAATCTTGGACATTATCATAGTGGTCTTTGTAAATTCTATTTTCCAGATATCCCCATAGAAAGAAATCTAAAATCGACAAATCTGGGGACCTAGGGGGCCATCTTATAGGTTCATTTGTTCCGATCCATTGATTGGTAAAATTATTGTTCAGAAATCTCGTCATTCCAGAATTGTGCGCAGGAGCACCGTCCTGTTGAAAATAAATTTCGTTAATTTGCGCTAGAAGAACATCGTCAAGTAATTCAGGTACAGCTGCCTCTAAAATTTCTATATAGCGATTGGCTGATTTTCCTGGGACCAGACTCTACTATTGTGTCTATTGAATTACTGAAATTGCAGAAGACTACCCGACGCTCTGCATCACCTGGCTGTAAGTGCTGCACGAGCCTAAATTTGTATGGGTGGTATTTGTGCTTTTTTAGAATTTCTTGAACTCCAGTTTTTGGAATCCCTATGGTCTTTTCACTGGCCCTACAAGAGTTCGTAGGGTAGGCTTCTGCATTAGCCAAAACCGTAATTTCCTCAGCCTCCCGATTTTCTTTATTATATGTTTTCGTACGAGGTTTGATAAATGATCCGTGATTAAGTAAATTCTATTTTATCCGATAAAAAGTGGATATATAAGGTTGCATCCTTTCTGGATATCTAAATAAAAATTAAGTAATAGTATTTCAACATACCTAAAAATTAACTATTTACCTGTTAAAATACATCTCAGAAGCCGCTTCAACATTTTCATTACTTAATATAAAACAAGCTAACATATCGTACTTTTCATAATGTTCGAAAGTTTGGTTTTGTTCCATAATAATACAAATATATTTTTACACAATAAATAAATACAAAAAACTAGCGCTATATTTTATATACGCGTACAAAATTGGGAAATGTCATTTGCTTCCAAGAAAACAAAAGAAAACGGCATCGTTTTGCATGGCCTACTGCAAAATTTGGGATGATAATTATAAAAATTAGGATTTTTGTTGTTGTTTATTAAAATAGACCCATACTATTATATATTATTGAGAAGCGTTTAAAAGGACAAATCAATTTCTAGACAAATATACAGGGTGTCCCATTTAAAAAAACACAACTTTGGGTCATATCTAAAAAATAACAACTCAAATGAAAAATATGACTACGCCACTAGATCCAGCGTAAAAAACTGCATAAGCAGCAATTTTTCCATTTGCGTTAAGTTAAAGGATAACCGAGATACGAGGGGGGTCCCAAAATGCAAAATGTTCTATTTCGCCTTGTATCTCATAAACGAAGAAGGCTATGAAAATTTTGTTTACGGCTTCATGAGTTTCACAAAAAATTAGTTCAGGTTCGTGAAAACGGCAAGGTTCTATCTTTAAAAATAAGCGAGATACCCTGCTTTTGCAACCAAATCCGGACTCCCGGTACATGCTAAATTTTAAAATTTTGAACAAATTTAACAACATACCTTTCTGGGAAAAATATATTTTCTAATACAAAAGATCATATTCCACTATTTCATTTTTTCAAAGATTCTCATAACTTGAAGGTTTCCAAATAAGTAGTGGTTGCGTTTCAGTTGATGAATAGTTTATTTGTAGCTTTTTAGTATCATCATTTTATAGACAATTAATAATAAAAAAATAGAATTACCTATTTTATCATTTTAGGTGAAATTATTGAAAAACTACCCACTAGTAGTACAATATACATTACTGCAGATCAACGTCAAACATGGCATACTGCTTCGAAGGAATATCAAAATGGTAAAAGTTCTCTATTATATTAATTTACTTGAAATTAGGGATTATGTGAAACGTCTAAAGAAAAACGTAATATATGCGAAAGTAGTAATGTAAGAAGTAATATGTATAATGGGCTTTAGTAATTCATAGATTGCTATAATAAAAAGACCATAGTATTTTGTGACGTATTCATTTATGATTAAAAATGACTTTTTTCTGTAAAACATAATGCTAAACAAAAATATTATCATGGCACATATTGCTGAAAGGAAATTTTCAAGCTGAATATTATAGCAACATAAATACAAATACCTGATTAAATTTTATTAAAATATTACTAGTTTTGGTTAAACCGGATTTTCCAAGAGCTTGATTTATTAAGTTAAAAGTAGAGCTAAAATGTGGCTTCCCCAAAATTCAAAGCAATCAAGTACGAGATGGTGAAATGGAGATCTGATACAGTATGTAACGTATGTATATATTACAGTAAGGAACGGAAGCTTTCACGGCTTCGGTCAATTAAGAAATCATGGTTCTTGGGTTTAGACAAGCCCACATTGAAATTAGGTTACTATCTTTCAAATTTTCTTAATCCATGTACTTGAAAAAAACAGATTCGTTTATAAAAAACCCAGCGCATATCGTGGAAAAACCTAAGGCAATACAATTGGATCCCGAAGATATTTTCTTTCGATGTAGAATCACTATAAATAAACAAATGTTTCTGTTAACGACTCAATGTCCATTATATCAAACATATTGGAATATAATATCCTTGATAATAATTTAAAATACCTAATGGAAGCTTGTCTTCCATCTATTTATTTCACTTTTCAAGGAACTTTTTATAAAGAAACCTCATGGGATCTCCTCTATCACCTGTGGTAGCGAATATTTTTATGAAAGTTTTTGAGGATATTGCCTTTACATTCACTCTACTCAAAACCAAAACATTGGTTCAGGTATGTAGATGATATTTTTGTTGTTTGGCCTCATGGACAGTAAAATCTCCTCATATTTCTAGACCACCTTAATCAACAACATCACAATGGAAATTGAATCTGATGGAACCATTTCCTTTCTAGAAGTTTTTGTTCAAAAGAAGGAAAATGGTACATTAGTACATTCTGTGTATAGAAAATTGACGCATACAAATGCAAATTCCCACGACCATCCGTTACAAAAGAAATCTGTTATTAACTTAGTACTTTTTAGACTATTTCGATTTCTGATCAATATTCTCTAACAGCGGACTGAAGCTCTGAGAGAGAATGGCTATTGTACTGAATATATTACGCGTTCAATTAAAAGATATAGTAACCCAACTCCATGAAAGAAGAATGATAAGTAGCCACCGAGAGGTAGTGTTGTTCTTCCTTACATAGATGGCACTACAAACAAAAAAGGACGATTACTTCGGCGGTCCAACATACGTACAATCTTCAGTACTCATAAGAAGATGGGATAGTGCTTGCCATCCACAAAAGATGTTGTAACTTCAGAAGGAGTATATAAAATTCCATGCTCCTCTGGAGAAGTGTATGTAAGAGAAACAGGGCGCTCAATATTCATAAAACAAACCAAGGTTCTAGCGTCTGTTCCAGAATTTTATAAACAAAAAGTTAGAGAAGATATTGACATTTTCAAACAAACAAGAAACCTATAGATATGGGTCACGGTCTACATGAACGGGGAAACCGATCTTAACACAGGGTCACAGTTCGGCAAGCTCATTCAGAGTTCAGATCTCGTGGAGTAATGATCCCATGAAGATGTCTCGTGCAAACGAAGGCAAAACGTCGGATAGTTGTTCCGTTGTTATTTAATTTACCAAAGCTGTGAAGGCTTCCGTTCTACTGTGATTGTACGGATGAACTCTTAAAAGAGGAAATACATCGTGGGCATTAGGCAAAAAAAAAGATGAAATATGGTAACCACTAGACACGTGTTTTTGTCTTATTAGAAGTCTTGGAGTAGAAGTATAACCAAGTTGAGACATGTAAGAAACTTGGAGAAAAATCATAAAAAACAAACGTGGACACACTGACAAGAGCTAGCCACTCTTTTGTAAATTTAACCAGAAAAGCTCAACATTTAGCGACCTACCATGACATCCAAACTTAAGAGAGTCAATCAAAAAAGAGAGGTGACTCTGAGGATGAATTGTTAAAAAGAAAAGAGAAATAAATCGTGGGCATTCCGCAAAAAAAATTATATATGGTGACCACTAGACACGTGTTTTTTTGTCTTATTAAACACAATAACTAATTTGAAAGAAGTAAGAAACTTGGAGAAAAGTCATAGAATACAAACGTGGATTCACCGACAAAAGCCAACCACACATTCGTAAATTCGACCCGAAAAACCTCAATCTAGGGACAACACCTACCTACGGTGGTAATCTTAAGTGCCTGCAGTAACATCCAAGCCCTAGAAAATCCGTCAAAAAAGAAAGGTGATTGTGCGGATGGATTCTAAAAAAAAGATGGCTTTCTGGTCGAATTTAGAAATGTTTGGCTCCTATTAGTGAATCCACTTTTAATTTTTAGGATTTTTCTCTACGTTTCTTACATCTTTCAACTCGGTTATACCGCTAATCGAAGACATCTAAGAAGACAGAAATACGTGCCTAGTGGTTACTATATTTCATCTTTTTTTTGCGAAATGCCCACAATTTATTTCGCGTTTCTTCTAAGAATTCATCCGCACAATCACATTTCTCTTTTATTGACTCTGTTAGCTAAGGTTACATCCGTAGTCAGAAGTTGACCATATAATTATGGGTTTTTTTGACCGAATTTACAAATGTGTGACTGACTTCTGTCAGTGAATATACGTTGTTCTTTTTTTTTCTCCAAGTTTCTTACATTTTGGTTATACCTCTACTCAAAGACGTTTAATAAGAAAGACAATCTAGTGGTTACCAAATTTCTTTTTTTTAAATGCCCGCGATTTATTTCAACCTTTTTATATTTTTTTATGAAAAAGGTAGAACCTACTTCAAAAAGTAAACAATAATATTTTATTCTATCTTGGAAATTTTATTTTATCAGTAAATATACAAATTAGACACACTTAAGGTATTTAAGATACTCAAACGATGAATTTCCTTGTAATTAGGTCTTAGCTGGATGCCGATTTCATAAGTTTTTATCATTTGTCAAGGCATCAGGAAAATTTATATTTTACTGATTATTTAGTGAATTTTAGCTATAATAAAAATATATTAAATGACATTTTAAACACAAAACGATTTTTCCTCCGGTCTCACCACCAGCTCTCACTTTGCCAATTTGGATTTTTTCACAGTTCAAAACTACTCACTCTACCCACAGATGTCTTATCATTAGTTACTGTTAATTTTTATTATAATTTTCATATGAAAATGACAAAAAGATAAATGAATATTTTAAGCAGGTACTTTAAGTACTACTGGCGGAGAGTCAGAACTAGAGTTGCCACCTATGTGAAAAAGAATGTCACGTAGGTGAGGTAAGCATTTTCTATATTTGTTTAAAAAGTCCCATTAAAAGTAGGTTTTTTTTTAATAAACATAAAATTATTATTGCTATTTTATTAAATATAAATTTTATAGATAGATAGATAGATAGATAGTGGTATCTTTTGGTTTGTTTTCATCACATTTGCTTGCAACCGGTTTTTGCACGTGGCGGTTTTTTACGTTGTCACTTGATAGAGGTTATAATATGTCAAACATTCAAAGCATTGGTGCCAGGGTCATTCCGAGACCCTTTGTGGCAAGATTTAAAATACGGCGTTTAAAGAAAATACAAAATTACATATTTTGTACTATGTGTACTATATTTTATTCAATAAGTTATATATGAATAAAACACAAACCCAAGTATAACCCTTAAAACAATAATTCATAAAAATGTGATGTAATGACAACATAAAATATTAAAGAAATATTTTCCTATCCTAAGCAAATTTATCAATTAAATTTAAATGGACTTTTAATATATATATATATATATATATATATATATATATATATATATATATATATATATATATCATTCTTTATTGAAATAATAGATTTTAATCCCATTAGTGTAGAGTTTCGAAAGAATCGTTTTAAAATTTCATTTAGTTTATGAGCTATTGTAGAAAATGTAAATTACTATTTTACATGTTTTTACGCCTTAATAGCAGAGGCGTGCCGTGAAATGAGGTTATAATATGTCAAACATTCAAAGCATTGGTGCCAGGGTCAGTCCGAGACCCTTTGTGGCGAGATTTAAAATACGGCGTTTAAAGAAAATACAAAATTACATATTTTGTACTATGTGTACTATATTTTATTCAATAAGTTATATATGATAAAACACAAACCCAAGTATAACCCTAAAACAATAATTCATAAAAATGTGATGTAATGACAACATAAAATATTAAAGAAATATTTTCCTATCCTAAGCAAATTTATCAATTAAATTTAAATGGACTTTTAATATATATACATATATATATATATATATATATATATATATATATATCATTCTTTATTGAAATAATAGATTTTAATCCCATTAGTGTAGAGTTTCGAAAGAATCGTTTTAAAATTTCATTTAGTTTATGAGCTATTGTAGAAAATGTAAATTACTATTTTACATGTTTTTACGCCTTAATAGCAGAGGCGTGCCGTGAAATTTTAAGAAAGGGAAGCAATTTTTAGAAACTTACCTATTTGTAATGTAATTCGATTCTTCAATCATTTTTTATAAATTCGTCAAACGTCGGTGCTCCGACATATTTTGGAGAAGTTTCAATGGACAACAGCGATGTATGCGAAAGTCTCTCTTGCCCCGTTGAATTTCTCACGAAATTTTTTATACGTTTAAGTGTTGAAAAATTGCGTTTTACTGATGAACTTGTGGCAGGTATTGTCAATACTAATTCACACAATTTCGACACTTCGGTGTAGACATCTTCCAGCTCCTTGTCTTTTAAAAATTGCATTAGTTCCTTAGCGTTATTTTTTGCGCTAATGTCATCAGTTTCGTAAATCACTTTTAGTTCAGATCGCAGTAACACCCGTCCTTAAATGCATCAAAATTCTAGAGCTCGAGGAATTTAAAATCATTTAAACCGTTAAATCTATAGTTTATTTGCTGCTGAATTTGATCGATTATTTCATAAGCGGCGTCTGTATGATGTTTGAACTTCTCCCAACTTGTCTGTTCGAAGACTTAACATGAACTTAAAATCATCCACTTTTTTTAGGCAAAAAGCAATATCATTTGTTTTAGTTTGTAATATATTAAAAACGTTGTCCGAGAATGGAAATATTTCTGAAAATATGTTCAACAAATAATTAAAATTAAAATCTCGTTTCAAACAGTCCAAAAACGCCCTCGAACTATTTATTGCCTCCGTGTCCCACGTTTTATTATTTTCTATTATATTGTTGCAATATATTACTATATATTGCAACAGCGAAAATTAAATCATTCTAAATTCGATTCGACGTTTCGCGAAAAACGCTAGACTGCACTAAATGATTTTTTAAGCAATCATCATATTTAGCCATTAAACTAAGTGAATCTTGAAAATTTCCTCTATTTGAAGAAACCCTTGTTTCGTCACGACCTCTAAATCCCAATTCGTGCTTTCCGAGAAAACAAACAACATCGATAAGTCTTCTTAATATTTGCCTATTTTTATCGACTCGTTCATTGTGTTGGCGGTGACTAATTTCCAACTGTTTATTAAGGGCGTGCTCAATTCTGGTTTTGCCGAAGACTTTTTCTTTTATGACGGCCTGTCATAAAAGCATGCGCTTTGGACATAATGTGTCTTTTTACAGCTTTATGGAAATTGTTTAAATCGGAAAAACCAGTTTTATTCCAGAGACAGAGAAAATAATTTACTTACATTTTCACACCCTGCTGGCCATTCAAATTGTTCGTATTGTTTTTCCAGATAAAAATGTCTAATACAGTTTTTCATTTTTGTGGTTAAATTTTTCATAGGCGGTTTTGTCCTTCCTTTGGAAATTATTTGAAGCTTATCAGCGAAGTTTAATGTTGAAAATCCCGTTATTATTAAGACACACACCATATATTCACACACTCTTCTTACTAAATTCTCCACAATTTTTAACGTTATTACTGACAGCCGAAGTTGACGGTATTTGCCTATCCACGTCCGTATTATTGTCTTCCATATCGCACCATGCACGACGCGACGTACGTATCACACAACACACGTATAGCCGTTCAAACAAAGAACCTACGATAGCTTCCGCCACCACTTAAAGCACGCGACTGAAATGCAAAAATTGCAAACAGCCGATGGAAAGTTCAATAACCTCTGGCTCGATTCACAGAAAATCAAGCATAAAGGACTTGAGTGCAGAGAAGCTAGCGGCCCGCATAGGTTTTATTCGATATTCTATTGTGGCTGGGTCGGAGTCAAGACCGCATTTATTATGGGCTTGATAATTAAGATAATATTTTAGCATTTTTAATATAAACTAAATTAATGGTTTCCTATTTCAAAAATACATTTTAGAAAATGTTTTTTAATTTTTCTTGGGGAAGCACTGCTTCCCTTGCTTCCATGGACTGCACGCCCCTGCTTAATAGTAATCTTCATTAAAAATTATTTAAAGAAGTATTGTGAAATGGTAAAAATACATTTGACCTAGTTAAGGAGGCAATTTCAAAAATTTCAGAAACTCATTTTTAAATAAATATTTTTGAAAGTCGAGTCGTTTTTTACTCCCTAAGGTGAAATTTCGAATATTACGTATATTGTTTCTAAATAATTATGTTTAAAAGCCATTGGCTAATTGTCTTAAAATCACATTTAGGTGAATATATGAAATCCTTTAATGAATAAATCATTCACATTTAGTTGAGTATTTATTGTAAAAAAAATAATTTCGATTATTATTTTTGTAAGCCATTGACCAAAGAACTGACCTAAAATCAGATTTAATTCAAAAGGTATTGTAAAAAAGTAAACATCGTTTATTCCTTTAGGGCAAATTTCAAAAAAATCTTCACCTATTGATTTTTTTATGTATTATGTAGGTATAGATAAATCAATCTATAAATATTTCTTAATTTTGATTCTAGAGAAATAACAACCCACACTTTTTTCTGGAATCAAAAATTAAGAAAATATCTGTTTGTCGGAAAAATAAGCTTACTTTTAAAACCACTTTTAAAATTTATAGTAAATTTAACAGACGACAAAAATATATAATTCACAAATATCATGAATCACAATTGTATCCTATTTTTGCCGCCCTAAAAATTTAATATGAATACGAAAAATACTAAAATAAGCAAGAAGAATCAACAAGACATAAAAAATTATTATTTTATTATAACGCCTTCTTGCTGTATTTCTTGATTCAGTCTGTTGAGCATTGAGTTAATTATATTTACCAGAATATTGGAATCAAGTTCTTCTCAGCACTGATGGATTGTTTCCCACTTCATCAGAATTTTGAGGCCTAAAGTCATGTCTATATTTTTTTTTCCTATCAATCCCCAAATGTTCTCTATCGATTTCCTATCCGGACTGTAAGAACGCCAAGGGAATACTTCCACATTATTATTCTGAAACCACTGTCTCATATTATTGGCAGAATGGACAGGACAATTATCATGTTGGTAAATAAATTAGTTATTTGGATATAATTGGGCGACTTTGCATTAAAAAATACCTTTCTTTTCAAGAAGCCTTATAAATGTTCCTCTTCTTTACAAGCACTTTTAAGTAGCGGTAGTAGTCAAATTAAACTGCCATTTAATGTACTCGAGTGTGTGTGCCTCCTAAGGAAACCCTCTCCTTCTTCTTCTTGCGTCATACTATAGTAGTAGTTCTATGGTTCTGCAAGATTTCTTTGAAAACAATATGTACCAACGAAAATGACAAATTATTGAATCGAGACTTATTATGTCATTAACGCGGCAAGAACTAGTATATAGTAGAAAATGAAATTGAATATATATATATATATATATATATATATATATATATATATATATATATATATATATATATATATATATATATATATATATATATATATATATACGCCAAACTCAGTGGCGTATTAGAATTATATGGAGAACGAGTAAAGATATTTACTTGAGATTTGGGTAAGTTTCATACTAAGAAGTGGACTTTATTTTAAATATAATTTCGAAGTTGCGGCGTTGCCAGCTCTAATGCAGACAGACAGAAAGTTTCTTTTTTTAAATACAATACCCTGTATATTATTGCATTGTCAAATTCTATGTATTATTCTGAGCATTTTTTATGTAGTATGTCCTATACCTAATTTGAGAGATTTCTGAAATAAAAATTATTTTCTAATTTTTAAGGGTCAAATCGAGTTCAATGTAAAACACGATATATTTTTAGAACGTTGTCCCAGAATTCTGAAATTTTTATACGAGTTTCCGAACATGTAGGTTAATTGACGACTCAAGGTAATTTTTAATTAAAAGTTATACAGGGTGTATAAAAATATAGTTTATTCGCGATGAACAGAAATGTTCATAACTGGATTTTTTTAAATGGAACACCCTGTATATTTTAATTGCATCAAATAGAGAGAGACATTGCCTTTCAAATGACATTAGGTATTCCTATACCTATCTCTGATGGGTAATGAACTAAGTGGCATTTTAAAAAAAAATCGACCATTTTAGTATTTTCTGTAAAAAAAATCTATTTTAAGCGCACTGAATAGAGAAGTAAACATTTTTGTCAAATACTGGCAAGTTATTTCTACGTATATCTGTCTTAATGATACCTAAATGGAAATCCTTTTCTTGAGAAAAATCGATAATTTAATAGTAACAACAAACGCGTTTGATAAAAAATTAACGATACTACCGAATAAAACAATACTCACGATGGAACACCCTGTATATTTTTGTTGCATCCAACAGAGAAAAAATTACCTTTCAATAGTATTAGCATCGCTGATGATTAATTAATTAGATGCCATTTAGTAGAAGCACGAATAATATCTCGTAAAACGAAAGATTATTTAACTAGTAGGCTGTGCACGCCTGTCATCTCCCAGGAAACCAAACAGAGAACATTTGTTTTTAATATGCATAGTTGTCAAAAATTCACTAATTTAAAATGGCAAATTCTTACTCAAGTGTAGAAATTCTAAATTTGTTTTATGTACACGGTCAATGTGATAAAATAATATCAAGAATATGTAGACAATTTAATCAACTTTATCCAGATTCTGTCCCAATGAACGAGAAAAAGTTTAAAAGAATAGAGAAGAATTACAGAGAGTACAATAATGTTAAAAGACCAAGACTTCAAGTCAAACCTGTAACAGGTAACGAAGACAATGAAATTACTGTTTTGTCTTATTTCCATACATACCCTCACGCATCAATTAATAGCGCAGAGAAAGATTTAGGCATTTCTTACAAATCGGCGGAAAGAATTTTGCACAAACATAGAATGCATAATTATAAATTTATAACAGCCCAGGCTTTAGAGCCTACTGATCCTCCTCAGCGCATCGCATACTGCGAAATGATCCTGATGCGTACACAAGAAGATCCCAACTTTTTAAAAAAAGTTATTTGGACGGATGAGAGCAAATTCACAAAAGAAGGGATATTTAACAGAAGAAATTCACATTTTTGGTCCAAAGAAAATCCTTATTTTATCAGAGAAAAAGGTTTTCAATACAAGTTCGGTTTCAATGTATTTTGCCTCATGATGAATGACAAAATAAAGTTTTGGTTTTACGATGAAAATTTAAATTCTGAAAAATATTTGGAAATATTGAAAACTACAGTTTCTGATTTTCTCGACGAGTTACCATTGAACTTACTCCGGAGCTGCTGGTATCAGTTAGATGCGGCACCGGCTCACTGTACAAACGAAGTAAGTGCGGAACTTACTACAATCTTCGAAGACAGATGGATTGGCCGACGAGGTCCATGGATTTGGCCACCTAGGTCCCCAGACCTTACCCCTCTCGACTTCCATCTTTGGGGCAGGGTAAAAGGGATAGTTTATCAGACGCCAGTAGAAACAAAGGAAGAACTCCTAAATCGGACAAGAGAAGCACTGCTGGCATTATCCGCGTCATGTAATGACACAAGTTCTGGAATGCCTCAGAGTTAATGGAGGACACTTTAAACAGTTCAGTTACTGACAATTCTTTTGGGGATAGTTCTGTTGTTAGCTATATTTTTGTAATATTGTTTTATTCGGTTGTATCGTTAATTTTTTATCTAAAGCGTTTGTGAATACATATTGTAAATATTAAACTATAGATTTTTCTCAACAAACGTATTTTCATTTAGTTATCATTAAGATAGATATATTATTGACAAAAATGTTTACTTGTCTATTTAGTGCTTTTAACATAGATTTTTTTTCCAGAAAATAATAAAATGGTCGATTTTTTCTTTTAAATGCCATTTAATTCATTACCCATCAGAGATAGGTATAGGAACACCTAATGTCATTTGAAAGGCAATGTCTCTCTCTATTTGATGCAATTAAAATATACAGGGTGTTCCATTTAAAAAAAATCGAGTTATGGACATTCTGTTCCTCGCGAATAAACTATATTTTTATACACCCTGTATAACCTTTTATTAAAAAATACTTTCAGCCATCAATTAACCTACATGTTCGGAAACTCGTATAAAAATTTCAGAATTCTGGGACAATATTCTAAAAATATATCGTGTTTTACATTGAAGCCGATTTGACCCTTAAAAATTAGAAAATAATTTTTATTTCCAAAACTGCTCAAAATAGGTATAGAACATACTACATAAAAAATGCTCAGAATAGTTCGTAGAATTTGACAATGCAATAATATACAGGGTATTGTATTTAAAAAAAGAAACTTCCTGTCTGTCTGCAATAGAGCTGGCAACGCCGCAACTTTTATTTTTAAAATATAGTTCTTCTTAGTATGAACCTTACCCAAATCTCAAGTAAATATCTTTACTCGTTCTCCATATACTTCTAATACACCACTGAGTTTGGCGAACCCTGTATATATATATATATATATATATATATATATATATATATATATATATATATATATATATATATATATATATATATATATATATATATATATATATATATATATATATATATATATATATATATATATATATATATATATATATATATATATATATATATATATATATATATATATATATTATATATTATATATATATATATATATATATATATATATATATATATATATATATATATATATATATATATATATATATATATATATATATATATATATATATATATATATATATATATATATTATCCTAGTTTAAGTACAATTTTTAGGATACATAATTAATGACTTTCCAATTATACAGGCAAAATTTAAATATTTTATTCTCATTTTTCTTGTATCTCAAAGTATCCGTCTTAACAAATTGAACTTCATATTTCTTTGTTTTTTGTAACAAAGCCGTGTATACCCCTCGCAACATTGCAAGTCACACTCTTCGTCGTCTTGGCAATCAATTAGCCACACCAATGGAAACGTGAGGTACGCAAAAAAGTTGAAAAGCATAACAGCACAGTTATCAACTGTCAGCACAGTCATTAGTCCAGTTTGAGTGTTATAACTCGTCGCTTGACCAGTTGAGCTTCCGCATAAATTCCTAAAGTCGAAGTCGCTGATTAACGTAATTAATGTAAAAAGTAAATAGTTTTTTTACACATTAAACTCATAGCTCGGCCTCCGCATATTTCGTAAAAAAGAAATCACTAATTCGCAGGCCTGCGTTTAAATACTTTATAAAAAATGTGAACTGAATATTTCAGCTGATATTGGGGATTTAAGTGATGCTGATATCAAATCTGTTTTCAGGTTTTTTCTATCATGTAAGGTTTTTAAACAAATTACTACAACAATGTGAAAAGTAAGAATATATATATATATATATATATATATATATATATATATATATATATATCTAGGATAAACAACGAAAATTATAAAACAAATAATAAAACCGCGAAAGTATTATAAAATTAACATTCATTAATCCTTTATTTTCTTGGAAAATCTTTTTTTTTTTTCGGAAAAGCTTCTTTTTGTTGTTCTTCTTTATAGTCTGCAGTCGGACGGTCCCTTTTAAGCATCCAACAGTAGTCGGCCATAATTTTGACATTCCAACTCCCTTGGGTATTGCCTTTCCATCTCTTTAATGTTTTGGTGAAAGCCCTCCCCTTGCTCTTCACTGACATCACCGAGATTATCCGGAAAATAGTCAAAATGAGCATGTAGAAAGTAAATTTTTATGTTCATATTATAGCCTAACTTCCTAAATGTATCCAACATGTTTTCAACAATATTTTTTAATTTTGGGCCTTTGTAGTTCCTTGGAAGCTTAGTTATAACTTCTTTTAAAGCTATCCATGCTTCTTTTTCGTCTTCCTGAATAACCGTCTTAATTTCATTACTTTTCATTAACTTTCTTATTTGTAGCCCAACAAAAATTCCTTCTTTTAGTTTAGCTTCCGAAAGACCCGGAAATGTTTCACACAAGTAGTTAAAACAACCACCATAATTATCTAGATCTTTGACAAATTGTTTCATCAGTCCCAATTTTATATGAAGAGGGGGTAATACAATTTTCTTGGCAACTAGGCTTTCCCGAA
Source organism: Kuschelorhynchus macadamiae (assembly GCA_030620095.1). NCBI lineage: Eukaryota > Metazoa > Arthropoda > Insecta > Coleoptera > Curculionidae > Kuschelorhynchus > Kuschelorhynchus macadamiae. The sequence goes on along the minus strand of JAUTXW010005266.1, from coordinate 959,277 downwards.
TTACATTTTTGAAGTGAGGTGTTAAATATTTTCTTCGTTGCCAGTTTTTTTAGTGATCGTCTCTTGCTGTACTGTCCCACTCACATAAGAAACATGGGTATGGTATATCCGGATCGTTGACCCAAAAGCAACGTTAAAATCTTAAGGTCGCCACATAGAATCCAGTTGTGTTGTTTATAGTGTAGTATTAAAAGCTGCTATTCGAGGTTTTCGTAATTTTCTTTTAGTTGGGTTGAATAGCCAACAAGAACAGATGCATATAAATTACCATTGTTTAGTAGAACAGCTTTAAGGCCTCTTTGATGAGTCTATAAAAAGTCTCCACTCGGTAGGTTTGTATGCAGGAGCACCAAGGTGGATAACCAAACTCAGATATGTTCTAGCATATACAAGTATATAATATATATATATATATATATATATATATATATATATATATATATATATATATATATATATATATATATATATATATATATATATATATATTTATATATATATATATATATATATATATATATATATATATATATATATATATATATATATATATATATATATATATATATATATATATATATATATATATATATATATATATATATATATATATATATATATATATATATATATATATATATATATATATATATATATATATATATATATATATATATATATATATATATATATATATATATATATATATATATATATATATTATATATATATATATATATATATATATATATATATATATATATATATATATATATATATATATATATATATATATATATATATATATATATATATATATATATATATATATATATATATATATATATATATATATATATATATATATATATATATATATATATATATATATATATATATATATATATATATATATATATATATATATATATATATATATATATATATATATATATATATATATATATATATATATATATATATATATATGTATATATATATATATATATATATATATATATATATTATATATATATATATATATATATATATATAAAGTTGAAAAGAAACATGTTTACAAGTTTAGAGAAGAAGCCTTGAGGCATTGACTTAAAGAAACAATAAAAGTCTTACCGTTTGGAGAGAACCTAGAAATCACACCGACGACTGCTATTTTTGTCTTTGTCATAATAAATGTCATAACACAAATTCTCTAAAGTATATTAACTATTCCAATCTTCCAATACGGCGAGTTCAACATGATACTGATATACCTGTACTTATTTCACCTAAAGTATTGCAGTCTAATGTCGAATCCGAGTCATCAACAGATCGTTTTTGAGGCATCTACCTATTTTCTCAACTAGAACTGAATGATGTAGTCAGAGATTTAGGACTTCTAAAAGATCTTAGTTAGATTTTAGGATGCTGGGTAAGAAAACAAAAATTACTTCCCCAGGAACTACATTTTAGTGGTATAGAAGTCATGAGGTTGAATTTGTCAATTACTTCGCCTTAGCTCGTTCACTTGTACATTGCTAGAACATATCTGAGTTTAGTTATCCACCTGATGCTCCTGCAACAAACCTACCGAGTGGAGACTTTTTATAGACTCATCAAAGAGGCCTTAAAGCTGTTCTACTACACATTGGTAATTTATATGCATCATGTCTAAACTATAAATAACACAACTGGATTCCATGTGGCGACCTTAAGATTTTAACGTTGCGTTTAGGTCAACGATCCGGATATGCCAAATACCCATGTTTCTTATGTGAGTGGTACAGTACAGCAAGAGACGACCACTAAAAAAACTGGCAACGAAGAAAATATTTAACACCTCACTTCAAAAATGTAATTCGGGAAAGCCTAGTTGACGCCAAGAAAATTGTGTTACCCCCTCTTCATATAAAATTGGGACTGATGAAATGATTTGTCAAAGCTCTGGTGGTTGTTTTAAGTACTTGTGTGAAACAGTTCCGGGTCTTGCTCGAGTTAAACTAAAAGAAGGAATTTTTGTTGGGCTACAAATAAGAAAGTTAATGAAAAGTAATGAAATTAAGACGGTTATTCAGGAAGACGAAAAAGAAGCATGAATAGCTTTAAAAGAAGTTATAACTAAGCTTCCAGGGAACTACAAAGGCCCAAAATTAAAAAATATTGTTGAAAACATGTTGGATACATTTAGGAAGTTAGGCTATAATATGAACATAAAAATTTACTTTCTACGTGCTCATTTTGACTATTTTCCGGATAATCTCGGTGATGTCAGTGAAGAGCAAGGGGAGGGCTTTCACCAAAACATTAAAGAGATGGAAAGGCGATATCAAGGGAGTTGGAATGTCAAAATTATGGCCGACTACTGTTGGATTCTTAAAAGGGACCGTCCTACTGCATACTATAAAGAAGAACAACAAAAAGAAACTTTTCCGGAAAAAAAAAGATTTTCAAAGAAAATAAAGGATTAATGAATGTTAATTTTATAATACTTTCGCGGTTTTATTATTTGTTTTATAATTTTCCTTGTTTATCCTAGATATATATATATATATATATATATATATATATATATATATATATATATTCTTACTTTTCACATTGTTGTAGTAATTTGTTTAAAAACTTTACATGATAGAAAAAAACCTGAAAACAGATTTGATATCAGCATCACTTAAATCCCCAATATCAGCTGAAATATTCAGTTCACATTTTTTATAAAGTATTTAAACGCAGGCCTGCGAATTAGCGAATTAGTGATTTCTTATTTTTTTTACATTAATTACGTTACTCAGCGACTTCGATTTTAATTTATGCGGAGGCCAAACTGGCCGAGCTATGAGTTTAATTGGTGTGACTAATTGATTGCCAAGACGACGAAGAGTGTGACTTGCAATGTTGCGAGGGGTTTACACGGGTTTGTTACAAAAAACAGAGAAATATGAAGTTCAATTTGTTAAGACAGACGAGCCGTCTCTGATACTTTGAGATACAAGAAAAATGAGAATAAAATATTTAAATTTTGCCTGTATAATTGGAATGGCATTAATTATGTATCCTAAAAATTGTACTCAAACTAGGATAAACAAATTGTAAATAGAAAAGGACAACAAGGACAAGAATAATGTTTTATTAATGTAGATAATGTAGAATGCTTTGTGGTGATATTCGGCTGAATTTCGTGAAAGTGAAATTGAACAGTTTTGCTTATAGCATTTATTGGACGGATAAAAATAGATTTGATGCCTTAAAAAGCGTAGATATGAGACTGTAGAATTGAGTTTTGATAGTTTTCAAGAGAAAGTGGCATTTTAGCCGGGGTTAAATTTTTATTTGAATTAATTTTAGAGGTACTTGATGTACAGCAGAGTTAGATTAAATACGTTAGATATTTTTAAAATGGTTTCTCAAATAGTTGGGTTAGTTAAGATATCAATATTTATTTTATTTACGAGAACATTGTTACTTTAGCTTACACAACTTTTTAAAAATATAGCTATTTTACACTGGCTTTAATATTAGCACAAATGCCACAAAGGTTCGTGATCTCTTATATTTTGATTGAGACATTTTTGCAACGAACGGTACAATTGTCTAGCCTGTCAGGTCTGAAGTGACCAATCCAAACGTTGCATTTTTAAATTTGTTTACATATATCTCTTCCACCGCTTTATTAATCAATGTACAGAATAATATAATCGAAAAAATTGTAAGGATCTAATAATTTGGTATTTTAAATATTTTATAACCCCAAAAAAGTATTTTCTGCTGCAAAAGAAATTGTAGAATTTATATAACCGGTTGAGTTATTCCGCGACAGTTTAAGTAACGTCAAAACAGTACTAATACATACATTCGTTTTTATTATACATCTTTTTTACACAAACCTCGGACTTGCTTAGGCAAAAAAATATTTACTTACGGATACAGCATTAATCTATCAGTTTATGTTTTCCGAAAGTACGAATTTTGTGTGACCGAGTTCACCAAAATATTAACCCAGACATTATTATTGTTTTCTTTTATCTCTATGCGGTTTATCAGAATAAGTCTAATAATAATTTTATTTTCAGAATCCTTCGAAGATGACCTACAGCAACCTACTAATTCATCTTTTCAATCAAAGACGTCTCGTGATTCAATTAGCTCGTTATTAAAAGGGTCTACTGTGAATAAAATAAAGATAAGCCGTGAGAAAGGAGACACGAAAATTAATACTGATCAACGTATTTCAGCAGGGTCTAAAAGAAAGTTGGATAATAGTCCGCCTTTCTATGGTCTAGAATCCAACATAAAAAAGATGCCGCGAGAGGATTTATTATCAAAACCCCTTACCGGTTTCATTACAGCAAATACACTAAATGACCCAACAGCACACTCATACGATTCGTCAGCCCTAAACATGTTTACCAGTGTTACGGAAGAACATAATAAAAACAAAGTAACTAGGAAAAAAGAAGAAATATTAGCAACCTTAGAAAAAATTTTTGAAAACGCCAAACCATTTATTGCACATATTGATAATTTTGAAGAACTTGAAACTAGTAACAGGTATTACTATATTGAGGAGAGTCTTCGAAGACTAATTGAACAACTGGACGATATGTTTGACGATATTGAAGAAGACTTGTATTTAAAAGGCAAGCGAAAGGAAGTTTATAAATTTATATTTCCTTTGTTCGACAAACTAGACGCTAAAGTGGCGGAAAACAGACTGAAGGCTGAGGCAGCAGCAGTTTAGTTATGTCAAGTATTATATTTACATACAGGGTGTTAATAAAATATTGTCGCCCACTTCGGGACAAAATTCCTATCACGAAAATAGTGAAAAAAATGTATATTAACAGGGGTCAACAAATCTCTTATTTTCAATATGGAGAGTGTTGAAAGTATATTTTTTCAATTCTTCTAAAAGGCTTAAGAAAATGGTATATAATATATAAATAAAGTACTACTTAAGCGAAAAAAAAAACGTTATCATAAATTTATATTTTCAAAAATTTTGAATATTGGCGAAAATATTGAGATATCCTTATGTTTCAAAAATAGTACACGACAATGACTTTTAAAAAAACCTTTTTGTCTTTAGAATCTGTTTGTGATATACAACAAACTTTTTGTATCTTTTTTGATATACACTATTGTGTAATTGAAGTGCAGTTTTTTAAAATTTAACCTAAATTTGAATGGCTATAACTTGTAAATGAAATGGTTTGTTTACAAATGGTTTTTTACATTTTGTAAGCTTGTATTTTGTTAATATTTTTGTGTATGTGGGTTTTAAGGGTTGCTTTGGTCTGGATATATGAGGGATAAGATAAAAGTAGTTTTTTACACGAACTTTGTCAAGAGCGAGAATTTGCAAATCTCAAATTATTTTGATTTTATATGTATGTACTCAGTAAATAGGTTCTTCTAATTTCTCAAAATTTTGATATGCGATTTGTTACTATTTTTACTAATTTTTTCTTGTAATACGCATTTCTTTCAACATTTTTCTCTCTAAATTAAAAACACTTAATAAAAAGACCATTCTTTTGATTGTTTTGGCTTCTCCAAAGACGTTTAAAAAAAATAAATACAGGTTTGCCTTTCCGAATGATAATTTTGACTTTCGGGTCGTACTAATTAATTTTTTCAGACCGTTATATATCTTTCTTATTTTCTTAAATTAGACATTGTCTCCTGAATTCCGTAAAGGGTATTTTTACTTTTTCTTATTATTTCTGATAAAAGTGACTTCAAACCTCGAGACGGTTTTTTAATTTCATAAAATTATTACCCGTAGTCTGAGTAATTTTGATTATTTTTTAAACTTAATTTTTTTTTACATAAAAACTACTTTCTTGTAAATTACCAATTTTAGGCACTTACTAATTAAAGTTATTCCTAATTGAGGATGTTTTCTTCTTTATTAGTAAGTTTTTTTATACCGGGTGATCAAAAATATATAATTATTTAATCCTTTATTTAGGGGTGGGGCACAACTTATTCGTCCGTCTCTAACTACTGAACGATACTTTCTCTTTAAATGTACCCTAACTAATTCTCTGAAATTATGCTTTTATCCCGAATTTTGCAAATTGCATTTTTACTATTCTTTGTAAGTATATTGAAAAACACTGGTTAATAACTTCTTAAATTTCATGCAAATATTACCCAAATAAAATTTTCGATATTTTATTAAATTCAGTTATAGCACTGCATACATTTTTTGAATTTAAAATTTTAGGGAATTGTTGAATTATGTATAATATTTATCACTAGTTTTTCGATACCGCTTATATTTATCCTGCAAAGTTCATTTAAAAAGAAAGTACCGTTTAGTAGTTAGAGTCGGACGGGTAAGTTGTGCCCCACCCTGTATAATGGTTTTAATAAATACATATTTTTTGAACACTCAGTTAGGCATAACTTTAATCAGTAAGGGCCTAGAATTGGTAATTTAAAAGAAAGTAGTTTTTATGTTAAAACAATTAAGTTTAAAAATTAATCAAAATTACTCAGACTACGGGTAATAATTCTAGGAAATTAAAAAACCGTCTCGATGTTTGAAGTCACTTTTATCAAAAATAATTACAAAAAGTAAAAATACCCTTTACGGAATTCAGGAGTAAAGACTAATTTAAAAAAATAAGAAAAATATATAACGGTGTGAAAACATTAATCAGTAGGCCCCTGAAGTAAAATTAACATTCAGAAAGGCAAAATGGTTTTTACTTTTTTTCAAAACGTCTTTTTAATAAGAGTGTTTAATTTAGAGATAAATATGTTGAAAAAAATTAATTAAAAAAGAAACAAATCAGATATCAAAATTTTGAAAAGTTATTTTTTATCTAGGAACTTTATTAAGTAAATACATATAAATTCAAAATAATTTCAGATTTGCAAATTTTCCCGCTTGACAAAGTTGTTGTAAAAAAACTATTTTTTTCTTATCCCTCGTATATACCAGACTAAAGCAACCCTTAAAACACGCATACATAGGTTAAATTTTAAAAAATTGCACTTCAATTGCACAATAGTTTATTTACCGATTTCGCAATATAAGTAACTTGAATTTTTGAGAGTAAGACATAATATCAAAAACAAATAATCCTCATTATGTTCTTGGCTATCCCAATATTTTGAGTTACTAATGTTGTGGACACGGCAGATTTTTGTAAAAAATAAATAATAACAGATCCTTAAAAAATAAAACCACGCGTCTAAATAGAAAACCTATTTAGTAAAATACATTTTCAAATCTCAGTAGTTTCAAAACAAAAGATTTGGAAACTCCTGTTTATATAAGTTTTTGCTATATTTATGAGATAAAAATATCTTTCCCGTCATTAATTAATTGAAACCTTGTATATTGAAATTAAATCAATGAACAAATGTTTAGTAAAAAAATACCTAAAAACAATGTTTTAGGAAGTACGATTTAAAACTGAATTTTCTAAGACTGTTAATGAAAAATTAGTGATATAATATTTGTTTGCATTTTTAATATAAAAGTAGTTCACTTGTTATGATAAATATACAGGATGTTCCGTTATGGACTCTTGAAAAAAAATTTATTATAACAAAAGTGGACAATTCTTTATAGCTCCTAGAACTAGATATAGATTCTATCACTTTATTGGAAAACTGAATTAATTTTTTATAACTTTGGTTCTAAACTTATGGTGATATCACCTTTAATAAGGATGCGGAAGCTGTTGAATTAGGAAATATTTAAATCGATATATATATCTTCTGAACCCCCTAACCAAATTGAACGATCTTAGGCGTATTTAAAAGAGAATTTCAAGAATTACAGTTTCTCGCATTTATCTTCAAATTTTTAAATGGACGGTTATACTTCTCTTACTCTAAAATTATAAAAAACCGTAGTTTTGGCAAAAACTATTTCCAAATAAGTGAATTAATAGGTACTTTTCAGACGAAATGATTAGTAACGAGGATATCGGAGTGAAACTAAAATTTCCGGGGGATCCCCAGGCCTTAGCTGTTGAGGAGGTGGGAACAAATACCAACTGACAAAAAAGGTCATGCTTTTTGTATTACAGTAATTCCGGTATAGATGCCGATTCTGCTTGTTGGTAGCCGTGTCCCGTAATTTACCAACTTGCCAACTCAACCACAATTTAGCCAACTGCTTAATATTCCCCCTCTAGTGACACCCTTGAAAATTTCGATCCTGATGCTGCTCACAAATCACATGATATCTGTAGTGTGACAGAGCAATGTGGGACACTGAGAGAAATCTCATTGGTCTAGGAAATGAGTCAAAAGATCAACCAAATTCAAGATGGCGCTTGACCTGAAAAATGCATTGAATTTTCTAGGTTATTTTCGACGAAGAAAAAAATAACTTAAGTACAAATATATTATTTTTTCGTTAAGATTGTCAGAAATTCTATAGTTTTTCAATAATCAAAAACAATTTTTTTTAAATAAAAAAAAAAGGTAAAAGTACTAACTTTACGATAATCTTAATTAAAAAAACTTACTCAGGATATTTTTTCTTCGTCAAAAAAATAAGGACTTAAAGAGTCGATGCGTTTTAGAGTTACTCCGATATCCTCTTAAAAACGGTACTAAACCACTATAAAGTTTGGTCGAACGGACTATGAGAACAATTATATTTTTGAATACTGGCCAGATTATTAGTTGTAACTTTATTAAATTGTTTAAAATTAACAATAAGGCAATATTTGTTACTAGTCGTTAATCGATTTTTTTAAACAAACCTTTGATTATTTCCCAAAAATAAGTCACAACAAGGTAAATCAGGAAACCTAGCCGACCAAAGAAATCCAATCCAACGATGCTAGTCGAGGTATTTCTGGACATCATTATTAAAATGAGCGGGACAACCATCATGCTCCAGCATTTCTGGTAAATCGTTGTAAATTAATTGCGATAAACAGTATATTAAAAACGGAAATTAAAACTGCCGTTTTATTGACTCTCTGGAGGAGAGAGGCTAAATCGATGCATTCTATATGACTGAAAATATTTCGAAGATTAGAATTTTTAGTTATATTTGTTATCTATTCACAAAGTGTTGTTTTTATTGTTTAATTGAGTTTCGCGCGTTACTTTTACTGTTATGTTGTTGTTGTTTTGACTTTGGTTTGGACCAGCTCTAAGCCCACATCAAGTTTGAAAGGAGGAAAGCCAAAAGTAACAAACTTTATTGCATTATTGTTAATTTGAAATAATTTAATAAAGCTGTAAACAATAATCTATCCAGTGTTTAAAAATAATATTGTTTATGTATTTTTTTCATATCGTTTTTAAGAGGATATCGTAGTATTCCTAAAACGCATCGACTTCTCAGGTTCTTATTTTTTTTTCGAAGGGGGAAAACTGTCCTGAGAAAAAAATGTCCCGAGTAAGTTTTTTTCGTTAAGATTATTATCAGAAAACCACTATTGTCATAATTTTTTTCATATTTTTTCTATTTCAAAAAAAAATTGTTTTTATTGATTAAAACACTGTGGACTTTCCAATAATCTTAACGAAAAAATAATCTATTTTTACCTAAATTCTTTTTTTCGTTGTCGAAAAATAAGACCTTGAAAATCCGAAGCAGTTTTAAGGTCAACCGCCGTATACTGTATTTTGCTGATTTTTGGCTCATTTACTAGACTAATGAGGTTTCTCTGAAAGGCCCACTTCGATCTGTCACACTGGAAATATAATGTGATTTATATGCAGCAACAGGATCGAGATTTTCAGGAGTGTCACTAGCAAGGAGGGTATAATAAGCAGTTGGATAAATTGTAGTTGAGTTTAAAGTTGAAAAATCACTTTCGACTTATGTTTTACAGCTACGTATAACTAGTGTAAGGGAAATACAACCCTTCATTTAAAAATTTTAGGAACATTAAAAAAAACTGTAATCGTTACAAACAGCGCCATCTAACCAATTTGCCATAAACAGAGAGTATCACTTGATCCAAATCCTAAATTAACTTAAAATTCCCTTCTAAATAAGCCTAAGCTTATTCAATTCGGTTAAGGGGTTCAGAAGATACAGCGAATTAAATCTTAAAGTAAGTCAACAGCTCCCCCACCCTTATTAAGGGTGATATGACGATAAGTTTAGAACCAAAGCGATAAGAAATTAAATCTGCTCTGTGTGTGTGAGATATTAGAAGCCATATCTAGTTCTGGAAGTCTTTGTAGAATCCTTGAATTTTATTGTTCACCTTAGCAACTACGCCCCCTTGCCGTCAATTTAGAAATTTAAAAATATTTGCAGTCAATCGATTTTGAAGGACTTCCGAGATATGGAAAGTGAGCGCTTTTAATTGAGCACAGTGTATAGCCACACGAGATGTAGGATTTTTTAACATTAAATAACTTTATTAAGCATATTAACCTAAAGTTTTTATGAAAAAAAATTTATTCATCAGTATTTTATTTCTTTTCACACCACTTCTCCTCATAGACAATAGCTTAGTTAATATGGTCATCTCTTATTGATGTCGCGTTCTAAGAATAGAGACTTTATAAGGAAAGCAGTATTTTTCATGAAATTATTTGATTTATTCATTATACGAGGCAGAGTCAAATGAAACCCTTAAAAATGCCATAAAAATGCATGAAACAGAACATTGTCTTAAAAGTTGGCAGATATAAAAAATTGAAAGTGATGTCACACTGATACTTTAAAAATTACAACTCCACTGGAGCACTGCACTAGGGAGGAACAGCGTTCTGTTATTCGTTTCTAGCACAGTGAAGGTGTAAAACTTATAGAACTCCATTTCAACAAACTCGTTCCCAAATGACCGCCGGTCAGAACAAACTAAATTTTTCAACTTTAGCTGTTAATATTGAGTCATTGAGAAAAAAAACTGGCGAATTTTTGTTGTTCTTAGAAGATAAAAAAAACAAATGTCGTCATCGAGCACTGTCTAAAGCTAAAACCTCTTGAAATTGAATGATACTGCTGAGTTTTCTGAACTACAACAGTTATATAAATGTTTCAAAATTTAAGATTCATGTCTTCAAAAGGTTTTTGAATTATCTATAGTTTTCTCAGAGCTTTATGTATATTTTATATGCCTATCGTTTCCCTTTGGCAGGTGTGGATGCCTTTTTTGTCTAGGCTGGGTAAAGTATTCTCTTATTTTAGGTGGTGATTTTATTATTAACTTTAAAGATAAACACTCTATTAACACTTTGAGAGTATGTAATATTTTAAAATCTACTCTGGTCTTTTGTTAGTTTTCTTCATCTGTTATCGATTACATGTGCTTAAACTTTGATTCTGGGTCTTTTGTTTGCTCAGTGATCAATGCTGGTCTGTCATATCATGAAGCTATTGTCGCCTCAGTCCCCTTAAAAATTAATAAGTGTCGTGGTTCTAGATGTGGGTATGGTAGATTGTTTAGTAGTAATAGTTTTGATCGCTTCCGACGTATGTGTGAAACTCTTTGTTGGGACAGCATCTTTGACAGAACCCATTATCTAGATTCCTTTCAAGTAAGGTTAACTAGTGTATTTGGAAGCTAATTTCCTAAACAATAAAAATAAGCGTAAAAAACCTTGGGTTACTAAAGAGCTCAAGGTTTCAGCTGCAAATATACGTCCAATGCATGTAATCGGAAAATATATTAACAATGAACATTTTGATGAATATTTGACTAAATATCAGTCATTATACCGTAAGCTTATCAAAGGCGCTAAACATCTGTACTATGTTGAACGTCTTGAAAGGGAAACCAAAGTTCTCATTGCGGTTGCTCACAGTTGTCTGCTGAATCAGATAACAGCTGTTATTTCTCTGTTGCAAGGATCTGTTTTCTACCGTCGAGTTTAAATGAGAAACAAAATATATTCTTTCTTTTTCCCACCGACTTTGTAGAACTTAAGAAATCCTTTAAGGAAACTAAAAATAAAAGTGCAGCTGGATTGTCTACTATGTAAAGTGGCGAATTTCCTCCTTGCCTGAAAACAGCGAAGATTATCCCTCTATCCAAGGGTGGTGACGCTAACGAACCATCGAATGACTGACCCATATCCCTAACACTCTATATATCTATCATAATATAATCATCGAAAAACTAGTTAAAAACGAATAATTTTATTTCTTAAAAGTAATATTATACTGAACCGTAAACAGTTTGGATTCCAGTGCAAAAAATATACTGAAATGAAGTCAAATGAAATGGCTTGAATCCTACTTGAGGGGAAGGAGTCAAAGAGTATGTGTGGATGCCCATCATTGGAAAGCGACCAAATGAATGGGGTGTGCCGCAGGGTACGGTACTTGGACCATTGCTCTTTCTCCTGTACTTAAATGATCTAACATCTGTTGATATTAAAGGTGAATTCACATTAATTAAGGTAACAAAATGGTTTGATTCAATTCTTGTGTAGTGTGAATGGTTTGACAATCGGTAATTCCCCACTAGAAAAATGTTCTGATACAAAGTTTCTTGGTCTGTAATATATTCTGGGTATTATGCGGTTAAAATTTTAGTGAACGAACTTGATCCTAATATGAAACAATCTATCCTGCCCTCATAGAATCTACTAAACCTTATATTTGTCCTGCAAAAGAGAGCGGTAAGATACCTTTGTATACTAACCTAGGGATTCGTGCAGACCACTATTTACACAAAAAAATTCTAACTTTGACTTCATTGTTTATTTTTGTTTAGTTTGTTTATACTAACCGTTTGTCCAATCTTTAAATATCGTCGTATGTTTGTGATCACTGATTCTCAATACCATACCCGCCAACATCATAACTTACTACTGCCGATACCATCGCCGATACCATCAAGCACTCTTACAAAAAGTTATTTACGACGGCTTAAAGATGTTTAATTCCCTACCCGTGCCATTGTAAGCTCTCCAAACTCTAATAAAATGTAAAAAGGACGTCAAAAGATTATTGGTACAAAGGGCTTATTTTTTTGTTTGTGCTGAGTTAGGGAAAAAATAAATTTAAAAAATTAAATAAATGTTCAGTTACCTCTTTTTATTTTATATTTAATTTTTTTTAATGTTAATACATCACATATGTGTTCTTTCTTCTGATTGTTATAGCGTATTTTTTTTCACTTTTTTCATGTAATGTGTTTTTTTTTATGTTTAGATAACATATTTTATTATTTTCTCGTACTATTAAGTCAACTTAAACCTTTGTCATTGAGAATTATTTTCTTGTAATAATAAAGTATATTTAACATTGACTTTGACTTTGACTTTTCATCGTAGAATGAAAATGAACGGATGGATGAAAGTTCATGTCTGCCACTTCAGCAAGTGTTTGAATGGAGCAACAAATCTAAAAACGGGCTCACTTCCGTAGCTGATTCCCACCGGCGGCGGCCTGGTAAAGTAAATCGTGTTATGACATTTAAGCAATTAAGCCTAAAAACATCGTCGTATTATTCTGGATGAAATCGCTTCAGTTTTGAAAAAGAGTCATGGTTTTGTGCACCATATTATGCACGATATCTCCAATTTCTTTAAAGTGTCAGCAAGATGGGTGCCGAAGCAACTGACCACAAAATTGGATCAACAACGCGTTGATGTTTGTGTAGAACTTTTGCGTCAGTATGAAGCAGAAGGAGATCATTTTCTGACTGGGGATCAGTCGTGGGTGAACTATCATCAAACTAAAATCATGAAATCTGAAGAACCGTCTCAAGTTAGCTATCAGATCGAAAAGGCGAGGATCTTTGAGTAAAGGTATTCTTTTGCAACACGGCAACGCGCAGTCACATACTGCGCGTGCAACTGCGGCTACCATCCAAGATTTGAAGTTTGAGTGTCTACCACATCCTCCTATTCCCCTGACCTCACTCCACTTATTATCATATCTTTGGTCAACTTAAAGATGCATGAGGTGGGAAACAATTTCAAAGTATTGATGAAGTGATCCAGGCGGTACATGAGTGGCTGTGAACTCGCCCAAAAGATATTTTTTCTTCGGGTATTCAAGAACTTCCAAAACGGTGGAAGAAGTGTATAGAACGTAATAGAGAATACGTCGAAAATTGATATACTTACTTTCGCTTTAGTAAATTTTGCTTAATAACGTTTTTAAGATTTTCATTTGACTCTGCTTCGTATTATTTGTTGAAAAACTGCTCTTATTTTCATCGCTGATGGCACTAAGAAGTGCATTAGCAGCACAAAATTTTATCCGGTGGGTTTATATGTGACCAGATGCATATAAGTTATTCATAGAGGTCTTAGGGGTAATCTGACGAGAGTTCACAAGTTGCCCAAAGCACAAAACTAAGGCTTTTTTATCTGAAATATTTTTATGGTTTTCATTTGTGTGTACCTAAGTATTGCGATAATTGCGTATAATATTTTGTTTTTTATTTTAAGGTTTAAGAAAACATTTTTTTAAGGATCGTTGTATAGATAAATTTATAGCTTAGAATTTTTTATGTATGCCTGAGGTATATGTCGGTCCGAATGGACAGTGTCTACATTCGAACGCGGAACAGAAAAATTTGAAAATGCTAAGTGCCGTTTTTTTCAAAGCAAGAGTAGTGAATAGAATTATACCCGGAATAAAATTACATCTCACCTAGAAGACCGTTCTGATTTATTTTAATTAGGTGTCGTTTCCAACGTCGCAACGTAAAAATACTAATATATAATTAATGATGTTCTTATGAGAATTACGTTGATCCGCTGAATATAGACACAAAATAGATATGTGTTTCTTTTTTACTAGAGTACTTTATACCAAAATTCTTTAAAGACCAGGTGTTTTTTACTGTCAAAACGAGACCCTTGACAACAAATTTTGTAGGGAAAATTTTTTTCTTGTAAACAATCGAAAAAATATCACATTTATTTTCAATATGTGCGGTTCTAGTGGTTTGTTTGGTCTTTCATAAGAGATAATAAAGTTCATTCTCAAGTGTAGTAAGTGTAAGAGACCAACAATAAAAAAATTGAGGAATGCTTCAAAAATTTAATCTTAAAAATTATCCTCCGGCGAGACGAGAAGTCTTTCTCTCATATCGTCTTGTCTTGTCTCGCGGCATCACAAAAAATATATGGAAATTGAAAAACCTTGCAAGCATACACTTCTGAATGCAAATTGTAGTTCTAGTAGGCAGCTATATTCCCTTTAAATATTATTTTGATTCTATGTATAGATTCCGAAAAATCAGAACAAATTTCTTAGCGGAAAAATATAATGGAAATTGAAAAGTCTTGCAAGGGTACAATACCAGCTGGAAAGTATATCTCTAGAAGACAGATATATTTCCTGTAAATATTATTTTGATTGTATCTATAGTTTCCGAGAAATTAGAAGAAAATAGTTAGAAGCCAAAATATTATGGAAAGCCCTGCAAGGGTACGCCACTATGTGCAAAATGTAGATACAGTCGACATGTATGTTTTCTGTAACGTTAAGTAACGTAATTAAATAGTTTGAAATCTGACTTGTCATGCAATGATACACCATTGGGTAGAATACGATCAATGCAGGTTACTGAATTACATATACTGTTATCCGGATGCATGATTTGACTTTGCACTAGACTTGTGAAGGGTATCAGAATTCTCGCATTTGATTGGTAGAAAATTTACAGTTGACAGTTCTGATTCTGATGCTAACCTAACAAATTGGACAAAAAATTGTAGCATAGAAAAAGTATAATTTTATATTATTTTCTCTCAATGAATTAGGTATATACTACGTAACTATATAATTCATTGTTTTCTCTATGATTGTAGTAACTACCAGTATAACTACTAACTTGATTATTTTGGCGGTTAGCTTTTGCAACACATAATGGAATATTTACAGGTAATTTATGAACTACATTAAAAGTATTGGTTTTTTCCAGCTAATATTATATTTTGTATACTTGTTATAGGATTTTCTTCCGACTTCCTACGAGTACAAGTTAATAGATTTTACAAAAATGAGTGAACTGAAACTGGCATTTCAAACAATTATCAGAGTCAATATATTTTCAAAAGAAGAGGCTGAAGCATGGCTCAAAAATTTTGAAAGCCATAACAAAGTAAATTTTCGAGTTTTAAGAACTTACAGTAGTGGTGATGGTCATTCAAGACTTATATTTAAGGTGGTGGTGATTTAGAATGTAGAGATTAGAGATTATATTAGAATTGTTCTGTGTGCAGTATTTAACTGAGTAGAATTTATTGTTTTTTTTTTTAGAAAGATTATCGATGTCATCATAACACCAGAGCCAGTTTGCCTTCATCTAAAACCAAAATACCTTCGTCCAAACATATTAATTGTCAAGCTGTTTTAAAAATCACTGTAAAACAGTATAAGATGAAAAGGTAATAATTTATTGTAGTTAGTATTTCTTTCAATTTTACTATGTTTATTTTAGAAGTCAAGATGTTTTAATAAAAACACATCCATGTGAAATAGTAATAAAACACAATCACAATCATTTACTGGAGTGTGCAGATGTTTTAAGACACCGAAGGCCAACTAAGGAAACGGAGGAAAAAATACTTGCCTTGTTTTCAAAAGGACATTCTCCATCTTCGGCTTTGGATCTATTCAAATATGATTTGCAAGAAGAATATGGTGATAACTATTATAGAATTGTAGCAGATGGTGCACTGTGTCCTAATTTGCAGTGGGTATTTCACAAATATTATACTACCTTTAACAAAGAATACGGAGCATCGGATGGAATAGAAATGATAAAATCCCTACAACATTTCATTAAAGTGTACAATGTTAAATGTGAAGATGAGTGCGCTAAATTGTTTTATAATGAAAAAGATTCTGAAGTTATCATAGCTATTTGCACACCATTAATGAAACGAGTTCATGAAAATTTAAAATCTTCTTCAGAAATGATGTTTGTAGATGCATCAGGGTCCATGGACCGACACTGCAGTAGGGTTTTTACCTTTTTTCACCTAATTTAGCAGGAGCCTTGCCCCTAGGACTTTTAATTCTTTTTTCAGAATCTGAAAATGCAATCACCCAAGGTCTGACTGTATTAAAAACAATTTTACCCGAAAATTGTTTTTTTAGGCAAATGTATCCACTAATTATTATGACAGATGACTCTAAAAGTGAAAGAAATAGTTTACATTCAGCATTTCCAGAATCTAAACTTTTACTTTGTAAGTTCCATGTGTTACAAGCATTTTGGAGATTTTTGTTAAATGCAAAAAATCAAGTTAAAAGATGTGATGCACCTGCAATATTTAATTTATTTAAAAGTCTGTTTAACTGCAAGACGGTTAATGATGTAAATGTTATGTATGATAATATTATTACAAATGATCTTGTTAAACAGTATTCAATCCTTATAACATACATAAAAAATATATACTCTCGGGCTGATGAATGGGTACCTGCCTATCTGTCAGAATATATGACCAGAGGTCACTTTACTAATAATTTGAGCGAATCAAATTTTCGAACTATTAAAGATAAAATTATGAACATAATTAAAGCCTATAGTGTTGTACAGCTCTTCGATTTCATGACAACCAGGTACGAGAGCTTCTTTGAAAGAAAACTTGCAGACTTTCTTAGCAACAAGAGTGTTAATTATACCAAATCAAAATATAATATTCCTATTACAAAAACTAAATGTCTCTTGGTAACCAAGCTTTCTGAAGATATTTTTCTAGTAAAAAACACTGCTAAGCAAACAGAATATCAAGTGAACATGTTTATAGAACATTGTAGTTGTCCAATTGGTAATCAGGGAGCACCCTGTAAGCACCAATTAGCTGTTGCTATAAAATATAATTTGTGTCATAATCAGTTACTTTTAAAACATAATCAGTCTACAAAAATCCTGATGCATAAGATTTTGACAGGGTCAAGTGAAAATTTGCCAGAAGGATGGTATAATAATGTGGATAATACTACAGTTGAACAATATGATCTAAAAACATCCAATTCACTTTTGCCAAATGATAAAGTATTAAATGATCAACCAGACAACAATAATACATCAGAATCCAATAGCGAAGACAAGATTATTAGTGTGACACAAAATCTACAAAAAGTTTTTGACAAATTACTTCAAGATGTAAAAGAAGACTCTCAAGTTTTAGATGCGACGGAAAAATTTGTAGAAAATTTTAACAAGATTACAACAAAATCAGCACTTGTGTCTAGTCTTTATACATTTGGAAAACAGCAATTTTATAGCTCAAAAAGAATGAATACCATCCAGGTGCAACCCACATCATTAGCTAGAAGGAAAGTTTACTTGGGAGGAAGAAGGCAACAACATACAGGCAGACCAGCAAAACGACATTTTACACCAGAACATGGATATTCAAATACCAATGCGAAAGACGCTGGTCAACCTCAGTGGCTTGTGCCTTTAAAAAGAAGAAAACTTGCTGCAGCACCACATTCCGTATCACATTGTGTACAGCAAAATATTTCTTTAGGGAAAAGTCATTAGAAATGACTGATATTATTATTTTTGATAGTTTTTTTATGTATGTTAGCAAAAAGTTATAATAGGTACCATCGTCACCAAAAGTAACTAGGACAAAAATTATTAATTATAATCTCCTAGACTATTATTCTAACTTAACCTGGAAAATCAAGGTCAATCATGTTAAAAACGTTATTCATCTAAAAATATAATCATGTTTGATTATAGTGCTTTTCATGAGTGAAACTAGTATAAGAATCTAATTTTCAGCTAATTTTGATGACTAATTAACGAATGCTTACATTTTTCATATCGACATAACGTTACAAAGTTAACCTGAAATTCATAGTTTGACAAATATTTGACCCTAAAATTTTGGTGCTAATATGATACTGTCCTAGATACTTTTGGTGACGATGGTACTTAGAAATTGTAATTATAATAATATAATAATAATAATAAGTTTATTCAAATTTAAAATAATAATGATTGTTACAAATTTCTTTTTGTCTACAATTTTAAGAATATACTATAATAAACCCCAGAAGTATATAACTTGTTTCGGGCAAATATTTTTATTTTATATGTATTTTTAATAATTTTTTTGTATATTAATAATCAAAAAAATACCAAATCATTAATAAAATTCACATTTTTGCGGATAAACAATGATGATTTTATGTTTTTAGAATGAAAAGCTTAAGAGATATTAAAATATATGTAATACATGTTTCCAAAAAAATTCGAAATAGAATTTAGAATCAAATTTTTTATTTGTAATTTATATCTAATAAAAGATTTAATTTGTTTTATGTATCCTGGTAAATAATCATATACCTAGTAGCCAATTATTTTAATTTTTTTTTTATTTATTTGTTTAAATATTCTCGGTTTGTGATTTTATTTTCACAACTTGTATCATAAATGTGTTTTTTTTCTTAATTTATATATTTATTTTTATAAATAAATATCAAATTTTTATTAATAAAGATATTTCTTATACCTAATCATCTTTTTTCTTTATATAATTTATCTGAGGGGTAAAAATATTAATTTTCATAAAGAATTTTTAAAATAATTTTTTGAATTATTTCTATTTTATTCAAGCGACATTTGTTAATTCTAACTAAGTGATTAATATGAGTTCAAAATTCCACTTGTCACAATAAAAAAATTAATCCCAGGAATTTTTTACTGTTATAAAACACGGAGGTATCTTTAATCTTAATGTTATCTTAATATGAACATTTGAAACTGGCGCCAAATGATTTGACCAATAAGAAGTCGTTAAATTTGGCCCTTACACAAGTCTAGTGCAAAGTCAAATCATGCTATCCGGATATATCCTCTTAAAATTAAAATCATAACATTAAATCCATACAGTATAAAATAAATCCTGTGCCAATAACCATTCGGGTACATTCGGCATTTTGGCCCCCAACGTCACATCCGTTTTCTGCAATTATATGGACAATTAATTGCAATGGTGCCTATTAATTAGTTTTTGCCTTAGTGTCCTACAATGTTTTTTGTAAGAGCGTTGTAAAAATGAAATACAGGACGAAATTAGAATTTTCGAATCTGATTTATTTTGAAGGAATAGTAACGCCACTGTGTGCCCATGTAATCGCCTTTTAGTTTTCCATATTGTTATCTTGGATTAATTTGCGCTCAATGCTCGCTACTCGCTGTGTCGCCAGTACCGCCCGCCATCGCACTGCCTTTATCATAAATTTTAAATATATAGATAATGTTCGAGAGATAAGATTATTGCCTTCGCAGGAAATGTAGTTTATATGCTGCTAAATTTATAATTTTACTAATATAGTAATGTGGATGTGTAACTGTATTTGGCATGTTTTTACTTATATTTGCAAACTGATAAAACTTTGTCTGTTTATTCCTGTGCGCATTTTTCAAATAATCAAAGGAATTATTTTCTATATTATACGAGTACTAGGTAAGTCAAAATGCATATTATTATATTTTTAGAGTTTAAAATAATAACGAGAGATTCAGTTTTAAAATAAAGGCTTTTAATGAATACTGTAACAAATAATGTTATTTATTTTATTACTGAGAGTAATAAGAGAAAGTCATGTCCAAGACTTATTTGAGACAAAACATAGCAATACTACATTTATATCAACTTTAATTACAAAATAGACGTTTGGTGCCCAAATATTATTAATTAGTAAATATTAAATGTGTAAAATAAGATAAGGATAGTATGATATCATATAGTAAACAAAAAAATTAAAAACGACTTTGTGTTAATTATTTACTTTCGTAACTGAAGTGCATTTATACTAATAATTAAAAGATAAGAAAACGAAATTTTTAATATAGATACACATTTTTATATCACCTCAAAAAAAATCTAACAAGGGATGTTCATAATTTGCTGGCCAGAGTTGTAAAGCTGCGGCCACGATTGTTTAAAAAGTAATAGTGGGTACTTATTTTAGAATTGTGTTTGCTATCACCCTTGTTTCTCAACCAATACCAACTGAATTTCAGGCTTTTAATAGATATTATAAAAGATTTTGCTGGCATAAAAAGAAATATTTAATACAGTCCCCAGTGGGTAATTTAAATTATAAATTCTCTTGCTACTATAAAAAGAAATATTTAGGGGTACTTTTCAATTGGGAATTTTATAAAAAATGTGCCACGACCGCTGTTCCTCAATCAACGAACTTTTAGATCTTAAATAAACATTACAAATGCTTTATGGTAATATAAAAAGAAATATTTAATTATATTCTCAAGGGTACTTTACTCCTAGAATTTTATAAAAAAATTTATAAAAAAAATGTACCACCACCGTTGTTTCTCATCGAAAATGAACAAAATATTAGATCTTAAATAAACATTATAAATGTTTTATGCCAAAATTACAATAAATATTTAATTCAGCCCTTAAGGTGTACTTCAATCCGTTATTTTTCATCTAAAATCAAATTTTAGATCTTAAATAAAAAATATAAATGCGTTATGCTGCCGTAAACATATTTAGTTCAGCTATTAGAGAGTACATTACTCTTGGGGATTTCAAAAGTAAAAATTGTAACCACCGTTATTTCTCATCATAAATCAACGATTTTAAATAAACAAAAATGCTTTATACTGCCATAAAAAGAAATGTTGAATTAAGTCCTTAGATGGTACTTTACTATTAGGAAAATGATCCATCATCGTTGTTTTTCATCCAGAATCAACGAAATTTTAGTACTTAACTAAACATTACAGCGATTTCGTCGTTCGTGTCACAGTATATGTACATGTATATTGTCTTCAAGTATTTTTATTGGCCCCAATTTTGTTCCATGATATTAGATTATTTACTTTCTTAACTGAAGTGCATTTATACTAATACTTAAAAAGATAAGAAAACGAAATTTTTAATATAGAAACACATTTTTACATCACCTCAAAAAAAATCTAACAAGGGATGTGCATAATTTGCTGGCCAGAATTGTAAAGCTGCGGCCACGATTATTTATAAAGTAATAGTGGATACTTATTTTAGAATTTTGTTTGCTATCACCCTTGTTTCTCAACCAATACCAACTGAATTTCAGGCTTTTAATAGATATTATAAAAGATTTTGCTGGCATAAAAAGAAATATTTAATACAGTCCCCAGTGGGTAATTTAAATTATAAATTCTTTTGCTGCTATAAAAAGAAATATTTAGGGGTACTTTTCCATTGGGAATTTTATAAAAAATGTGCCACGACCGTTGTTCCTCAATCAACGAACTTTTAGATCTTAAATAAACATTACAAATGCTTTATGGTAATATAAAAAGAAATATTTAATTATATTCTCAAGGATACTTTACTCCTAGAATTTTATAAAAAAATTTATAAAAAAAATGTACCACCACCGTTGTTTCTCATCGAAAATGAACAAAATTCTAGATCTTAAATAAACATTATAAATGTTTTATGCCAAAATTACAATAAATATTTAATTCAGCCCTTAAGGTGTACTTCAATCCGTTATTTTTCATCTAAAATCAAATTTTAGATCTTAAATAAAAATTATAAATGCATTATGCTGCCATAAACATATTTAGTTCAGCTATTAGGGAGTACATTACTCTTGGGGATTTGAAAAGTAAAAATTGTAACCACCGTTATTTCTCGTCATAAATCAACGATTTTAAATAAACAAAAATGCTTTATACTGCCATAAAAAGAAATGTTGAATTAAGCCCTTAGATGGTACTTTACTATTAGGAAAATGATCCATCATCGTTGTTTTTCATCCAGAATCAACGAAATTTTAGTACTTAATTAAACATTACAGCGATTTCGTCGTTCGTGTCACAGCGGTTATTTCCAACCAAGCTGTAAAAAATCGGTAAATTTTATTTACCCGGAACTTCCCCCATTTTAAATATTTCCTTTTATTAGGAATAGTCAAGGGTAATCCAATTTAGTTCAATACATGGTCATTTAGTAACACATGTATATTGTCTTCAAGTATTTTTATTTAAATAAAAGCTGAATAGTCAAAATATTTCCTTTTATTAGGGTAATCCAATTTAGTTCAATACATGGTCATTTAGTAACACATGTATATTGTCTTCAAGTATTTTTATTGGCCCCAATTTTGTTCCATGATATTCGATTTGTACCAATATTTTACCAGTTTCTACCTATGCCACACTTGATTTTTGGCCACAATTTAAAATAAATTCAATAACTAGTTTTTATGTTCACACACACCGTCATTTTGTTACGTCATTAAATTCACACCAGTTTATCCCTATATTTAATTTTTCTGCAAAATTTAAAGTAAATTGAATAAGACTTTTTTAACGTCGATTTTGAAAAAAAATTATTTGCCCGTCATTTTGTTCCGCCATCTTGAATTCGTACCACAATTTTACCAGTTTATCTCTATATGACATTAATCTAATAAGTGGTTTTTTCAGGCTGATTTTTTAAATATCTCATTAGGCAGCCATTTTGTTATGCTAACTTATATTCATACCAAAATGTTACCAGTTCATTCTTACGTAACCCTGGATTTTTTGTACATAATTTGAGGTAAATAAGATAAATAGTTTTTTTAGGAATAATTTTTTAACGTTTCACTAGGCCACCATCTTGTTTTGGCATGTTGGATTTTTACCAAAATATTACTAGGTCATCACGATTTCAAAAATTTTATTTGGCCGCTATTTTGTTCCGCCATTTTAAATTAGTACCACTTACCATTTACTAGTTCATCTCAACACCACAATTATTTATAGCACACAATTTAATATTAATTATATAATAGTACTTGATTTTTATGCAAAATTTGAGATAAATTGAATGAACAGTTTTTAAGAAATAATTTTTTCAACATTTCACTACACGACCATTTCTTACTTTTTGACCAAAATTTGAAGTCGATCGGGTAAGTAGTTTTTTAGCAGTGCCGCGAACAGTCAGACCGACAGACAGACAGATAGATAGACCAACGGAATTGAGAAAACGTGTTCTTCGGCATCTTGGGATCCTGAAACGTAAAGATCTGGAAAAATGTCAAAGGGTAGTTTTTTGACAATTAATACAATACATACTTCCCTTTTACGAAGGAAGTAAAATGGGATACTTTTCTCTTGGAAATTAAAAAAAAATTCTCATCCAAAATTAACGACATTTTAGATCTTATATAAACATTACAAATGCATCATGCCTCTATAAAAAGAAATATTTAATTATACCCTCAGGGGCTACTTTACTCTTGGGAATTTTATAAAAAATGTGCCACCAACGTTGTTTCTCGTTCAAAATCAACAATAAATAAACATTACAAACACTTTATGCTGCCACAAAAATAAATATTTATTTCAGACTCCAGCGGTACTTACGTCTGAAAATACCGCCGTTATTTCTCAATCATAAAAAAAAATATTTATTTGAGCCATCAGAGGGCACTTTATTCTTGGGAATTAAAAAGAATTGCGCCATCGCCGTTATTAACTAGAATTTTTAAACTTGGGATTATTGAACAGAAGGTAGTAATTTGATTTAGCACCTCGAAGTAAATTAATTGAATCTATCACTGCTTGTACCATATCACTGCCACCAGTTCTCAACCACTTTGCATTTATTAATTAGCCATTTGTTGAGTGATTGCGTTTAATGCGATACCTTCAATATAGATGAAAGCTATAATGATCTCATAATACAGAATTCTTTGGGCAACTTATTTCACTAGTAAAATTATTAATAGAGGTCATGTTCAGAAAAAATAAATAAATAGCGTCTATCGTAGACTTGTAACGTTCCGTTACTCGTTTCTTTCATTCAACCAATCAGAAATATCCGTTTTAATTTAAAACTTTAGTTTTCTTCGTTGAATATCCGGGCAGGATTGGAGAGCGTTCTGTCGTCACAGATGGCGCCACCAATTTTTTCCTTTAAAATGCTGATTTCTCTTTATTTTTTAAGCAAATATTTGGAGACAGTAATTTTCTTAAATATTTTGAATTTTGGTAATAGCTAGTAATAATTTCACATATAAGTTTGTTAACTCAAAAGTTTTGTCTTAATAGAATTTAGTGAATTAGTGGAACAGTGGTTCCACTGTGTCATAGGTGTCGCAGCATTTTTTCTTAAAAGATATATTGATTCTTAATATTTTCCTACTAAAAGTATTCTTCCGGCTACAGTTTAATTTTAACCCCGGTTCGTAGTTAATAATTGTATATATATCGCACTATAAAGCTGCGGTCGGTAATACAGGATGCTAGATTTAGTTTCTGAAGGGCATCAATTTCAGCTGATAGACAGCTGAAGGGTAGTTTTATTTCCGATATACCTTTGTTGCTGCGTAGATCTTAAAGCCCATAATTCCATATTTCCATGAAATTCTTTGGTCATCTTTTTAATAGATGTATAGAATGAAATGAATTAACAGATTTTGTTACATATTTTCAAGGTTATTCATGGGACCGTATAGTTTCTCCTACCTCAGATATTGATCACCCTAGATATTGGGATACCCTGTACACCATGTGAGTGACTTTCCCTGTAAAATAGCTTTTTTATTTCAAATTAAAGAAAAATACTGTTCATAAAAGATCTTTATTTTTTTTGCAATGACTAAAGTATAGAAAAATACAAGCAAAGTTGAAATAAAACGACTTATATTACATAATCAAAGCAAAAAGTACATATGCAATGTTTGCAATTAAAAGGTAATGAAAATTTAGAAAAAATGTGACAATAAACTTATAGTTAACTACTATAAATAATGAATGCATAGAATTTACGCAACTGGTGTTCTTTTTTTCATACTACAACATGAAAGTTAAATTTAGTTATTTAATAATATATTTTAGCGCGAGCTATACATGTGGTTTTTTAAATAATAGTATATATTTTTTAATGCCATTTTGCTGTTATTACTTAAATAATTATGCGAAACGTCCACATTTATGCTTGAATTATTTTCGTGAATTAAACACATATTGGAGAGTTCCCGCGACGTCGTCGTTCGCGTATGGCGATAACGAAAAAGATATAAGTAGGTACTTAAATCGCCATGTTTAAATACCTCTTTATAAACCATGTTTTTTGTTGCATTTTTTTTTCAATTTTAGAAAACAGGGGCTTGGGAAATTTTGTTTATAAATTATTGCTGAAT
The DNA here is from genome assembly GCA_030620095.1 of Kuschelorhynchus macadamiae. Classification (NCBI taxonomy): domain Eukaryota; kingdom Metazoa; phylum Arthropoda; class Insecta; order Coleoptera; family Curculionidae; genus Kuschelorhynchus; species Kuschelorhynchus macadamiae. The sequence continues at coordinate 933,230 of JAUTXW010005266.1, read as the reverse complement.
TTTTAGAACACCCCGTATACATTTTTAAAAAATATGTAAAAAAATATATTAAAATATACCAGTCCAAGCGTTTTTCTGAAAAACGGACTGTTTTTTAAATAAAAAATATTGTAATATTTAAGAGGCGCAGGCGGTTTCATCCCCTTCAAATTTGATTTTTTAAAAATCCCTTCTTATCGGAACTCCACATCCTACAAACAACCTGTATGCCAAAATTCAGGTATTCAACGAGTTTGAGCAGAATCGTGATTAATCAGTGGCCCGATTATTGAAATACCCTGTGTACATTTTTAAGAAATTTTAAAATATGTAAAATAACCAATTAAAATACAGGAGTTTAAGCGGTTTTCCGAAAACCAATCGTTTTTTAAATAAAATCGTGACTAATCAGTGACCCGATTTTTTGAAATACCCTGTATACATTTTTAAGAAATTTTAAAATATGTTATATAATACATTAAAATTCAGGAGTTTAAGCGTTTTCGCAAAAAAACAACCCGTTTTGAATTAAAAAATGTTGTAATATTTAAAGAGCGGTTTCACTCCCTTGAAATTTGAGTCTTGAAAAATTCCCTATTATCAAACCTCTACATCCTCAACCTGTGTTTCGAAATGCAGCTTTTTACGGCAAGCAGTTTGAGCAGAATCGTGATTGTTTCATTAAAAAAAAAGATATATTATGAAAAATGCGTAATAAACTCTGAAAAATTTAAAAATAATTTTGAAAATAACCTTAGAAATTCCAATGTAAATTCTTTTGAAAAACTAATAAATGTAATAAATAAATCAAAAAATGCATCCCAGTACATCGTAAAAATTTAATGCCATGAAGGTTATGACTGGATTACCCAAGAATTACTTCGTTTGATAATAGAAAAATATCAACCTTTAAAAAAATATAAAACCAACCCAAACAATATTCAAAATCGTCTTGCCTTTAAAATATTAAAAAATAATGTCAATAATATAATAAAGTCTCTAAAAAATCAATATTTCAAAGCTAAATGGGAAGGGGCTGGATATGATGCAAGAAAACAGGGAAATGTTAATGTGAAGAGAGAGTTTTATTCAAGAATTAGAAGTAAATGGAAATCCCATAGAAAAACAATAGACATTATATAACAACACTAAATTCATATTTTTCACAAATATAATAAATAATATAAATAATAACATAATTTTTCCTGAAGTACGCAATAGTAATAGTTTATTCTTAGAGCCAACCAATGAATATGAAAATTTATTTAATCTTAAACGTGACGCAGCTGCAGGACACGACACCATAGTGGTAAATGATTTTCTAACCCTTAAAAACTCTGTAAGAAAAGTAATTGGTAAACAAAATACTTGAAACTGAAGAATTTCCTAAAGAACTAAAAATTGCAAAAATTTGCGCTATCTACAAATCTGGTTCGAAAAACCTGATGATCAATTACAGGGCTATATAAGTTCAAGTTCAAGTTTTCAAAAATTGTTGAATCATTTAAGTTTAGAATGCACTCTTTTGTGTCTAAATATATCAACCATGGTCCATTTCAGTATGGCTTTCTGGAAAACAGTAGCACTCTAAGTGCCACGGTTGATCTGTTAAACCACCTATCTATCGACCTTAATAATAATAATAATAATAAATAAATTTATTACTTTCCAAAAGCAAATTACAAACTTAGGCTTACATGTATATTTTCTTAAACTTAAATATTTGCGAAGGAAAATAATAGGCCATGTCATTGCAGACATCCAGAAATGAATCCAGATACTGGTTAGGCCTTAATAGAAATCATTAATAAAGCTTGATTAGCGTCTGTTGGCATATGATAAACCCTGAATTTAGAATACTTAAGTCTAATATTAAAATTATCCCGCAATTTTAATATCTAAAGAACAAAAAACGAGATGAAGAATAACAAGAAAAAGAAAGGAAAAGAAAGATAGAGAGAGAGAGAGAGAGAGAGAGAGAACGTGTGTGAAGTCAATAATTATTGGCTAGCGAAAAGAGACCTCCTTACGCGGGTCTCGAAAGTAGCGCATGTCTGGGTAAATGAACTGGCTCCCAAAGAATTCAAACAAGAAGCTACATTGTAATAAAATGATCTTTTGAACAGTTCCTTTCTGTGCTTTGGGATAGTTAGTGTTTCAACGTTTCGTAGGTTTAATCGATGAATATCTTTCCTAAATTGAATTTTGTTGTATAAGTATGTTGGGGTTTTTATTTTTATTATTTTATAAAAAAAAACAAGCAAAATGTAGTTTACGCCTGTTGAACATATTCAACCAGCCCAATTCTTTTAATTTGTATGAGATCCGATTTCTTCTTCGAATTCCAAAAATCAAACGTAAATATGAGTTCTGAACTTTCTGTATTCGCCTAGTATCATTTTGATCTAGACAGGACCCATACACGCTATCGCAGTGATTGAAATGTGATAACACTAACGAATCACACAGATTTGCCTTAATATCCTGAGGCAAACAGTGTCGTTGATTATAAATTAATTTTAAGGCAGCATACGATTTTTTTAATTTACTTGGCACATGCTCATGAAAACGAAGATCAGGGTCAATAAGGATCCCCAACGATTTTGACACATTGTTTATCACTAAAGGTGTGTTATTTATTTCTACAGAGAGATTGGCACAGCATAATTTTCTTTGTGGTTCCCCACCAACTACAGTAATAGATGTTTTCAAAGGATTTATTTTTAAATGATGATCATTCGAGATGTTAATTAAATTTTTTAAGATCTGTATTTATTAACCTATTTGCCATTTCGAAATCACTTGGCTGAAAAGCGCAATAAAGCTGAGTATCGTCAGCATATAAGTGGTACTTATAAAACTGTAGACACCGGTTAAATTGACTTGCGTATATAGTGAATAACAGAGGTCCCAAAATGCTCCCCTGTGGCACGCCCACCATCACCTGTTCAACATTGGAAATCACCTTTTCCACAACCACCTGCTGCTTACGATTATGTAAAAACAATGAAAAAAAATGTATCGTCTTATTTGAAAAGCCGACGTAGTGTAATTTGACAAAAGTAAATCATGATTTAAAAGGTCAAATGCTTTTGTATAGTCTAGTAGAATTAGAACACTTAATTTATTGTCATCCCAAGCTTGTAATAAATCATCAACATCTGACATAGCTGTCGCGCAACTATAGTCCTTTCGGAAGCCCGATTGCTTGAGTGGAAGAATATGTATGTGTTAACAAATTTACGAGTTTGTATTTCGACAATTTTCTCTAAGATTTTAGAAAAAGTGGGCAGGATACTAATGGAGCACAAATCTTTGAACTCTCTAGGTTGCCCAACTTTTGCTAATGGACGACGTGCATGTTTCCATGCATCTGGAAAATAAGATTTTTTTATGCATTCGTTTAAAATGTGGGTAAGAAATGGAATAATAAAAGGTCAACAGAGTTGGATTAAAAAAATATTTAACATTGTCTGACCCCGAGGCATTAGTTTTTATAGATGAAACTATTTTGAGTATCTGAGCCTGCTTTACTTCATTAAGTTCGAATTTAGCTTGACAATTAGTTTTAATATTATTAATATGAGAATTTTTTGCTGCTGTTACAAAAAAATTGTTTAATTCATTGACATTCGACAAATGCACTGGGATGGTAATATTTTTATTTTTCATAACGTTTAATTTCTTAAGTTCAGCCCATTTTTCTTTATTGCTACAATTGTTAAATGTATTCCTTAAATATGCCTTTTTTTTCACTACGAACTGCAAATGTTGTATAGTTTCTTAGTTGTTTATAGTACGAATAGTCGTTAGGATTCTTAGTATGTTTAAATTTTTTTAAGGCATTATTATGCAATTTTTGTAAAAGTTTAATATTATCAGTAATCTAAGGTGAATATTTATAATTTTTATTTCTTTTGAAAGTTTTGACTGGAGCGTGAATATCAAATAACGATATTAAGCTGCTACTCAAAAATTCGTTTTTTTGTCAATATCATGAATTTCATAAATACCGTGCCATACCATATTAAAATAAATTAGGTCAATTAAAGTTGTTGTATTTATCGAAATACGCGTGGGGCCTAAACTTAGCTGTCGTAGATCAAGTACTTCCATAACAGATTCTAACTGTTTAGTATTCTTTGAAATCTCTAGAAAATTTATATTAAAATCTGCAAGACAAATAATGTTGTCATATTCAGAATAAATGTTTATTAAAGTATCTTCGAGATGCTCAAAAAATAAGTTTAAGTCAGAATTTGGAGGTCGATAAATGTCGCCTGAAATAACGGTTTTGTTTAGTAGTTTAAGTTTAATCCAAATACCCTCAATATCATCTAGACATACAGTAGAAATAATTTCAAAATGTATATAGGATTTTAGGAAAATACCAACTCCACCACCCCGTCTATCTCTACGATCCATTCTAACAAATCGGTACCCACCTATCTGAACCATTTCGTCTTGTATTGCCGCATGTAACCAAGTTTCCGAAATACCTACAACGTCTTAGTTACAATCAAGCACATGACCTGTAAGGTCAGCAAAATTTGCCAGAACAGATCGTATGTTAATATGGGAAATATACAGAGACATTTACACACAAAGACAGAGAAAAAGAAAATAAGTTAAACAGTAGGAGTAGAATTTAGCAAAAAGAGAAAAAAAAGACAATTCGTTGATCTCGGACAACAAATAGTGAGTCTATTCGCTTAGCAGTAGCGACTGCTCAAAAATAACCTTTTATTCCATATCTCATAAAAATAATTATGTTAATCCCATTTTTATTTTTTTTATTTTTGGACCTCCTGTAAGTAATTATACAAAACAGTAATGCCAATTATATGTCTACCCAAACATTATAAAATACAGTGCACTTATATAATTAAAAAAAAACTATTCATATAACCGTATCTATACATATACATACACACATACACATAGTAATATTGAAAATATATATTTAAACAACTTAAATTCGACAAAACAGAAACAAGCACAACAGGCTTTTAATTTATTTTTTTTATTTAAAGCAATGTTTAGAAAACATCTGTTAGAAGCAATTATTTGTCTCTGTATTGTGTATGCGCAATTATAGGATACAGTTTAAATAAAAAATTGTTTTAAAAAAAATATAAAAATATGTGCATGTAAATCCGAGTGTAATTCATAAAGTAGAAGACAAATAATTATTTGAATTATTTCAACTATTTTAAGAGCTCCGACCGTTTATCAAATTGTTTTCATACATAAAATAGTAATCAGATCATTTTCATAAAACTTACATGTCTTTAAAGAGGGTCTTTTATGTCTTCAACACTGTTTACTCGATGCACCGTATCGTTGCGCTTTACATAAACAACCCCATTCAGGCACCAGGCATTTTTATACGTAAACTTTTTAATAGCCGTTGGATAATATAAATAAACGATGTTTTGTTAAGTCTTCTTTTATTTGCATATTAGTGGATCCTAGACGACTACAAGACTTTAACACTGCCTTGCGTTCCACATCACTGAAAAATGTAACGAGAATTGCACTAGGTTTATCGCTCGGGTTTTTTGACTGAATGCGATGACACTTTTTTAGGTGCATGTCTTTAATATTTAACTTTAGTTTTTTATTAAAGACATCCAAGGTTTTATTTCGTAAATTCTCGTTTTCTTCTGCGTGATGTATGTTTAAACTTCAAGATATTTGTTCTTGACTGTCAAGCATCTGCTTTAAACTGGAATTTGATTCTTTAAGATCTACTATCTCCTTTTGGAGCTCTTGAATTTCCTCAGCTTGCTTTTGTATTTTAGCTGTGAATGTTTTTTCCAACGTTACGGCCACTTTACTGGCTATTATTTCTAAAAACTGATCGATAAAAATTGCCTTAATTGTATCAACGTCCTTTTCTGTCAAATCCATAATGGCGTCAACCGACAATAATACACACAGTAAACTAGATCTGGTGATAGGATATATACGATGCTCTATCCTTTTTTTTTGTATAAAAACACTGGACACTACTAACTCACTCTTCAGATCTGCAACACGGAATCTTTTAACATTTTATTCTATTAAAAATCGCAAAATTGCAGCTGCCTCTAGCGGCGTGAATACTACATCAACAGCGCCATCTTTCTTCTTCTAAGTGAATAATAATAATAACTGTATGAATTGATCTGCGCAAGGCATTTGATGTCGTAAGCCATGATTGATTGTTGAATAAACTACGTCTTATGGGCTTCAGAAGTATATACTGCAGATTCTTAAGACGTACTTGCAAGACCGAGAGTAATATATAGAAATAAATAAGGAAAAAAGTCCAGTCATGGCACCTAACTGCGGAGTTTCCCAAGGATCGGTTCTGGGTCCACAATTACACATTTGCGTACGATACAGTTCTGGTCTATGCAGACAGTGACAAAAAAAAAACTAGTCGATTTAGTAAACTTTGGATTGTATTATAACTGGTTGTTAAACAATAAATTAAAACTAAATATATGATATATAAACAAAAGAACAAATATGTAAATAATTTAAATATAAGTATAAATGAAACCGAACTGCAAAAAGTTGACAGTATTAAACATTTAGGGCTTGTTCTTGATGAAAACCTTACTTGGGCAAATCATGTCTAATACATAAAAAACAAATTAATTTCTTTTATTGGTGCTATATACAAATGTAAACATTTCCTAAGCAATAATGCTAAGTATAAAACCTATAGTGCATATTTCCTATGAGTTACGAGATATCTTGTCCCAGTGTGGGAGAATTGCAGTAATTCAATTTCGAAGAAACAAAAGTTCTACAGAATAAAACACCAAAATTATTGTTTAATCTTGATTATTATACTCGTATGAGGAATTATATGCTAAATTTGCAGACATTAGACCAGATTCTCAATATTGGTAGCCGAAATTAATGCATAAGATAATCAACAACAAACAAAAATATAATACACCCATAACGCATAACAAGCAAATTCATACCCATAACTTAAGAAATTGTAATGATATGCACCTGTCTAATGTTAGAACAAACATTGCACTTCGAAACCCCATCAGTGCATTCTGCAATTATTGAAAGATGAAAAGTCACAATATAAGTTTGTAAAAAATATAAAAAAATATTTTAAGTAGGTATTTATTAAAGAGAAACATTATATTGTTTTTTTATTATGTAAGAAGATATATAATTTAATCATAGTAACTATTAAACACCTTGTTATTATTATTATTTTTGAATGCTCCGATACCAGTCCTTCTAGTACTGTTTAAGAGATTACCTGTAAATCAAGTCAAAGATAAAAATAATGTAATTATTTATAAGTATAAAAAATGTAAAAAGCTTGAATAAAGGATTTGTTTAAGAAAAAGAATTGAAAGAATAAATATTAAATTTACCATCACGGTCAGGAAAGGAAATGAAAAAATTATGTATTCGACAGAATTCTTATTTTTCTTTGTTGTTTATCTTTCAAATCCTTATTTTTATGACTATACATTTTTTCAGAATCCCATTTTAATTGTTTGTATAGTATGATTTTTATTAACAGCTTAATACATTTCTCAATATGCACTGGGCATAAATTAATAAGTTAAATAAATTATCTTTCTTTTAATGTTGCATGCAACATACGCACACTCTACTTTTTGCATTAATTAGCAATTTCACAAGAATAAAATGAACTCCAGTCTCGTAGAGTTCACGAATTTGACTCGAAAACCGGCGAAAAGCAATAACCACTATAACATAAACGATACAGGATACAGGTAAGCGATTCCTACGTCTCTCCACAGATTATCCAATCTATTGACTGAAAACTTAGTAAACGACAAGCATTCATTTTCTACTGCTTCGTTACAAACGACTGGCGGCGAGCAGCGCCGAGTAAAATCTCGGACACCTTTCTTGGCAGCGCCAGTGTCGTCGGCTACATCCTAGACATGTGCCACAAATTCGCCCATAAGGTTGCGTATTCTCTTTGTTCCTTCAATCAACGGTTTTAACCACTCTTCTTTGCGAAATGCAGCAGCATCCCCAACAAGAAGCTGCGCCTGTGATTCAAGAACCTTTGAAAGTGGACCGATTTTGAACAGGTTTGTAGAGCCCTTAGTGTGCTACGAGGTGATGCGAAGGACTGGTACGGTAACTGGCACCCAGCAAATAATAAATGGGTTTTCGCGCCGAAATTTGTCAGCTTTTCCCGTCAAGAGAAATCTCAGTGAGTGTTGGCGGAAGGCAAGGCTGTACAGAAGCGACCAAGCTACAGGGTATTGTGAGTACGGTAAAAAAAAATCAAAGCTAATCACTTTAAATTTTAACTTGAGTGAAGGTCAGCTGACTCATGACTATTTTTGACTTAAAAATAAGGTGTTCTTTGCTATTATATGTGAAGAACATGTTTTTCTGTAGTAGTATGGGCAGAATAAAAAATAAAATTCGAGAACGAATTTTTTATCAGGATTGGCGCGTGAGCTGAGAAAGTAGATAAGGTTTCAAGAAATATAATATTAAAAAAAAACATAATTAGGCATGGGAGTATTATATCAGCATTCGATATGATGACAATATGTATAGGGTCATGAAACCATCCTTGTAAGATTCTTTGTTTCATTTAGAAGTAAAGTATAGTGGTTGGAATTTATAAGTGTTTTATTTGAGTGAAAATTAATTGCGTTTAACATTTATATAACCGATTTATGTTTTTTAGAATGAAAAAAAAAGAAGTTTAATGTTTTTACAAAATAGTGACAAATATAAATGCAATTAAATGAAGCAAAAAATAAACATTATATAAGATAACAATGACAACACGAAAACTACAAAAAAATAAAAAAATTTAAGTACCATTTTGCCACTCGAATACTGAATGGTTGATAAATAACGGCGGTGGCATATTTTGTATACAGTTCTCAAGAGTAAAGTATCCCCTGGGGGCTGAAATAAACCATTATTTTTGTGGCAGCATAGAACATTTATACTATTTATATTAGATATGAATATTTGTTGTAGCTCGGGCGGCAAATGTACCCCACCATGAATCTATCGAGTTAATGAATAGGTAAAATATGTAGTAATAGATCACCGCCGTTAAATCTGGGGAAAGGTTTCAAATACACTTTTTAAATTTGGAACGCCTTTAGAGCACACTTTGGACATTCCTCAGATTTTTTCATACATGATAACTCTCAAAAAATTGAAATATTTGCTTGAAATGCTAAGCAAACGTTCCCTTCTTCGTCTTCCGAACACTATTTAAAAGGAGCCGGATCGAACTTTTTTAAGGTCAAATGCAGGGGCTAATTGAACACCCTCTGGTAACTGCATGGTTCAGGTTTAAGATAAAAGCAGATACGATTTTGAAAGAGCATAGATACAAAAAAATTCTTATAGACCATTGACTTTAAAAAGTCTAAGCAAATTACGATTATCGTGGCCTATTTAAAAAAAAATCGGTAAATTCCGCTTATTCGAAACTTCCCTTGTTTTGATATTTTCCCGTTTGGTAGGAAGAGTGAAGTGTAATCCAATTTAGTTCAGTACATAGTTACAGTATATATGTGTTACATATACTGCCTTTTCAAACATTTTATAGGATTCCTACCAATATTTTACTACTTTCTTTCTAACTATACTACTATACTATTGACACATACCGCCATTTTGTTACATCATGTTGAATTCGTACCAGTTTATCCCATTTTCACATTTATTTTTTCTGCAAAATTTAGATTCAATTAAACAAGACTTCTTACGTTGCTTTTTTAAAAATTTTATTTGGCCGCCATTTTATTTCACCATCTTAAATTAGTACCACAATTTTGCTTTATCTCTATATCGCGCTTATTTTTTGCACAAAACTGAATTTAAATTAATAAGTAGTATTTTCAGGCTGATTTTTTAAATATTTTATTAGGCCGCTATTTTGTTCTGCCGTCTTGTTCTATGTAACACTTGATTTTTATTCAAAATTTGAGGTAAATTGGATAACTAGTTTTTTTTAGTAATATTTTTGTTAACATCCCAGCTAGCACTAAAATAGCTAATAAATACAATTGTTTCCACTACTACTCTTTAAGAGTTTTTACGTATTTATTAGTAATAATCCTACTATATATCAACAAACACTTTGGGTTACACGTTTTTAAGTATCATATATGTATTTGTTACTGGGAATAATACCTTTCATGTAAAATAATTATATAATAACTACTGCCAAGCAACTACATAAGGAATTGACTCCAAGGTCGTTATTTCTTTTCCGTGACATAACAGTAATTATTTAAAGTTACTGTTTCTAATCTGTTTACTAAATCACAACTTTTAAGCATCAGTACCTTCTTGAACTTTACAGAGATTACTCCATTACGTTCAAATGTACTCTTTTAACGTATTACTATAAAGTAAAACGAGTCGTTGCAGAGTAGAATAAGTTATCGTCTACTGCTACTTTAAACTGGCTATTACCAGTAGTTTTTCTTCTGTTGCAACTTAGAAGTAAGAATTACAGTAATTATTTACTAAAAGTAACCCATTACCTCTTGTACTTGAGATTCCAGAGATAGAATGCGCTGGTACGAGATTCCATCGGTGATTTTATAAGGACAGTGGCAACAATAGAGTAACCAATTTTTGATTGGTTCGGCCATAGTGCTGCTAAAATCGCTTTGTTTACTTTTTGCCTACGTGGAGTTCTTATGAGGTTTGTTGTTTTATGATATATGATATCATCTACTGATGATGCTAACTTGGTTAGCGAAACGCGCGTCCAGAACGTAACAAGTTGTGGTGTAGTGTGGTCAGAACTCTTGTATTTTAATCTATCGTCCACCACAGGTTCCAGTGTTAGGACTTAAGTTGTGTATGTGTTGTGTTATCGTCTACGAGTAACAAGTTAAAATAGTTCACAATGGCTTCACATACCATAAAAAAAAGAGTAGCTTCCGTGACTCAGCCACATTCTATAGAAAATTGAAAATATCACAACTTGGTTATGTGATACCTGAACAAAACAACCTAAAGCGGTATTTTAAGGAAATAAAAAAGAAAATCGAAACAAAGGATTATGGTTATGATAGATGGCAGAATTATAGTAGTGACTCAAGTACCGCAACCCTCAACTCTCCGCATGCTACGACACAACGCATTAAATTTCAAAGAACCAGCGGAATGTTCGCAAATCGTAACCGCTTGGTAATAATATATAGTATGGGATTAATAGTAACTTTGTAGATAACTAGTAGACTTTATGGTATTGGGTATAAGTGACAGTTGCGTATTTAAAGAATCCAAAACTATAAAAGCGTATGGGAGCAGTCGTAGACATTTGATGTTAAGTAATTTTCTCAGTAAAGAAATTCAGCCAACCTAAAATTAAAAGTCTAATAGAAAGCCATTGTTTATTTTCATCTCCCCTGTAAATATTTAGCTATGGTGTTTGTTTTTGTGAGTATAAAGATTAAAAATGCATACAAATTGAACATTACGTTAAGAAAATAAACCAAAGTCCAAAATTACATTTTTGAGATTTAAATTGGCTAATATATTTGACCAAAATGTCTTGAACATTAACGAATCTTAAAGGCTCGTAATTTTTTAACGATTATTATCAACCTATTCACCAGAGAAATTACCTGCGTTTTAATTTTAGGTCTTTGTAGTCACCATAACTGTTTTGCTTGTATTAAAACGAACCATACATATTTTTAAAACGGATAAAATAAAGACAGAAATAAGGAAGTGACAAATAGGGTAAATTGTTACTATTCGGCTTTGGTAATAACTACGTAGTTTCAGCTTAAACAGAACGTGGCGACACCAAGTTCCGGTTACTTCAATGAAAATACTTGTGATAACAATGACGTATTCATGACTAAAAGTGCTACTTGGGATTTAGACTTTTATCAAAATATTACCAGGACATCCTCATAAGACACTTATAATTGTTGGCTACAATTTGAAGTCAATCTGGTAAGTAATTTTTAAGTTATACCGCGAACTGACCGACAAACAGACAGACCGACAGACGGAACGACGGAATTGATAAAACGCATTTTTGGCATCTAGGGACGCCAAAACATAAATATATGTAGAATCTGAGAGAGTGATTTCTTCACGTTTACAAACAGTTGGCTGCCATTTTGTCCCACCATCTTGAATTACTAATCCAGTTTTATTAGTTGATGAGTTGACTATTAATTATAGCACACAATTTGAAATCAATTCAATAAGTAGTTTTTCAGTTTAGCCATATTGGATTTTTACCGAAATATTACCAATATAATACTTAATTTTTGATCGAAATTGTTTGATTCCAAGTCCATTGGGTAACGAACTGATAGATAGACAGATAGACCGACAGACGGCCCTACGAAATCGATAAAACATATTTTTTCGCATCTAGGGACGTTAAAACGTAAAGATATGTAAAACCTGAGAGGATGATTTTTCACGATATCAAATATTTTGTTTGGCCGCCATTTTGTTCGGCCATCTTGAATTAATCCCACACTTTTGCTAGTTGACCACTATACTACAATTATTTATGGCACATAATTTGAAATCAATCCTTTAAGTAGCTTTTCAGGCCTAATTTTAAAATATTTTATTAAGCTGCCATTCTGTTCAGCCATCTTGGATTTGTACCAAAATTTTACCAGTTGATTTTGCACTAGGCCGCCATTTTGTTTCGCCTTATTGAATTTTTACCAAAATGTTACCAGGTCCAACATTTTAAGTCAATCGGATGAGTAGTCTTTTAGCTACGCTACGTACAGACAGACAGGCAGACAGACATAATTGAGAAAACATGGTTTTCGGCATCCAGGGACCCTGAAACGTGAAGATCTGAAAAAAATCTCGGAGAGTGATTTGTTCACGATTGCAAGACTTCCCCTTTACAAAGAAGTAATTTTTTTTTCCTGATTTTATTGCTGTCGTTCGCTAAAAATTAATTTTATAGAAAAACGCCATAAGAAAAAAATTACGAAGTAGCAAAAAAAGTACAAAACTGAGTTAAAAGTATGAAGCTAAATTTTTCATGAAAAATTTATCTCTACCTGTATCCTGAAAAATGCATCTACCTTGGAAACAGGCGCTTTGCGGCTCCAATTGATTCAAAAAACGTAATTGAGTAGCACCTGATTCAAACGAATATGGACATTTATCATCTAAGGACAATGACAGCCAATTTTTTCATCTTACTCAGTTGGGAAAAGTATTGCTCCCCAAATTGTAGCTAACGCCCTACTAAATATCCAAATTTTATCCTGTCAACCTCAAAAATACCCAAAGAATCGGTTTTAAGGCCCTATAATGAAATCAAATTTATTTAAATATATACTCATTTAACTGGGACAATAGCTACGTTTTATCTATCATATGTTTCAAAATAAATTTTCTCTTACTTTGTCAGGTCGCGCGTGCCGTAGAAACAAATAATAATAAACTGGAAAACTGTAGAAAATAAATTGAAGTTTTCAAACCTGCTTTGTTTTTAAGTGTAAAGAATTTATATATATTTATATATATATATATATATATATATATATATATATATATATATATATATATTCTAATAATATACGCTATATCCGGCTTTAAAGTAAGGGTATCGTTTAGTTTTAATTTCAATTTTGAAAAAAATGTAACTTCTTAAGTTTATGTGCGATAGAGTCAGTTTTTTTGTCAAGACCTGGGGGCATCGATATAGTTATAAAATGTAAAGTACCACTGTACTTGCAAAACCCCGTATATTGTTCCTTTCTATTTGATCCATTGCAAACAAATACTATAATATATGAACTAACGAATCTTAATGAATTTTTATTGTTAGTCACAGTTAATATCATTCATCTAGACATTAAATTAAACTAATTTGGAAAATAACGAATTTACCATTCTCACTGCCATGTAAATAAAGCCAAACTGTTCTTTAAAATATCCATCCAATTACTGTAATCATAATTAAGATTAAGATAACCACTAATAGTACTTCACTGCAAGATATATAATTATTATAGTCAGCAAAATATGTAAGGATCGGTGTCCTTCAGTTCTACGTAATTTTGTACTAAATTATTGTAAATAAAAATAATTTAAAGAAATAACCTCAAATGATATTCTTTCCAGAAATTCCATTACAAAAAAAAATAATTTTAAAAGGTTATATAGAATTTAATATTGGCTAGTGGCGGGCAAAATCTCCAAAAGGAAGTAAAAAAATTATTTGCACTTTAGTAGTTTTTTTTTGAAACTTAGTATCTCAAGCAAAAAAAAAAGGTTAAATTGAATTTTTTTTATCAACCTTTTCAATAAAACTAAGTTTTAGATTAGAAAAAAAAAATTTTTTTTTTTAAAAACCTATAATCGTAATTTGTATAACATTTTTTTCTCGTATCAATGCTGTTCCACAGTATTTTTTTGCTTTTGACCTAAAACAAGTCTCAAAATTAAAAAAAAAATACATTTCAAACTTCGATCTCATCCATTTCAAATACTGTTCGAAAGACCTCAGAGAGAGATATTTTCTGAGACTTTCAATTTAGTGTTTCAATTTTTTCGAGAGTTATCATGTATCAAATGATGCACTAAAAATTTTTTTTATTTTAATAATAACCTGATTGATACAGTTCGAGGGCCCCAACGGTGCTCCAAAGACGTACTAAATTTTATAACTTTATTTGAAACCGTTGCTAAGATATAACGATTGAAAAGTAAGCACGTTGACACGACGACCACGAACACGCAGTTAAAGAAATGCCGCAAGGAAAAACTTTGCTCGGCCAAGATTTTTGATATCTACTAATAGTTAACTATTACTACATACATACTTTACATTTTCTTTAACATGTTGGGTCCACGTTTGGCTACAGCCACCGCACCATTGAATGGTATCGGTTATAAAATAACGGTGGTCCAAAAACAGTCCCCCTAGAGGCGCAATTAAATATTTCTTTTTATGGCAGCATAAAGCATTTGTAATGTTTATAAAGAATCAAGACTTTCCTTGATTTTGGAAGACAAACAACGGGGGTGGTAGATTTTTTTATAAAAAAATACATTTATATTAATCAAATGAAATCGGTAAAATTAAATTAATAAAAAATTAAATTATTAAATCGATAAATTAAATCAATACTTAAAAAAATAAAATGGACATAAAACATTGAATAGGTAAAAAATCAGACATAAGCTTAAATAACGAACAGTATAAGACCCTTAAAAAGTATCCTCATAAAATTCGTCTACCTTATAAAAAGCCGTATTACTAGTAACTCACGAATTTTCTTAAACATTATTAAGTTAGTTGATTCTTTAATATGGGTTGCAGGGTGATTATACAAGTGTATACCTTCATAAATTATTGTTTTTTTCACAAGATTTGTAGAGGGGATTTGAAGACGTAACTTTAGGTGCTGAAGGGTAAAACATCTAGAGTTACGTATCTCTATTAACATATATTAGACACATGGTGCAAAGATTTAAATCAACTTGATTTAAATTGAGCTTTAAATCAGCCGATTTTTTATTTTAATCACGGGATTTAAATAAAAAAAATCAACTTATTTAAATACTTATAAAACATCGTAAAATAACTGTAAAAGTGATAAAGCTATAAAAAAAGATTCATATAACACATAAAAACCAAAAACTATTCATCAAATAAAATGTTACACTGCTTGTTGTTGTAATGTTTCAATATTTTAAAAAATAACTGTAAAAGTTGTTATAAAACTATAAAAAAAGATCTATATAACACATATACCTACTTAATATCTATTCATTAAATAAAATGTTACACTTGCTGTTATAATGTTTAAATAAAAACACCAATTTGCCTGCCTTCTCTACTCCTAGTCGATTTCTTAATTTAGAATTGACTAATCCAAACGAAGAAAAAAGTCTTTCCACCGACGCTGATGATACCACAGCTCCCAGAAGTTACTTAGCAATTTTGATAATAATATCTTCATTGTTTCCAAATACATCCTTGTGAGAGCCACCATTCGATCGGACTTATATTTGAAGTAATTTCGCGGGAATACATTAGACTTCTAAACGGCAGGGATTTATTTTGAAATTTTAGTACAAGTGGCAGAAATCCGGTGTCCGAATAAATTTCATTCGCAAACTCTAATGTGGAACTAGTTTCCTCTGATGTTAGGCTATGTTTTCTGTTCCGAGGATCTATAACAAATGCCAGAAAATGTGCTGGTGTCAAGGAAGTTTTATATCTTTTCTGAAACAGCTGTATGTTGATCAAGCTAACTTCTGCATTCTCCAATTTATCTTCTAGTTCTTTCCAAATTTCTACCGCATCAGAAATGGTAGTTACATTACCCTGTAATTTGTCCAGAGCTACAGCTACAGGTTTCAGAATTTTTAGATAATCTTCAGCAGCAGCATATTACCATATTCATAATTTTGCCGTAGATTATTGAATCAATTTTTCCTTTACTTTCGTCGCAAATTTTAACTAATTTCGGCCATTCATTAAGGTAAACTTCTAAGCAATGTGTCATAGTGTTCCATCTGACATCGCTAGGCAAAACTAATACTCTACATCCCTCTTGTTTTTTTTGCATTGGCGAGATGGTTATTTCGAAAATACTTAATTATTTGGACAATATGACCTTTTACTTCGCATACTTCTAAATCTTGTGCCAGGAGATTCATCAAATGAGCTGAACACCCGTAAGTGATAATACTGAAATCGACGTCATCTGTTTTTCTTTATTTCTTCTCGCATTTTAGTCATGTTGGCCGCATTGTCTGTCACAAAACTTGTAACTGTGCAGTTGTACTCGTTTGCGCATGATGTAATTAAGTTTCCAACTATTTCTGATAAGTAATCTGCAGTGTGTGTATGCCCTGACGTATCTATAATCCCGTGCAGATAAACTTCGTCCTTTTCTGTCGTAACCATCGCACATACCACTGGTTCGTTGTGAATGTTAGACCAACCGTCTATTGACATACATACGCAAGCATTTGCTAAGTTTTTAAAACATTCATGTTTTTCTTCTTTATATATTTCTTCTAAAAGCGGGTTGCCAATCGCGTATGGGGTACGTGGCGCATAACCTGGTCTGAGCATTTCAATTGCTTTTAAAAGCTCTCTATTCTGTAGACATCGAAAACTGCTATTTGTTTGGTATACAGCCTTTGCAATTTATTTATCCAAATCGTGCTTCAGCTTTTGGGATGTTTTGACAACAAAACTAGCAATGCTGATGCTGCTTCCACTTCCACTTGTATTTTCAATTCGTTTACGTTTCTTTTTGTTACTATTTGAACTAGTTGATATCGATAATGATGCTCTCGATGTGGACGGATGTGTGGTACAAGTGGATAATATAGCTGTACCAGTAACATTTGTTTTGCTGGATTTTCCCCCTGCGGCTTCAGAAGTAATTGGGAAATCTGCAAAAACGAAATACACATCGATTCGAATATTAAATACTGCTACCAATAGATTAATACTTTCACATCTAAGTTCCAGTAGTGTAAAATTATTCCAACCCTTTATTTTTTTCCTGGGATAATCGAATTTCTTATCTTTGAAAATATACTAATTTCCATTATTTTCGATACAACCCCCTTTTGTCGCCCTTCATTTTTTTTATTTTTTTTACCGTCATTGTTGTATTTTCCCATTCGAAGATATCAGATGTGAAAGTAGAATATAAAATATCATACAAGTTACTAAATGAAATGAAACTAAAACAAACACCGCATCCTTACCTCCTAGAGAAACTAAATCATTTTGGTTATGATAATCACCATTATTAGTCTCGACAGTCTCAGTATCTGTATCTTTGTTGGCGTCGTCTAAAGTCACGGCCACGGTACTTTTGTCTTTGTCTATGTCTATGACTGAGCCACTAATCCTTGTATTTCAAGTTTACACATTTTGCAAACAGCCCTACTTCCTGTTTTCCCGGACACATTTTTCTTTAGGAAATATCGTCAAATTTCGTCACTTTTTCGCCCCGACATTTCGGTCTGCAGCGTGTACTTTACACTGTGAACTTCAGATTCTAATTTCCATTAATTTCATTGTCGACCCCCAACATTTCTAAACGAAATCGCTTTGATCTCGGACGACCGACGTTGTTTATTTTTATTTTTAGTCAAAGAAAGCGCCGTACCTTTTGTAAAATTTGTTATCGTTATCAGGCAGAGTATGAAGATTTAGCAATTTCAAATCATTTATTCTACCCGGCTAATTCGGCATTATTGACTTTGCCTGGAAATAAGTCGTTAATTTAATATGTATATTTTTTATGTTTGACATAAAAAAAGTTTGAGTTTAAGACACTCGTTTTCTTTGCATTAAAAGATTAATAGCTAAAATCATAAATATCCGATATAATATTAAAAAGATGATATTTTCCAACCCTGTTTTTGTTTTGTAATAAAAAATTTGACTAACTCTACCTTGGACATGCCTTCACTGATTTATTTCAAATTTACAGCATAAACCGGTTAGATGGATGACTATGGGGCGTGAATTAAATTTTAGGTGTATGAGGGAAATTTTTTAATAATATTTAGAAATAAAATAAGAAAATCCTATTTAAATAAAAAAAGATCTGATTAAAATAATAAAAATCGGATTTGACTAAAAAAAAAAGGATTTAAATCAAACAAACCGATTTTTTTGATTTTTTCAAAAAAATTTTGATTTTTTGCACTCTGATTAGACAGACGGTTTCCAGAATATATATGCAGCTAAGAGTTAAAATTTTTTGACGAACTTAAATAACGGTTTACATGGGTCACAAGGCTTAGCTCGGCAAATATATCTGACAGCACATTTTTGTATCACAAACAAGGCAGAAACAAGATATTAACTGGCGCCCCAAAAAGATATTCCATAACGTAGACGAGATTTTATGAGGGCACATTAAATAATTTCCAAGAGTAACTAACACTTGAGGGTTTAATTAAATATTTCATTTTATGACAGCATAACGAATTTATAATGTTTATTTAAGATCTAAAATTTCGCTGATTTTGGTTGAGAAACAACGGTGGTGGAACATTTTTTATAAAATTCCCAAGAGGGTTTAATTAAATATTTCTTTTTATGGCATCAAAAAGCAGTTTTAATGATTATTTAACATTTGGAATCTCGTTGATTTTGGATGAGAAAAAACGGTAGTACCACATTTTTTAAAATTTTTCAATATTCCAGATTTTCACAAAACGAATACTTTACTATTGGGAATATTATAAAACTATATACCACCACCGTTGTATCTCATTCAAAATCATTGAGATTCCAGATGTTAAATAATCAGTAAAACTGCTTTTTGCTGTCATAAAAAGATACATTTAATTAAACCCTCTTGGGAATTTTATAAAAAATGTTCCACCAGCGTTGTTTCTCGACCAAAATCAACGAAATTTTAGATCTTAAATAAACATTATAAATTTAATTAAACCCTCAGGTGTTAGTTACTCGTGGAAATTATTTACGTCTACGTCTACGTTACGGAATATCTTTTTGGGGCGCCAGTCAATATCTTGTTTCTGCGTTGTTTGTGATACAAAAACGTGCTGTCAGATATATTTGCCACGCTAAGCCTTGTGACCCATGTAAACCGTTATTTGTTCGTCAAAAAATTTTAACTCTTACCTGCATATATATTTTGGAAACCGTCTGTTTAATATATGTTAATAGAGATAGATAACTCTAGATGTTTTACCCTTCAGCAACTAAACTTACGTCTTCCAATCCCCTCTAAAAATCTTGTGAAAAAAACAATAATTTATGAAGGTATAAAGTTGTATAATCACGTTGCAACCTATATTAAAGAATCAACTAACTTAATAATGTTTAAGAAAATTCGTGAGTTACTAGCAGTACGGCTTTTTATAAGGTAGACGAATTTTATGAGGATACTTTTTAAGGGTCTTATACTGTTTGTTATTTAAGCTTATGTCTGATTTTTTACCTATTCAATGTTTTATGTCCATTTTATTTGTTTTTTAGTATTGATTTAACAATTTAATTTTTTATTAATTTAATTTTACCGATTTCATTAATATAACTGTATTTTTTTTATAAAAAAATCTACCACCACCGTTGTTTGTCATCCAAAATCAAGGAAATTCTAGATTTTTAATAAACATTACAAAAATGCTTTACGCTGCCATAAAAAGAATTTAATTGCACCTTTAGTTGAACTTTACTCATGGAATTTTGTACCACCGTTATTTTATAACCAATACCATTCAATGGGGCGGTGGCTGTAGCCAAACGTCGTGTCAACGTGCTTACTTTTCAGTCGTTATATCTTAGGAACGGTTTCAAATAAACTTATAAAATTTAGTACGCCTTTGGAGCACCGTTGGGGTCCTCGAACGGTATCACACAGGTTATTATTAAAAGGATCAAATTTTTTAGTGCGACATTAAATACATGATAACTTTTGAAAAATTTGAAACATTAAATTGAAAGTCTCAGAAAATATCTCTCTCTGAGGTCTTTCTAACAGTATTTAAAATGGGTGAGATGCAAGTTTGAAAGGTTTTTTTTTATTTTCAAACTTGTTTTAGATCAAAAGCAAAAAAGGACTATGGAAGAGCATAGATATGAGAAAAAAATGTTATAAGTTTATGTCTTTAAAAAGTCTAAACAACTTACGATTATTGTAGGTTGTTTAAAAAAAATCAATTTAATTTTTTTTTTGCTTCCAATCGCTAAAAGTTAGTTTTATTGAAAAGTGCCTTAAGATAAAAGTAATAAGGAGGTAAACGATTTCAAAACTGCCTTTAAGGCCAGATACAAGTTTCCAAAAAAAAACTACTAAAGTGCAAATAATTTTTTTGCTTCTTTCTGGAGATTTTACCCGCCACTAGCCAATATTAAATTATATATAACATTTTAATATTTTATTTTTTTGTAATGGAATTTCTGGAAAGAATGTCACTTGAGGTTATTTCTTTAAATTATGTTTATTAACAATAATTTAATACAAAACTACGTAGAACTGAACGACACGCATTCTTACATATTTTACCGACTATAATAAATTATTTATCTCGCAGTGAAGTACTATTAGTGGTTATCTTAATCTTAATTATGTTTACAGTAATTAGATGGATATTTTAAAGAATAGTTTGGCTTTATTTACATGGCAGTGAGAATGGTAAATTCTTTATTTTCCAAAGTAGTTTAATTTAATGTCTAGATGAATAATATTAACTATGACTAACAATAAAAATTCATTAAGATTCATAAGTTTATATATTATAGTATTTGTTTGACATGGGTCAAATAGAAAGGAACAATATACGGGGTTTTGCAAGTACACTGGAACTTTACATTTTATAACTATATCGATGCCCCCAGGTCTTGACAAAAAAACTGACTCTCTCGCACAAAAACTTAAAAAGTTACATTTTTTTCAAAATTGAAATTAAAACTAAACGTTACCCTTACTTTATTGCCGGATATAGCCTATATTATTATTTACTCTTTACACTTAAAAGCAAAGCAGGTTTGAAAACTTCAATTTATTCCCTACAGTTTTCCAGTTTATTATTATTTGTTTCTACGACACGCGCGACCCGACAAAGTAGGAGAAAATTTATTTTGATACAAATGTACATTAAACTGCCATTTTTTCCAAAATCGCAAAAGCATCCAGTTGCCTTAGATAAAACGTAGCTATTGTCGTTGTCCCAGTTAAATGAGTATATATTTAAATAAATTTGATTTCATTTTAGGGCCTTAGGCCTTGGCAGGATAAAATTTGGATATTTGTAAGGTGTAAATTTGGGGAGCAATATTTTTCCCAACTGAGTAAGATGAGGAAATTGGCTGTCACTGTTGGTGGCCTCAAATGTCCATATTCGTTTGAATCAGGTGCTACTCAATTACGTTTTTTGAATGAATTGAAACCGCAAAGCGCCTGTTTCCAAGGTAGATGCATTTTTTAGGATACAGGTAGAGATAAATTTTTCATGAAAAATTTAGCTTCATACTTTTAACGCAAAGGATTGATTTCAAATTATGTGCCATAAATAATTGTAGTATAGTGGTCAACTAGCAAAAGTGTGGGATTAATTTAAGATGGCCGAACAAAATATTCATTCACAATATTCCAGATTTTCAACATTAAAACGAATACTTTACTATTAGGAATATTATAAAAATATATACCACCACCGTTGTTTCTCATGCAAAATCAGTCAGATTCCAGATGTTAAATAATCAGTAAAACTGCTTTTTGCTGCCATAAAAAAATATATTTAATTAAACCCTCTTGGGAATTTTATAAAAAATGTTCCACCAGCGTTGTTTCTCAACCAAAATCAACGAAATTTTAGATCTTAAATAAACATTATAAATGAGTTATGCTGTCGTAAAAAGAAATATTTAGTTAAACTCTCAGGTGGTAGTTACTCTTGGAAATTGTTTAATGTGCCCTATATAAGAATCCTGGCTTAAAATAATATTTCATTTTAGAGGGTACTTTTCTATTAAAAACAAAAAAAAATGTGTCATCATCGTTGTTTCTCTTCCAAAATCAACGAAATTTTAGATCTATAATGAACGTTATAAATGCTATCCTGGAATAAAAATAATTATTTTATTAAACCATCAGGGGGTTCCACCATTGTTTTTCATTCAAAATCAGTGAAATTCTAGATTTTAAGTAAATCTTACAAATGCTTTATGCTGCATAACAAGAAATATATAAATCAGAACTAGGGTACGTTCCTATTGAAAATTGTGTGGTACTACCGTTTGTCTCTTATCCAAAATGAAATGTTTTGAACTTAAATAAACATTACAAATGCTTCATGCGGCCATAAAAATATATATGTAATTCAGTTCTTAAAAGGTAATTCACTCTTGGGAACTTTAAAAGAAAAAATATGACACCAACTTTTCCCATCCAAAATCAACGAAATTCTAGAATTTAAATAAACAATAAAATTACTTTAAGCCGTTATAAGAAGAAGTATTTAATTCAGTCCTTGGGATTTTTATAAAAAAAATATACCATCAACGTTGTTTCTCATCTAAAATCAACGAAAGTTTTTAAATTAAACATTACAAATGCTTTACGCTGCCTTAAAAATAAATATTTAATTCAGCCCTTAGGAGGTACTTTATTCTAGGGTATTTTATAAAAAAATGTGCGAGCACCATTGTTTCTCATACACAATCCTAAAACTTAAAAAACATTGCCAATGCGTTATGCTGCCATGGAAATAACTATTTAATGAAACCCTTAGTATTTTACTTTTGAGAATTATATGAACAAATATGCCATCGCACCGTTGTTTCTAATCCAAAATGAACGAAGTTCTAGATTTTAAATAAACATAACTGCTATATGCTGCAATATAAAAAAATATTTAATTAAGTCCTTAGGCGTACTTTCTTATTGAAAACTTTATAAAAAAATATGCATGCATTATGCAGCTATCATAAGGTATATATGTAATTAAACCCTCCTGAGAATTTTCTAAGGAAATTTGCCACCACCATTGTTTCTCATCCAAAATCAACAAAATGTTAGATCTTAAATAAACATTACAAATGCGTTATGCTGCCATAGAAGAAATATTTAATTAGACACTCTTGGGAGTTTTATAAGAAATGTGCCACCACCGTTGTTTCTCATCCAAAATAAAAGAAATTTTAGATCTTAAATGACCATTTTAAATGCTTTATGCTGTCATAAAAAGAGATATTTAATTAAACCCTGGTACTTTATTCTTGGGAGTTGTTTATGGTGCCCTCATAGAATCTCGTCTTCGTTACGGAATATCTTTTTAGGGCGCAGCCAGTCAATATCTTTTTTGCGCGTTGTTTGTTAAACAAAAACTTGCTGTCAGATATATTTGCCAATCTAAGCCTCTTGATCCATGTAAACTCTTTTTCAGCGTCAAAAAAATTTAACTCTTACTTTCTGGAAACCGTTTGTTTAATATATGTTAATGGAGATGGTACCCTAGATAAGTTAATAAAATCAATAATTTATGAGAATATAAAGTTGAATAATCACCTTCCAAGTTATATTAATGAATGAACTAACTTAACTTAATGTTTAAAAAACAAGCACATAAGGAACTAGCTAGTAAGGCTTATTATAAGGTAGACAAATTTTACGAAGACACTTTTTAAGGGTCTTGTACTGTTTGTTATTTAAACTTATATCTGACTTTTTACCTATACTATGTTTTATGTACATTTTATTTTTTTATTATTGACTTAATAATTTAATTTTTTATAAATTTAATTTTATTGATGAAATTTTTTATAAGTTTAAGTTTTGAATGTATGAAGCTTTGTCATTAAGAAAGATGTCTTTGACAACAAAACGTTTTTTACTTTGACTTTGAATTTTATAAAAGAAAAATGTGCCACCACCGTTGTTTGTCATCTAAAATCAACAAAACTTTTAATCTTAAATAAACATTATAAATGCCTTATGCTGCCCTAAAAAATATTTAGTTGCTCCCCCAGGGGAACTTTACTCATGGAATTTTGTATTGCTGGGCGGCGGCTGTAGCCAAACGTGTACCCGACATGTTAAAGAAAATGTAAAGTTTGTATGTAGTAATGGTTTACTATTAGTAGATAGCAAAAATCTCAGCCGTCCAAAGCTTTATCTGGTGGGATTTCTTTAACTGCCAATTTGTGGTAGTCGAGTCAAAACGTTTTGAATAGGAAACAATTATTTTGTTACTATTTTCTCATAAAGGTCCCAAGGGTAAAGTGCCTCCTGAGTATTTACTTAATTAATTATATTTATGGTAGGATATAGCGTTTATAACGTTCATTCTACATCTAAATTTATTGATTTTGGATAATGAACAACGGTGATGACACATTTTTTTTTAATAAAATTAATAAAATGAATAAAGTACTCTCCAAGGGCTTAATAAAATATTTTTAAGGCAGGATGGGATTTAAGACTTAAAATTTTATTGCTTTTGGGTTAAAAAACAACGGTAGTCGCACATAAAATTACTAGAAAAACTGCTAAGAACTTAATTGGAGATTTCTTCTTATGGCAGCATAAAGCATTTATGTTTATTTAAAATCTAAATTTTCTTTTAATGAGAAACAACGATGGTGGCACATTTTTTTTTAAATTCCTGATAGATAAGTACCTCTTAAGGGCTGAATTAAATATATATTTTTATGGCATCATAAAACATTTGAAATGTTTATTAAGGATCTAAAATTTCGTTGATTTTGGATGAGAAACAACGGCGGTGACACATTTCTTTATAAAATTCTCTGAAGTACTGAATTTAATATTTTTTATGACAGCATAAAGCATTTATAATAAATATTTGACGCCTGAATTTTTTTAGTATTAGTTGAGGAGTAACGGTGGTGGCACATTTTTTATAAAATTCTCAGGAGTATGTATCCTCTAGGGATCGAGTTAAATATTTCTTTTAATGGCAGCATAAACCACTAATACCAAAGTTTACTGAATAAAAATATAAGTTGCCGCACTGGACCGTCGGCACTTTAAAAATCGTAGATAAAAGGCGAGCCGCTTAGTTTCAAACCCAATCGACACTGGCTTCTGTTACCGAGCTGTTTAAAAGTAGTTTGGATTCGCGCTACGAATTTTTATCTACCAGGGAATTTCAGAAGTATAAATAATAACTTGAAAAAAAATTATTGTTGAATTTTGTCGTCGGACTAGTTTAAAATTTTACAATTACATTTAAATGTTATTTGAATATAGTGAATTTAATATTAAATTGTTACTTACCTGCTAGTCGAATCTAAAAATACAGTTTTTTGATGGGTTTCATACAGGATATTAAATAGAGTCTTGTTTTTTTACTGGATCCTAACCCTAAATAATACACCACTCTAACATAAGAACAAGAGGATTGTTAACGAAAACCAACGGAATAGGTAAAGACTGGAAATATGAGTTTCATGAAGGATATAGAATCTGTGTTCTGAGGATGCAACAATAAAATAGCGAAACGTCCACAGTTTAAAAAGTCTATTGTTTTGTTATTGGATCCCAACCCCAAATAATACACTACTCTAACATAACAAGAGGATCGTTAACGAAAACCACTTAGAAACTTAATATCTGGGAAATATCTGCGGACCAGCGTAGTAGGTAAAGACTGGTAATGTGGGTTTCATGCAGGATATAGGATTTATGTGTCCTGAGGATGTAACAATAAAGTAGCGAAACGTCAACAGTTTAAAAAAAGTCTGTTGTTTTTTTACTGAATCACAACCCTATATAATACACCACTCAAACATAACAACAAAAGGATCATTAACGAAAACCATTTAGAAACTTAATATCTGGGAAATATCTGCGGACCAGCGTAGTAGGTAAAGACTGATAATGTGGGTTTCATGCAGGATATATAATTTATGTGTCCTGAGGATGCAACAATAAAATAGCGAAACATCGACAGTTTAAAAAAGTCTGTTGTTTTTTTACTGGATCCCAACCCCAAATAATATGTCACTCTAACATAACAACAAGAGGATCGTTAACGAAAATCATTTAGACACTTAATATCTGCGAAATATCTGCAGGCCAACGGAGTAGGTAAAAACTGATAATATAGGTTTCATGCAAGATATAGAATCTATGTGTTCTGAGGATACAATAATAAAGTTGAGAATCATCGACAATTTAAAAAAAGACTTTTTTTTTACTGAATCTTGACCCCAAATAATACACCACTCTAACATTTTTTTTAACATATTACTAGGTCATCCTCATATGACCCTTAATTTTTGATCAAAATTTGGAGTCAATTCGGTAAGTAGTATTTACGCTGTGTCGCGAACTAATAGACAGACAGACAGACCGACAGACGAAACGACGGAATTGATATAACACGTTTTTTACAACCATCTACAGAGCAATATCTAATTGGTATATTGGCTCAAAGAAATATTTTTTTTGTCTTACTATATAGTATAATAACAAACTGGGGTGATCACGGAACTTGACCAACTGTGTATGTGCCGGAGACCCGACCGTTACCGTAAAGTGGGGCGACATTGATTTCTGGAGGCGAGATTGATACTAACTTCACCGACATGCTGTTGGTGATTTTCCGCTGCGCCTAGTTATTTCTCAAATCCGCCGCCGCAACTTAAGGTCAGTAGACAGCCGAATGTAACCCTTCGCGCATGGTGTGATCTTAAAATCCAGATAAAAACGTGCTTTTCTATAATTTTTCTAATAATCCCTGTTTTATGGCAAAACTGTGACCTGTATAACTTAGACGTCCACGGTAAGTGTTAACAAAACAGTAATTTTGAGTTGTTTACACTAAAACATCGTTATTTGTGCTTCTTAAATTGTTTAAAAAGTGAGGTTACACGTACAGGTTCTTTTTAAAATTCCGTTTGTTTGAAGCGGGGCGAGTTTGATACAGTTGGTGGGGCGTGATTGATATTTATCAAACTCGCCCCGCCAGACGTAATCCAGACTTTTTTGTTTATTGGGTGGCTTTGCTCTTAAAATTTTTATCTTGCTAGTAAATCTGTTTTTTTTTTTCAGATGGTGAGAAAATATGTGCGTACGCCAGGCGCACGATCCTATAAAGATTACACGGAAGACCAACTGAACGAGGCAGTAAAAAAAATAGCAGACGCAGAACTTTCAATAAAAGCAGCTTCCGAACAATACAAAATTCCCTATGGAACTTTGCACAATAAATTTAATGGAAAACACATACAAAAAACCGGTGGCCAGCCAGTTTTTACAAACTTAGAAGAAAAAGCTATTCTTGGAACAGCCTTAAAGTGCGCAGATTGGGGATTTCCTCTTGATCTCCTGGAGATTAGAATGCTCGCAAAAAAGTACCTGGATGGGAAAGGTCGAAAAAAAGACAAATTTCAAAACAATCTGCCTGGAAAAGACTGGGCCTTGAGTTTACTAGATCGTCACAAAGATGAGGTTTTCCAACGAGTTGCTGGAAATATAAAAATTGCCAGAGCTAAAATTTCTAGAGAAACCTTGACAACATATTTTAGCAATTTAGAGGAAACTTTAAGGGATGTTCCCTCAAGTAACATATTTAACTATGACGAAACAAATGTTGGTGATGATCCAGGAAGTAGAAAACTGGTTTATAGACGCGGTGTTAAATATCCAGAGAACATCGTTAATCACTCAAAGAGCTGTACATCAATAATGATATGTGGCGCTGCCGACGCGACGGGACTCTGCTACCACCTTATGTCATTTACAAAAGCGAACACTTATACAATACATGGAAAGAAGGCGGAATTAATGGATATCCTTGCTGTGCCAAGCCTTGCTGTTCGCAGGGTTGCCGTTTTAATAGAACTTCGCATGGATGGATGGACGCTGTTACGTTTGAAGATTGATTCAGTACATCATTTCTTCCGCACGCCAAGCGGTTGGAAGGTAAAAAAGTCCTTATTGGCGACAATCTAGCTTCTCACTTCAATGAACGAGTTCTTGCCCAATGTGAAGAAAACGACATATCATTTGTGTGCCTTGTACCACACTCTTCGCATATTTGCCAACCCCTCGATGTGGCATTTTTTAAACCGTTCAAGGTAGCATGGCGCAACATTTTAACCACCTACAAATTAAAGAACAAATCTTCTGGAATTGCAAAGGATGTTTTTCCGTCATTATTAAAATCGGCAATAGAAAAAATGGATACAGTTCAGGCTCAAAGTAAGGATAAGCCAGGAGATCAAGAAGCTGGTGTGAAAAGGAGCATCATAAATGGCTTTTACGCCACTGGAATATTTCCTTTTAACCCACACAAAGTTTTAAACAAAGTTCCAGATATTAATCACAACTCCGAGCAGGAAATGAACGATTCATTGAGTGAGTTATTACGAGAGAAAAGGTATGGAACTGAAAATAATGAAAGAGTAAGACGCAAGAAACAAAGACTTGCCGTTATTCCAGGAAAAAGCGTTGGAACCAGAAGCACTTCTGATTCCGAGGAAGAAGAGAGTGTTTTAGAGAAACGTGTTGAGTTTGCGGCAGACGATAGTGAGAGTGAAGTGAGAGTGAGTCGTCCTAGCAAAATTTACATCCGGGCGAAGAAAATGTGCAATTTTTAAATATGTTTGCAAAATTTTAACCCGCTTTGCTGATAACGAGTTCAACACAGTTGGTCTAAAATCAACTAATCCAGAAAAAACAATATTTGCACTTGCTGAGAAAGATCAAAGCACAATACCTTATTCTGATATAATAGCTATTCTCCCAGCCCCTGTTGAGCTTGAAGATAAGGTATACAAATTTTCTGGAAAAGTAGATGTTAAGGAACTATAAATGTGTTAATTTTTTTTTTTTGAAATATTGTTTTATAAGGTTTATGTTAAGAGGGTTAGTTTCGCTTATTGTAAAACGTCCAGTTAGCCTAACATGTTTTCGTTTATAAATATTTGTTTTTTATGTTTATAAATAAATAATAGCCAAATCCAAAATCAGTGTTTTATTATCCTTATTTTATCAATCTGGCCCCGCCTATCAAAGTCACCCTACCTTATAAAATATAGGATATTAAAAAATCTGCCTAGTAAACTTTAAAACGGGGCGAGATTAATATTAGAGAACCCAATACACGTAAATTAGCACAGTAACATAGGGGGTATCAAAGTCGCCCCATCTAGAGTATGAGTTTGATAGAGACCTTTTTATTTTTTTGTACTGTCATTTTTTATTTTTTTTTATTAGTGAGGCCACCAAAGAGTTCCTATTATACAGCCATTTTTGCACATTTTTAAAATATTCGAAAATTATTTTATCTAAAAAAGTATCTTGAAAACTATCAATTTCGCCCCATTTTACGGTACCCAGAATGTACCAGCCGGGGCGGGACGCGCGGAATAGGTAAATCGAGTCACGTGTTCAAGTGCTGCAACTTATATTTTCTTTCGGTAAACTTTGGTTAAAAGTTATTACATGTAATACGTTCAGACGCAATAATCCAGTAAAATGAGTTTGAAATATATTTTTATATTTAAAAAATCAACTTCGTCTGTTTCGCTAGAGGTATAACGTGGAAGGAAATTATTCACACTTTTATTAATACCCTTACTGTCTTGGTTTCAATCAGTCAGCCACAGTATTCCAGTAAAATGAATCTGAAATAAATTTTTACGTTTAAGAAAACCGACTTGCTTTGTTTCGCTAAATCTATAAAATTCCCGATAGTTAAGTACCTCTTAAAGGCTGAATTAAATATATATTTTCATGGCATCATAAAGCATTTGAAATGTTTATTAAGGATCTAAAATTTCGTTGATTTTGGATGAGAAACAACGGTGGTGGCACATTTCTTTAAAAAACTCTCAGGAGTAAGGTATGCCCCTTAAGAGCTAAATTAAACATTTATTTTATGACAGCATAAAGCATTTATAATACCTATTTGATGTCTGAATTTTTTTTGGTATTGGTTGAGAAAGTGGCATATTTTTTATAAAAGTCTCAGGAATAAAATACAGGGGGTTAACTCAACCCCCTAGGGGCAGAGTTAAATATTTCTTTTAATGGCAGCATAAACGGCTGTTAATACTTATTACATGTCTACATTTTTTGTCGATTACTTCATACATAAACATGGCAGCAGCTTTTCAATTTGTTCAGCATTATTTCCGTTCCCCAACCAGGGCTAACCAAAAGGCAATCTAATTTTTAAAACACAAGATTTATATTACGTTATCATCTACGCGTACAAAAGTTTATATATATTTTAACAAGTCAAAAAAATACTAATGGAATAATCTTTATACTTGCAAAATTTAGCTATACAGGATCCATCCCAATAATCACATACACAGCGGATAGAATAAAAAAAACAAAACTATTATTTTTTGGTCAAATATAAAATGAAATATAAATCTCGGTCGACAGCCTAATGGTCTTGGATAGTCATCGGTTAGCCCTAATAGCCTAGTAAAATCAGTTTGACCCACATACATGTATAATACTATGAAAATCTATTTTAATTTCCCTAAAGTTATTCTGTAGAATGAAAATATGAATCCGTATTGATACCCTCATGGTTTTGGTATCCACCAGACATCCCCATTATAGTTAAAAAAAATAACTTTACCTATTTCGCTGATGCTATGCCTGTGATGGAATCCAAGTTGCAAAAGTAGGCCATATCATTGAACTATAATTAAGGCAATAACTTATTGCAACAATGTCCAACACAGCTTTTCGATTGTTGTAAATATGGAGTAATAGTTTATAGAATCATCAAATTATTATTTATTTTATTAATTAGGTTAGTCTAAGTAGTTTTATACCATTGTAATTAGATTTAGAAAAAGAGCAGAATAAAGTGTTACACAGTAAGGAGTGCACGCTGATTATTTTCTTAAGCATGTAGTTCGAACCAGAACAAGAAGATATTACATGGCGACCCTGCAGCCTATGTGCTTAAGTTAACAGTGCAAAAATATCGTTATGGTGCTTTAGAAGAAAAGAAAAACATGGGAAAAACACAGTCAAAAGAAGAAGTTATAATTGCCCAGGCAGGCAACAGTGGTGGTACGACTGCAGAGGGTAGCAACAGTAACTATTTCCATACAGACACAGTAAGGAGTGCACGCTGATTATTTTCTTAAGCATGTAGTTCGAACCAGAACAAGAAGATATTACATGCCTTAGAAATAAAATATTAATACCTTTATGCTCTTGGTTTAAACCGGTTAGCCCCTTAGAGTAAGAATAAAATACTCTAAGGTTAGCCAAAATTGTGCTGTGAAATGAGGTTGAAATATATTTTTATATTTAAAAAAATCAACTTCCATAGTAATACTCCGGTGATCTCGGTTTCAACCGTTTAACCACAGCAGTCCAGTAAAATAGGTTGGAATATATTTTTATACTTAAAAAAATTAATTTAATTTGTGTCGCCGAAGTTATGGTATAAAATGAAAATATGGGTTTGAATGAATTTTTATGAATGAGTTTGAATTATATTTTTATATTTAAAAAAAAATCAAATTTGTTTCTTTCGCCGAAGATATGACGTAGATAGAAAACATAGATCCGTATTTATACCCTAATGATCTAGGTTTCAACCTGTCAGCCACAATAGTCCAGTAAAATGAAATTGAAATATATTTTTGTATTTAAAAATGTCAACTTCATTTGTTTTGCAGAAGTTATGACGCAGAATAAAAATATGGTTCTGTATTGATGGTCTTGGTTTGACCCGTTCAGCCGCAATAGCCCAATAAATTAAGATAGAAATGTCTTTTTATATTTGAAAAATCAGCTTCGTTTATTTCGCTGGAGCTATGACGTAGAATGAAATTATTAATGCCTTTGTTAATACCAACATTGTTTTGGTTTCCACCAGTCAGTGGTAGCACATTTTTCATACAATTATCAATAGGAAACTACCCCCTAAAATTAAATAGTTATTTTTAAGGCAGAATATAACATTTATAATGTTCATTTAAAATCTATTGCTTCTAGCTAAGAATCAGCGGCGGTCGCAGATATTAAGAAAGTAAAGTACCTTTTAGGGGCTCAACTTAATATATATTTTTACGGCAGCATAAAGCATTTGTAATGTTAATTTTATATAAAACATTTCGTTAATTGTGGATGAGAAGCAACGGTGGGTATACATTTTTTATAAAATTCCCAATAGCAAAAGTACCACTAAGGGCTTATGGCAGGATATAGCATTTATAATGTTTATGACATTATAAGCATTTGAAATATTTATTTAGGATTTTGGATGAGAAACAAGGGTGGAGGAACATTTTTGTATATCATTCCCCAGAGTAAGCTACGCCTTAAGGACTGAATTAAATATTTCTTTATGACAGCAAAGCATTTACAGTACATATTTAATGCCCGAAATTTTGTTGGTATTGGTTGGGAAAGAACGGTGGTGACATATTTCTTTTAATGGCAACATAAACTACTATTGTTACTTATTCGTGGCTACATTTTTTGTCGATTACTTCATACATAATCGGGGCAGCAGCTTTTCAATTTGGTCATCATTATTTCCTTTCCCCAACCACAAATTTTCAAAGCACAAGATTTATATTATCTTATTATCTACTATCTTATCATTTTCACAATGAAAAAAAATCTAATAGCATAAACTTTATACTTGCAAAATTTAGCTACACAGGACCCACGTCAGTAACCACATACACATAGTTAACAGACAGAATAAAAAAAAAACAAAACCAACTTTTTCATGGTCAAATAAAAAATGAATTATAAATCCGGGTTGACAGCCTAATGGTCTTGGGTAGTCATCGGTTAGCCCTATTATCCTATTAAAATCAGTTTGAACTACATACATTATTACCTTCATGGGTTTGGTATCCATCGGTCAACCCAAATAGGCCAGTAAAATAACTTTGACATATATTTTTATAGTTAAAAAAAATAGGTTCATCTGTTTTGCTGATGATATGTCGTAGAAAAAAAAAATGTTCTGTTATATTAATCTCATGGTTTTGGTTTGAACCGTTCAGACGCAATAGTCCAGTTAAATGAATTTGAAACATATTTTTATATTCAAAAAACCAAAATGAAATTATTCATGTCTTTATTATTACCCTTATTGTCAAGCAGTCAGCCACAGTAGTCCAGTAAAATGAATCTGAAATACATTTTTACGTTTAAGAAAACCGACTTCTTTGTTTCGCTAAAGCTAAGACGTTGGGTAAAGGTATGGATCTGTATTGATAATTAGGGTCGTGAGGGTATCAATACGCATCTATATTTTTATTCTACATCATAGCTCGAGCGAAACAAACAAAGCTGACTAAAAATATACTTCAAACTCATGTTACTGCCCTACTGTGGTTGATCGGTTGAAACCAACGACCATGACGGTATCGCTACGGATCCATATTTTTCATCCTACGTCACAGCGAAACAAACGAATTTGATTTTTTTAAATATAAAAATATTTCAAACTCATTGTACTTGACGATTGTGGCTGATTTGTTGAAACATCATCATATCAATACGGATCCATGATTTCGTTCTAGGTCATAGCTTGTACGAAACAAAATGTTGTTTTTTTTTTTCAGTTCATTTTACTGGACTATTGCAGTTGACCGGATGAAACTAAGACTATGTGGTTACCAATAGAGATTCATATTTTCATTCTGCGTCATAGCTTTTGCGAAAAAAACGAAGTTGATTCTTTTAAATATAAAAATATATTTCAAACGCATTTTACTGGACTCTTGTTGCTCATCGGTTGAAACCAAGACCATGAGAATATTAATACGGATCCATGTTTTATTCTACGTCATAGCTTCTGCGAAATAAATATATTTTAAATTCATTCTACTGGACTATTAATTTTGGTTGCAGCCAAGACTCTGAGGGTATATAAGTTGATTATTTTAAATATAATAATATATTTCAAACTCATTTTAGTGGATTATTGCGGTTGACCGGTTTAAACCAAGACCATGATGGTAACATCATAACTTGGGCGAAACAATTTAAATCAACTTTTTTTTTAAATATAAAAATATATTTGAAACTCATTGTACTGGGAAATTGTGGGTGACCGGTTTAAACCAAGCCCAGAAGGGTGTCAATACAGATCCATATTTTCATTCTACGTCATGTCATAGCGAAAGAAACACAGTAGTTTTTTTAATATATATAAATATATTTCAAACGACCTGTTGGATTGGGTCTCTTACATATACATTCATAGATAGAATATGGATGTAAATATAAACAATGTAATTAATAAATTTGCTATAAATATTTATTAAAGGCTGTTTTTTTTTCATTTAAGCCACAACAAGTATGATAAAAAATATGGGTATTTACGTTGTTCTGATAC
This sequence comes from Kuschelorhynchus macadamiae, assembly GCA_030620095.1. NCBI lineage: Eukaryota > Metazoa > Arthropoda > Insecta > Coleoptera > Curculionidae > Kuschelorhynchus > Kuschelorhynchus macadamiae. The sequence continues at coordinate 898,415 of JAUTXW010005266.1, read as the reverse complement.
CATTTACAATAAAGTATATCAACAAATTTTATTTTTAATTTAACCCTCCCCCAGAAAGGTTTCCTAAATTCGCTCTTAAGGCCAATGTGGTGTTAATTGGTGCCGCGTCCAAATATGGTCAAATACTAGTCTTATTGTTTTCCGTTTATTTCTTCAATGATAATTAGGTAGGCACCAACCTATATATAGCAGATCTAGGCTAGAGTATAAATAAGAAATAAATGTTAGTAAAACGTCTAGTCTAGTCAATCAATATAATTTTTTGATATTTTAATGCGGCTTGCCTCAATAGGAAAATAAAGTAGATGACAAAGTGAGAGCAACATACACAACCAAAAAACTATATTGTCCAGCAAGAACCACGATGCGGCCGGCCGACTTATAAAACAAATTGCAAATGATATTTTAAAAAATCCACTTAACATTTCATCGCCACATTTAAATATGTAACATTAAGTGAAAATTACTAATATAATATATTAACCATCAATAGTCACGACTAATGTAAAGAACTAACAAATTAATTTAAAAATAAGTAGTATCATTTTATAATAATTACAATTAACACCTCAAAAATGGTAGTATCCAATTGGGAAAAATTCCGGGGATACGGCCACGTCGAGACGGGCCGGTGTTGGATGAAATAAGCTACGACGAACGTTATAGCATAGAGATGTAGGCGAACGTAGTGTAGCTGTCTAGCATGTGAGATAATGGAATCGGCTGGCCTAGCCACCGTCTATAATGTATTAGAATATCTGTGGATGGTGGCCCACGGACTGCTGTTAATGGCGTTATTTGTATGTTGGTCAAGCAACGATAATAGGGATACCTACCTATTTTGCTTTGTGCCCAAAAAATAATAAACTACATTTTGGTTTTGTGCGTTTTTAGGAGGTGATCGCAAACGCAAACTAGCACATGCTATCGCGAAACTATTTGCACAAAGTTGTTTTACTTTTGGCTACTATCAAGCATAAGAAAATCATTGTTTTAATATAGACTCGGAATTCGATTGGCGCGCTACCGCGCGCTTTCTTTATAGCAAACACCTAACCTAACTTTAAAAAAATAAGTAATCAAAATTTTTATTGATTATAAATTTTGTTAAAAAAAAAACAAAAAAAACTTTCCTCTATGTTGGGATTCGAACCCACAAGCTATACAACGCAGGCTGAGAATCCTACCACTGCACCACCAAGTTTCTCGACGAAAAACATATAAATAGCTTATATTAGTTAGCTTGAACGTTAATGACGTCACATCTGGTTTCGCGTGAACCAAAATTTAGAAAGTTCGTTCACGTTAGCGTGGAAGGAGACACAGCGAATTTTAAAAGCTTCTTTAAATAGAGGATTGAGAGCATTAACGTTTAAATGACGAAAAGATACTATTTGATGATCGCAAATGCGCCTTCATAACTAGCATATGCTATTTCGAAACTATTTGAAGCAAGTTGTTTTACTGAAATGGCTACTTTTTCATCAAGCAAATACTTTTACCAAGAATAAAATTTTCTGAGAAAACCTTATTAAAAAAAATCTATTTGTTGCAAACTTAATGGAACACACTGTTCAGTAAAACAACTTGCTTTAAATAGTTTCCAGATAGCATGTGGTAGTTATGAAGGCGCGTTTACAATCACATGTGTGATAGATATAAAAATGCGGCCCGGTCGACCCCGCCCCCCTAAGGAGCCGTCACTGCCTAACTCCAACCATTGTAATTTGTTATTGTCTGTCCCCTTTGACATTATATATATATATATATATATATATATATATATATATATATATATATATATATATATATATATATATATATATATATATATATATATATATATAAAATAGAACCGACTTCAAAAAAACTCCTAAAAAGTAAAAAATAATATTTTATTCCACATTGAAAATTTGATTTTATGAAGTCGGCGTTAAAGTAATTCTTGCTTAATCACAAACAGACATTTTTATTGAGTGTCTACATACATATATACTACATTAAATAGACACGGTCTTTTCTACTTTGACACAGACTTCATAAAGTCAAATTTTTGATGTCAAATAAAATATTGCTTTTTACTTTTTAGAGCTTTTTTTTAAAGTCGGTTCCACTTTTTTTTTTAATTTTTTTATTTCATTCTTATTAGTTCTATTTATAAAAAGTTTTAAATTTTAAAGCCTAAATTTAGGTTAAAATTTTTTAGGTCCCTAAAAAATAAATAAGTGGCTACTGAGTCCATTGTATACAAAATTTTGCCAGAATCATCGTATTAATATTATAAAAACTGTCAAAATTTAAAAGGAAGAGCAAAATCGAACCCGATATAAACATCCATAATTTTTTACATGATGATATGGTGAATGCAATATATATTCTCTCCGGAGCTCGCCGGAACGATTAAAAATGGTGTCATTTTGCCATTTTTACATTTTTTAATATGCTTACCGAAAATTTCATCCAAACAGCAATTACACCATTCAATCTAAGTTTTAGAAATTATTATTTGATCAGGGCCATCTAATTAAAATTATTTCTGCATAAATGTCTTTATTTAAGGAAGCATTTCTTAGACAGGATAAGGCTTGTTAAAAATTGATATTTTTAAATCGGTTATTAATTAGTCTTAAGTATTATTAATGTTTTATGTTTTTAATTCCTGGACTATTGCAGGTAGAAAAATGGGCAATTGCATTGGATTACCACGGAATCGACGCAAAGGTTCGTATAAGAAAAAGTCGATCAGAAATATATCAGTGGTGTTTTAACAAGCTATATACCCTAACATAAACTTGTTTAAAGTCGTCATGGTTAAGTTAGGACATTTTCTTCGGGATATTTAGAAATATGCTCTTAAAAAAATAACCGGCGTATTTACCATCAATTTTATACATATACAGTATGTCCGAAACTGGTAGGGAGTGTATTAGGATCTTGGAAACTATAAGGGATAGAAAGATGATCAAATGGGAAATGTTGTAGGCCATTGAACTGAAAATTCAACGCCAGTTAGGTAACGGCTGTTTTCGAATTTTTGAAAAACTAAAAGTTTGCATTTTCGAAGAAGTGCTGTATTTTTTTTATTTTATAATATTTTCAAAATCTGTAAAAATATTATTTAGGCAACTTTTTGAAGGCAATGCATACATTTAGTTTTTGGTTTCGACGTTTTCGTTTCGAGATATCAACATCAACTTTTTTTATGCCGGTCCTTTCGTTTTTTAGGAAATTTAAAAAGAGCTTTTATTTCTCTTTAAAATGGTGTAGTGTATTTCTATCATTTCTTAATCTATGTCCCCAAACTGTGCAGCGCCTGAAATTTCATTGGTACTTTAGTTACTGACGACGCCGACGTCAGATTTAAAAAAAATGTAATGATAACATCAAGTCGCAAATGTTCTAAGAGAAATAAACGTCTGCACTCAAAGGTGGTTTTTTATATACTTTCAAAACTAAACCTGATAACAATGAATACAATAAGAAAATCAAATTAAACCTAATAATATCTGGATAAACGATGTTCTTTACAGTTATTAATAATCTAAATTGTCTATGGAAGTTTTGAAAAAGCCGAGCAAAAAGTATCAAAAAAATTATGACAATCGAAGTAGAAACATTTAAGAATATTCCTACATCTTCTACACGACTTGCAAGCAGACAGCTGAACATATTTTAAATATTTTCTTTTTATACAAAACAATAATATTTAAAAAGTAGACAACACAATAAATTTAACAAAAAAAATAATGCTAGAATTTAAAATACTGGCCGTTTTTGTCAATACACTTTTGACACTTCTTTAGTATTGATCTGGTAACGCGGGGAAGAATGTTCCGATTAATAATGTATTGCACCTTCCTAGAACTGTGAGCGGGCGATCATACTTTTTGAAACCATAAATTGTTAAACTCAAGTGGTGGAACTACTTCTCTAATGGCCGGAACTTTTCTGTTTGCAACATTGCAGGATATCTTTGTCCGTTTAGAGTCTGTTCCTAAATGAAAGGCACAATTAATAGATTTGCTAAAAAAATAACACAAGAAAAGTTTAATAAAAAATTCATGATAAAATAAATAGATATTGGTTTTTTTCCCATAAATTCCACACCACACGTTAAAACCAAATCCTATTTGCAGCCTTCGTTGTTCCCGTAATTGAGGATTTTCTACATTCCAGTAATAGTTGTTGTGTCTGTTAAGTACCCCACAATTGGTAAAATGCGTTTCGTCTAACCGTAAAATATTTTTGAAAAGAATGGAGATTTCTTGGCATTTGTTTGGATACCATTGCAAAATCGTAGTCTTTTTTTGGGTTTGTATGGACGGTAACGGACTGCATTCAAGACGTCATGCATGGTTGCCTTCGGAATGTAAATTTCTCTGCTTGCAACTCGTGTAGATATAATATTTTCGGCAAATTATCCTTGAATGTTTCTATTTCGATTTTCATTACTTTTTTGGTCGAAGTTTTTTAAAACTTCCATATACAAGTACGTTGGAAATAAGTGTGGAGAACATTCTTCTCTCAGGTTGACGTCTTTCCGGAAATTTTTCAAAATAATCGTTCGCGATACTCTCCCAATTTCTTTGAATTTTAAAATAAATTACTAGCATGTCCACCTTGTCTACGTTTGAAAAAAATTCAGGCATTTCGCTGAATACTTTACAATTTTTGACACCAATTCAATAAAACGTGCAGTTGAAAGAAAATATGTGACAGCTTTAGTACCAGTATATGCTTCGCTCTCATCTTCGCAGTCATGGCCAACTCGAACAAAAAAAAGATTTTTGTCGTTTTTTGACATACAGACCATTTTTTTCTAATGGATGTCATACACCAATTTAAAGGGAAAAAAAGTTCTTTTTTAAAATTTGTTATTCCTTGTAATTTCCAAAATCCCGATACATTCTCTACCAATTTCGGACACACTGTACATTTCGAAAACCAGTCAAAAAATTTTAATTGACATTTAGTAAGACAGATTACTTAGTAAATATAGAACAATGAATAGTTAGTTAAAATATTATTCATAAAACAATAAAAAATATATTGGACTGAAAAAAAAAAGAAAAAATCGTTACTATATATCTTGACAACATATATAATACTTTTTGATATCGTTGTTAAAATTCAATTCCGTATATAAAATTACTTATAATAATAATCTTAAATGGAACCTTATATTATTGCAAGCAGAAAAAATTAAAGTAACTTTATATAATTTTTATTGATTGTCTCGCTAACTTTTTTTATGGCTAAAAAATACTGGTTTAATTAATGACCGTCACAAATATTTTTTAACGGCAATATATTTTCATACTGTAGCAATTTTAACGGGATGTCTGTATTCTGTCCTCGAAAATAATTCCAAATCATAAAATGCCATTATTGCATGTAATTAACTAACGGCAAAATCAAAACTGCCATGGAAAACAAATAAAGTTTTGGAAACCAACGTAAACAATATCTGTCAAATAATAAATGAACTGTTATTAAGGTTAAGGATCTTTATATTCTTATACTGCGATGAACTTATGCGCTGTTATCTTCAAAATAACAAAATTTGGACTCTATAAGACCATATCATGAAAAGTCGAGAAGTACGGTTGATCCATGTCGGTTGGACTTTGAACTATTGTTTTAAAGTATGAAAAAAGAAATAAACTTAAAAGTATCTTGATTATGACGCAATTAAATCGCGGTGCCTTTACTGTGTGGATCATGAAATGTTGCTATTGCTGAACTGATATTCATTGGACGCTGAAAATGAATTTACAGGGCGTAATTCTTTGCAACACTTAGAACCTACCGATCATATTCCTTTGGAATATTGTGACCTAATGATGGATCGAATTTTCGTTGTTTTTTTAACCAAATTTGTTGGACAGATAAACGATTCCTCGTCTGGCATATATTAATAGAAATCACTATTGGAAGAAAACAAACACAACATCAAAACTATTCAACATCAAGGTCGTCGTAGTTTTATTGTTTGTGCGATTACATAATCAAGTAATGGTCCTCTATTTCTGATAACCATTTAAATGGTGCGAGGTACCTAGAGCTACTGACCAACAATATCAGGCCGATGAGGTCAATTCATAAATAATATTATTTACCAAATGTGGAGCACCATAACACCATTCAAGTAAGAACTTATTTAAGTGTTAATATTCGTTAAAATGGAAATATTCGTTAACCTCCGCGGAGTCCAGATTTGACGCCCAAACTATTTTCTATCATTTAAAGTATACAAAAATAAACCTAAGATGTTGATGATCTCAAGAATCGAATATGGAAGAAATTCAAAATAAATGATATGCTGCACAAGAGATGCTTTAAAAAAATGGAATCATCTACACAACTTGTATTGCCCAAAATGGAGGCCATGTGGCAAATTTTCTCTTAGGTATATTGGTCCTTATACATGCAATTGTTTTTTTGATTTTACACATTAATTCATACACATACTTATTTAATAGTTCACAAAATTTACATATTGTTAAATGTTAAAAATTTCTATATTTGCTAAAATTTCGTATTCGTAGAAATAAAAGATTATATATATCATAGGTATTTTATTATAATCATAAAGAATTAATTTCTCAGAAAATACAGACATCTTAGTTAAAATTGTAAACTACAGTATTTTGTTGAAAATCTATTATGGTCAGCCCGTTAAAAAATATTTGTGACGTATTTCGTCATTATTTTCACCAAAGGTATTTTTTATTGCATAAAAAAAGTTTAATAGCGAATATTTTCTAAACGGTTAGAGATATATTTATTATATACAAAGTTACTTTAATTTTTTGTGAACCATCGAAATCATGAAGTAATATACAGGGTGTTTTTAAGATTATTGACTTATAAGTAATTTTATATATTCCGATCGATTGAATTTCTGATATCACCCTGTATAATTTGTAGTCAAAGTAAACAACTTAAATTATATATTGTGGTGTTGTCAATATAAAAATGGCAGCTTCATCAAATATTATATACTTATATTTTTTTCTACTACCTTTATATTTTTTAGCAAAAAATTAAATAAAACGGCTATTATATCCTAAATAGGTATACAATTTTAATGAAAGTTACTTTTTTTAATGAGGAATCCAATCAGGATAATATACAGGTGTCCCATTTAATTTTTAGGAGTTGACTCCTAACCAGGAAAAACTGAGCACCCTGTATACATGAAAGGTATATAATATAAAAGTTCACTTAAAAACAATAACACTTTATATATAACTTTTTTTCCTAAATTGTATATCTTTCGAGACAAGGGGATAGAGGATCTTATGTGGGACACCCTATACATTTCGAAAACCAGTCAAAAATTTTTAATTGACATTTAGTAAGACAGATTAGTTAGTAAATATAGAACAATGAATAGTTAGTTAAAATATTATTCATAAGAGAATAAAAAATACATTGGACTGAAAAAAAAAGAAAAAATCGTTACTATATATCTTGCAAATTTTACTTTTTGATATCGTTGTTAAACTATTCCGTAGTTACTAAATACCTTACAAGCAGAAATTTAGTTTTTTATTGAGTGTCTCAACTCTCAAAGGCTAATACTATAATTAAGGTCCGACAGATACCAACGGCAATATATTCATAGCTGGCGGGAACGTTGAGCCGTCCTCGTCGCCCAATGCCATTTTGGATTAGGAGCGGGACACACCAAGTTTAGAACAGAGATGTCTAGTTCAAAATGAACTGTTATTAAGGTTAAGGAATATTCAGCGCGATGCCACGTATGCGCTGCCTCAAGAACTGAATTTGGATCGACCAACTGGTCGGGTCGGTTGTCGGTCGGTTGGACTTTGAACTATTAAAGTAGCTTTGGCTTGATGTAGTGACGTCCAGTCGCGGTGCCTTCTGTGTGGATCATGAAATATTGCTGCTGAAGCTTTCATTGTATGGGTTTAGGGGTAATTCTTTGGATTGGTTAAGGTCATACCTTTCCGGACGCAGTCAATCTGTTGTTACTGCAGATAAACGTTCCTCGTCTGGCAATATTTTATGTGGAGCCCCTCAGGGTTTAGTGTTTGGCCCTATTTTATTTTTGATTTACATAATCGATCTGGCGCGTTTGAAAATCTCTGGCAGTTTCACCCTTTTGGCCGATGACACTTCTATTGTGTGGCACCACAGCAATTCGCAACAATTGAGGATTAATATTTTAAATAACATCGCTAACATAAAGAAGTGGTGTGATTCAAACCGTCTATCATTTAATACTAATAAATAGGGCTAGGAAAAATATGCAGTAAAACATGAAATATATGCGCACAAAATGCTTTAAAAATCCTTGGAATATGCATTAACATGCAGTCAATTTTCTCTTAGGTACTTATAAAGAAAACACATGCAAATATGCTTAAAAATTATAATTTCTAATACTTAGATCATTTAAAAAATAATAATAATAACGAAATGAAAATAAGAAGCTGATTTACATATAGAACATTATATAACACTATAATAATCATAATTATTACAAATCAATGGTTAATTTTGTTCGTCTATTATGGTAGCACGTAATAAGATACTCCTCTATATTTTCAGTAGAAAAACTTTGTCTCCGATCATCTAAAATATATTTATAATATTAAAATGACCTTTCTACATCACATGAAGTAATAGGGGCATTTTTAATGCTAAGATAACATCTGAACTCAGTCCCAAAGTTGTTGAATTTGTGTTAACCCCACTTAAGGTGTCAGACACAGAATTAAGCGTATCAAATCCATTATTTTTTTGCTAAACGTAATTAAATCTTTAGTAAACTCTTTTACCAACAGATCCTGGTACCTTAGAGAACTCGATTTTGCATTTTCTAATTATATCAATAGACTGGGTTAACTCCAAATTTCTTTCCTCTAGTAATGTACGTTGTTTTGTAAAATGATTTTTAATAAAAATCAGTTCATTTTTAAGAGAATTTTTAGTTATTAATTCTTTAACTTTAGCTATGCTCATTGCCGCATCTTCGTCAAGTTCCTAAACAACCTCACAAAATTGGTCTTAATACTCTGCATAAAATCCCGCAGCCTCTAGCCACGTTCCCCACCTTGTGACGATTGGTTCAGGGGATAGAGGGATATTAGGGAATTTTTCTTTGTCATACTGGACACGCAGCGGCGCGTTGGAATATATCTTTTTTCCGTTCAATATTAGAGTGTTAACATCATCAAATTCATTTCTAACGCATTCTGCTACTCTACTTAATCCATGTGCCAAACAAGTGCAGTGGATCAGGTTAGGATACAAGATTTTCAGTGAAATGCCCGCTTTTATCATGTAACGGCCTTTACAGTCGGTGGTTTCATCCACTGCAATCCATGAAAATTTATTATTCAGCGCACTTTTAATTTCGCCCATTGCTTTTTCAAATGCCATGGGTAGATACTTTGTTCTGAGGTTTGATGCACTTGATATAGGTTTATTAAAACGTTTTTCCAAAAAATCTTTAAACTGAGAGTTGTCCAGCTTAGACAAAGGAATATTTGCACTTACAAAAGCTTTACATAATTCTAAATTAAAATTTATATTGGGGCATTGTTGCTGATTATTTACGTTTACTATTGTTGTCAGCAATTTTTGCCTTTGGCTTCTAAATTTTAATTTATTCTGGTGGTGAAAATTTGTTCCAATGTGTTGATCAACTTGAAACTTTTTTTCGGAAGTAATCTGAAAAAAATAATATTCCTAATAAAAATCAATATCTATAAATAAAAATCAGTAAATTCGCTTTACCCTGAACTTCCCTCGTTGTACATCATTGTTATAAAAGATAATACTGGGTGCCATCAACTATTTCTGTAATGGCTGTTTTGTAACATATACAAGGGTAATTATTTATCTTTTATTACTATTATCATATTATCTTCCCCTTACAAAAAGAAACATTCCTTACGAGGGAAAGTGCATGTTAAAAAACATATACCTCTACTAATTTTACCAGTTTATACCTACATGTTACTCTTACCATAAACCACTTTTTGGTAGGTAATATTTTTTTAATATTTCATTTGGCCGCCATTCTGTTCCGCTATATTGACTTTTTTCCAAAATACAACTAGGTCATCCACATATTACCCTTAATTTTTAACCAAAATTCAATCAGATAAGTAGTTTTCTAAATATGTTATTAGGCCGCCATTTTGTTTCGCCATCTTAGATTTATACAAATATTTTACTAGTTTTTTTCTATGTAATACTCGCTTTTTGTGCAAAATTTGATATAAATTAAAGATAGCTTTTATTAATATTTTTTTAACGTTTCATTTGGCCGACAGATTGGATTTTTACTAAAATGGTAAACCTGGTAAAAGGTCATCCCCATATGACCCTTAAGTTTTTATACCAACATTTAAAGACAATCGGATAAGTAGTTTTGTAGCTTTGCCGCGAACAGACAGACTAACAGACAAACGGAATTCAGAAAACATGTTTTTCGGCATCCAAGGACCCTGAAACGTGAAGATCTGAAAAAATCGCAAAGGGTGATCTTCCCTTATACGGGGGAAGTGAAAAATCTATGAAATTTTTAATATTACCGTGACTTCTAGACGTCCAGTTATACCTGATCCGATAAAAATGCCATTCCCAATAAAAATCAATATAGGTAAATAAAAATTATATGAAAATATTAATATCACCCTGAATTATCGTTCTAGATGCACAGCACTACCTGGCAGGTTATTTTAGGTTAGGTTTATAAATATTATTTATTATTCTTATATAACACGATTTTTTATAGCTGAAAGTTGGATAATACTGTAATGGCTGTTTGTAACATATACAAGGGTAATTATGTTATATTATCTTCCCCTTACAAAAAGAAACATTCCTTACGAGGAAAAGTGCATGTTAAAAACCATATACCTCTATATAGGCAAAGGATTACAAGGCAGAGTAAAACCAATTTGTACTATTTTTTAACTTCAATTTTCCCTCGTTACGAATATTTCTTTTTGTTAAGACAAGATAACATAATGACACGTGTATATGTTCCAAAACAACCATCCTTGTAAACTTACCCAAGTAGGTATAAGGTCTTTAATTTAAGTAAATATCATTAACAGGTATAAAAATAAAATAAAAAACCTAATAATTAATTTACTTACCATTTTAGAACAAACACTACAAAACACTTTATCACCAGATAGTTGTATTTCATTACTGTAATTTTTAATCCAGCCATGTAGAAGCTCCTGCCTGCTAGATGCTATCTTAGGCATGTTTTATTCTAATTTCAAATACAAAATAAACTATAAATACAAAAATATAAGATGTATTATTATCGCACTGCAGCTTTGCAAGAAATGTTGGTTGCATGTTGCGGGGGGTGCGTAAAAATTCAGATAATTCAGTAACTTAAATAGAAATGGGCAAAATATCGATAAACTTATATTTCTATATGATTCTTTCAGAAAATAAAATAAAAAACTTAAAATAAAAAATAATATATGCAATAATATGCTCTTAATGCAAAGAATATGCTAGCATGCAATGCATATTTTTCCTAGCCCTACTAATAAAACCTACGTTGTGGGTTTCAGATGTGATATGCATGGCTTATATTTAAATGACTTTGTTCTTCAGGAGGAAAAAATATCTAAATCTCTTAGGTTTGAGGACCATATCATTAAGCTGAGTAGGAAATTCCCTTCTGCATGTTTTGCTATCAGGAGTGCAAAAAGTGAACTCAGCCCTTCTTTGGCACGAACAGTTTATTTTGCGCTTTTTGAATCGCATCTTATATATGGCATCCCATTTTGGAGTGTAAGTAGTCAATACTTCGAAAATATCATTCTCGTCTTGCAGAAAGACTGTTCGTTTCTTTGCAGGGGTAGGCCAAAGAACGTCCTGTCGTTCTTATTTTGTTTCACTTAGAATTCTGACGCTAACTTCTTTATTTATTTTAGAAACGGCTTCATTAATATTCATAAATCGCCAGAACATTAAGGCTACTTCATGTCGTCAGAACACTAGCCAAGTATGCGATTTGCTTCTCCTCATACCAACTAGGGAGTTTACTAGAAGGTCATTAATTTACGAGGGTAGAAAAATGTATAATTATCTGCCAGATTACATTAAGAACACAGACTCAATAGGGAAGTTTAGAAAATATTTGAAAAGGTTACTTCTTGGCAAATCTTATTATAGTATGGGCGTTTTTTTTTGCAGATATATTTGTGTAAACCCTTTTATATATTTCGGTTTTGAGATACTATCATAAGCTTTGTTTTTTCTTACGAACGCCATTTTGTTTTTTAGCACACTCAAAAAGAACTTTCTTTCTCTTGTGACATCTAACACTTTATAAAAATATTTTATTTTTATGTCAGAAAACAACAAAGTTTATTTTCTGTTTAGTTAGATATCCGGAGGCTTTGAGTTTGAAACAAATAAATATGTTGAGGCTATCAGAAACAAAAATATTTTCATTTATTTCCACATTTTATTTTGTTATCAGAAATTATTAAGTGTTCGGGGAAATAACGGATATTTCCCCAAATTTGGAAAAGGTTGAATTTATTGAAAATACGTACACTTAGGCATGAAATTGTGCCGGATCCAATCGTGATTTCCACATTGCTGCCCAGTTTATCATTTTTCTATTATAAAAGGAAAATTATTTTTTTAATGGAACACCCTGCATTATGTTACTTTTTTAAAGTCTGCGTAAAATTATCAATACTTCTTATTGAAAGCACTTTTCATGAAAGTCAATAGTTTTTACGAAAATAAGGTTCTAAGATTCATAATTTAATATATTACCTTTTATTAAAATACCTGCATACAAAAGGTTACCTGATATGTGCGACAATATCAGTTTTGTTGATTTGCGAAAATGAATCATTTAACTGAAACTTAAAGAACTGAATTTTTAATTTTATTAGGTTATGGGGATAGAATTCGAAACCTGTAAGACGTTTGTAACATTTTTAATGACAAATATCCTAACGAAATTCAATAACTACATCTGTACGTTCTGGCAGACCAGAAACCACAATAATTCCTCATCTTACTACCAAACACTAGTAAGAGAAAACACCATCTCAACTTTAAAACTATGTTGTAAAAACAATGGAAACAATACAGTACAAAAAGAAATATCCAATAAAACAAACAATAAATTACCGAAACTAAGTAGGGTATTTAAAATGTTGTCCATTTACTTCCTGATAGCAGGCCAAATATTGTGGGAAAACATTTAATATATTAAAAGCCAGCCTCCTAGATTCATCTACATTCGATTTCTATTCGCTTTTGTAAATCCTCGAGGTCATTTCGCTTATACACCACATTTTTAAGATGTCTCACCAAAAAGTAGTCGAGGGGTGTTAAGTCCGGAGACCGAGGTGACTACTCTATTGTATCCATACGTCCAATCTATCTTCCAAATAACATCGTCTAAATATTCCCGAACATTCCGAGAATATCCGGTGGGGCACCATCCTGCTGAAACCATGTTCCATCATTTGGTGCACCATTACCTAAAAAATCAAGTTTAAATAATTAAAAAGCAAGGAACTTTCGGTTTTTCGGAAATATTTCTGCAAAAGCTGGAACAATTTTTTTAAGTAATGTGTCATCCATGAAGAAAGGATCGAGTATTATTGCACTATTTTTATTACGTCAAACATTTATCTTTTGGGGAAATTGGGTATGATTTTAACTATCCAATGTGGATTTTCTTGGTCTCAATATCGACAATTATGCCTATACACTTTTCCATTAAAAAAAAGTTGCTTCGTCAGAAAGCAAATAAAAATTGACATATTTTAGATTGGTATTGCACGTTCCATCATGATTTTACAAAATTCCAAGCGCTTATCGTGATCATCCTCAGACAGGTTTTGCACCAAAGTTATTTTGTATAGATGTAACTTTTCGATTTTTAGAAGTCGGTCTTCGGACATGTGTAAGACATCATTTTCTCTTCCTAATGTTCTGGTACAAAGGTAAACTGCGTTTTTAGGTCTACCAGAATATACATCAACTTTTATCTTTCCAGTTTCATACATTTTTTTGATAATTTTACTTACGCTATATTTAGATATTGGAGCTTTGCTAGGATATTTGTCATTAAAAATGTTAAAAACACCTTGCATGTTTCGCATTCTATCCCCATCCCATAACCCAGTGAAATTGAAATTTCAATTCTTTAGGTTTCAGTTAAACGATCCATTTTTGTAAATCAACAAAACTGACATTGTCAAACGTATCAGGTTTGTGTGCAGGTATTTTAAGAAAAAGTACTACATTAAATCGTGATTATTAGATCCTTATTTTCGCGAAAACTGTTGCCTTTCATAAAAAGTGCTCTTAATACAAAGTATTGAGAATTTCATGTAGATTTTTAAGAAAGTAATATAATGCAGGATGTCCTATTAATTTGCAAACAGAGAGTCAAGTCAACCATACATGGCGTTTTAAAACCATCCCGTTATCACCCATGTCATCCCACCCTTGTACAAGGACTACATAAGGGTGATTTTAAGAAGAGATTTCAATTCTGCAATTGATATCGAGCTAAATGTCAGGAAAATCATAAATATAAAATAATGCTTTATGGACTGATAAAACCCATTTTACTAATTGTGGCTTATTCAGCAAACATAACCACCATTACTGGGCTGTAGAAAATCCCCAGTTACGGGAACAACGGAGGATACAAAATCGATTGGGCTTTAACATATGGTATGAAATTTATAGTATAAACTAATATCAATTTTGCTTGCTTAAACTCTTGTATTAAGCTATTCTTGTGTTATTTTTCTAGCAAATCGAATAATTGGACTTTTCATTTACTAGCAGACATTAAATTGACAAAAAAATACCTTGCAATGCTGCAAACCGAAATATTTTAATAATTTAAAGATGGGGTAATGTTTCGTGAAATTGTAGCTCTTCATGGTGTCGGGCCACTTCATCGTTAGCTGTTCCGTCGCTTATAGAAAAAGCATAGTCTGAAATTACCTCCGGATTAAGCGGATGTAGGCCCGTGACTTTAAAACTAGCTAGAGCATTATCACACAAAACAAATGTTGCCCAAGAATTGTGCAAAAGCTCTCCAAATTGGTATCTGGTTATGCGTCTTATAGGAAGCCGTTTTAGCCACAATTGACATTGTTTATACAAAGTTTTACGTTTTTAACCGATTTAAATACCAACCGATCTAATGGTTGTAAAAATCATACCACGGGAAATGTCGAGTAGATGTCCTAAACTCTATGGCTTACCAAAAATACACAAATCAGAGGCGCCCATCAAACCTATTGCTATATAATATATAAAAATATCTTGCTGCACTTATGGAGGCAGTTGTCGAAAAAGTGGGTGGGGGTATAAAAGGAAGCGTCGCAGTCACCCACACTACAGTGTTACAATTATAGAAGTTGTTGCAACTATTGAGTTTAACAATTAGTAGTGGTTTCAACAAAATGGATTCCCAGCACACAATTTTGGGGAGGTGCAAATATTCTTACCAGAAACTTTCGATGAATGAGCTATATCTAATAGAAGTCCTATGCGGAACCTGCCAGGTCTCCAGACTTTACCATGCTAGACTTTTATTTATGGAGAAAGCAAAAAATTAAATCTATGAATTTGTTCCCCAGAAAATATACAAATACTTGAACAGCGTGTACAAGATATACTATCAAATATTAATCGAAACAAAATTTACCGGGTTACCAGAATGGCATTAAATAAATGTCAAAAGTGTATTTAAAAACACGGCCGACATTTTAAACTGTAGCATAAAAATTTATTTTGTTGCCTAGCTACTTTATAATATGCGTTTTATTAAAAGGAAATCATTAAAAATTCTTTCTGCACATTAAAGGGTTTTAGTGTAGGTATCATTATGTTTAACATACGAATAGTTTTGGAGTTGAAAACGTTCATATTGTGTTTTTTTGTTGTTTTTTGCGTAAAATTAATTTGTATTTATTTTTTTTAAGAAACAATAGCCAGTAATTTGTAGCTTTTGCAACAAAAGATATTTTTTCTAAATTTGATTTTTGGAAATATAAACATCTATTTTGTTGAGCGACGTTGATATAGTTAAGTAAATAAATATATCGTTTTTATTAACCGGACTAATATTAATTTACACAACTATATTACATCATTGAAGAGTAGGACCTTAGAATTTAATAGGACGATAGAAGAAACACAAAAGTTGACGCTGACTGCAGACAACCGAAACGTTTAAATAGACAAATTTGAGAGAGCTTGATAATATCATATGAAAAATATTTTAATTCAAATTCTACGTCGTTGGCAAGAGTGGCTTAAAGATTTACTGGTACCCAAGAACTACCATGTAAATTGAAATCCATAGCAATTGTTTTTACGGCAAATGGCCTCCGAAGCCATGGCCAACTGAACAAAAATAAACTTTGTTGTTTTTTGACATAAAAATAAAATATTTTTGTAAAGCTTTATACATCATAAGAAAGGAAAAAAGTTTTTTTTAAGTGTGCTAAAAAACAAAATAGCGGTCATAAGAAAAAAACAAAGTTGATGATGGTATCTCAAAACCGGAACGTCAGAATTAAAAACTGAATGCAGAGATGTATCGCCCGTAAAATGTTGTCGTAATAATGTTTTTACAGATTTTAAAAATATCTTAAAATAAAAAAGTTACAGCAATTTTTCCAAAATGCAAATTTTTTGGTTTTCACAAAATATCTCAAAAACGATAAAATTTACAATCATTAACTATCAAAGTGGCATTGAAGTGGTAATTAAATAGCCTATAACTTTTCTCATTTAACCAAATTTCTATCTGTTATAGTTTTCAAGATTGTATAGTTTATTTCAGGTTTGGTAACTAGTACATTTTTTTGTATTGTTAGGCAAAGCATATTCATTTAATTTTTTATGGTATTAGGCTGTTGATAGCAAATAGTAATCCCTGTCCTGAAACTATGCCATTGCGAAGTTGGCTTAAATTTTGAGGGCCACAAATGAAAATTGCAGTGATATATACAACTATATATCATTTGGTAAATTTGCTATTCGACTTTGACAGGATGACGTCCAACCCTAATACGCCCTAAATGGGAAATGAAATTTTTGTTATTTTAATGTCGGATTCAATTATTGGTACTGTCTGGTGTGTCTAAATGCAACGTAATTTTATGTTATATATACTGTATATACCTTTATGTTAGTTTCTGCTGAGCCAATAAAGCATTTTGCATGCGGAAAAATTTAGTAGATTTTCCTAGAGCTTGTTGAGAAGTTGTAGGTTTAGATGCCTAGAAAAAATGACTTACATTTTGTATACTTACAAAAGTACCTAATGAATATTTAATGCTTTATTTATCCTGCCTATTTAAACATTCAATAGCTATTCATCACAATGATATATACTTTTACGTTAGTTTTTGCTTATCCATTAAAGTGAATGTTATATATTTTGTATACTTGCAAGAATATTTTGTATTATGTTACCAGATTGTAGCCGCATAAATACAGTTATAGTTTACTTTCACTTTCCAAAAGTATTAGTTTAAAAAAATCGAATATTCGAAAATTCAATGATTATGGGACAAATGCACTCATTTTTATGAAGGAAATCAAAGTATCAAAAAATGTCGATTTTATGTTTAGCGCAATTTTTCAGTGATAATAATTTCAGAAAAACACATATTTCGTGATCACAATTATTGCAGCTAGATGATTTTTGATAAAACCGGAAGCGTAAAATAGTTTACTAGCTCGTTTTATACGACGAATAGCGCATTCTGGTGTCCTTGTCACTACTATTTATAAATAACAGTTTTTCTGTAAGTAAAGAATCCATTAAATGGTCAGTCTTTAGATAGAAGATTTAGCAAAATGTCTGATAGTATCTCGGGTATGTTTTGACAGGTCACATTTATGACAAAACATCTCATATTAATAATAATAATAATAACTACTGCTACTGCAACAACCCCACCATCCCTTGCGGCACCCATCATCGACGCCACATGCCCAGTTCTCGCTGTTTCTGAGGAGACGCATGTCACAACTCCTCGAACCACGATGGCTGGAAAGCCAAGGAAGCGTATGAAATGAACACCAGAAATGAATTGTTTAATGCGCTCCTATTATAAGATTACTAGATTTGAGATCGACTTCACCACTTACGGGACCGGCCTTCATGCTTTCCTCCAGAAATACATGGATCTTCAAAACATCACCAAGCAACGCATTACTGACCAACGGCGTGTAATTGTCCGGAATAAACTTTTGGCTGAAGCAACCCTGGAACAACTTAAAGGAAAGGTGCAATTTGAATTTGAGAACAAACGCGTTGAGCCCATTACTCCGCCTATAGCAGAGGAACCCCAGGAGGAAGTACGAAATGAAGAAAACATAGGCGAATACGAATCTAGAGGACAAAATATCATTGACAACACGCAGGATAACAAAAAAATATCAGTATTCAACGAACTCCAAAAAGCTGTTGCTGAGTTTAACGGCCTAGATCCAACTCAAAGACCTAAGCTCCCGAAGCGAAATAGTTGGGAAACTCACAGCATCTTCGAGATTTTCAACACCATACTAGCAAAGCTTAGTTTAAAGTAAGACATCCTTGAGAAGCTCCATCTACTCATCACTCATCTACTGCTCTACCGTCGCTGTCCTTAGATGCCGTAAACAACAAGTGCATCCTCAGAAGAAAACAGGCACCACACACCAACAAAAACCCATATGGCAGAAAACACTTGAGAAGCAAAGAGCATTTGCCTGAGTATTGGTCGAACATCTGGGAAAAACCAACATGGCTCATACGTACTACGAATATACAAAATTCACCCCATGATCATCTATTTCCTGGCAACTATCAAACACTAGAGAACGAACCTAAGGATCTGTAATGGCGATCAATCTCTTACCACCGGTGAGATACATATCAATAGGGGAATTTACCAAGAAGGCTCGTTAAGTCCACTTTCGTTCTGCTTAGCTCTGAACCCCCTCTCCACATTGCTCAACAATAAAGGACATGGCTTCCACATCAAAGACAATAGAGAAAGCTCCCGCATCATATCCCACTTTCTGTATATGGATGATATTAAGATCTATGGTGGAAACCATAACCAAATAAAAAAAACTGATTGAGGTGACATACATCTTCTCGAAAGACATCTATATGGACTTTGGAATGGAAAAATGTAAAGCCTTAAACATCGTAAAAGGCAATGAAGAAACAGTTCTAGCGATGAACTAAGGAGAAACCTATAAATACGTAGGGTTCCAACAAGCTAGACTGCTCCAGGATAAGCAAGGAAAGACCAAGCTGAAAGACAGGTACGTTCAAAGAGTGCGAACTCTTCTGAAGACAAAACTGAAAGCTGGAAATCTCATTACAGCAATTAACACTTATGCTGTGCCCGTGCTGACCTACAGTTTCGTGATCTTGAAATGGACTAACATGGAGCTACAAGGACTTACACAAAGTACACGTCTAGCAAATACGGACTACCTCCAGCGACATAAACAGGGGCTCCTAAACACCTTTGTGCCCTATTATAAATACCAACCAAGTTCAGTGCTTGAAAATAATGCCTTCAAGCTTCAACACCGACAGACGGGTGACGAATAATCGGCCTGATGTGATACTGTTAAATAACGAAATAACGACAGGTTATTTGTTAGATATCGCTGTACTCAACAATAACCTGTTGGATAAATACTAAGAGAAAGAGGCCAAATATGCGGATTTGCAAAAGCACTATAACCGCACCTGAAAATTATAGGACTGCATATTAACACCTTCATCGACATCCAGAAGGCAGTCCTGCTCAGTACGGGTCACATAGTGAGAAAATTCTTACAGGACAACACATAAAACTAATAGAAATCAGCCCACTCTTTTTAATGCATGCATCCGGAATGGGCTTAGAACCCAACATTTGTTGAGAAATTGATTGTCAATTTCGACAATAATGATAGTAATTATAATAATAATAAACTCTAGAACTTAAGGTTTATATATACAATAGGCAAAGAAATACAAAAACAAAGAAACTAATAATGAAAGGTCAGCCAACAATAATAAATAAACAACAGCACCCTATTACAATATACTTACGTTTAAGTGGCAGACCTGAGGAGGGATATTTTGAATTACTAACACCAGAGAATAGCACCGAACTAGAGAATAATAACTATCCGCAAGGAACTCACCAAAGAGCACATACTCCGCCCAACGAAGGTGCTGCAGGAATTCCAGCCAGAGCTCACTCAAGCGGGACGACCCAGAAGACGCATCAAATTGACAAGCTCAATGAACGAAACTATAATGCGTTTATTTTACAGGGTCACACAACTATCACATAGCATGATCGGATATCGGTCAAGATAGCACCTAGAATTTTACCGAGAATACCCACAGCTCCAAATATCGGAACAGGTATCAGATCAATATAGAGTTATTCTCAGAAATAAGTAAATCCCTGAAGCTCGACTCAATGCCATTTGAATGACGTTAAAAATTATTCACTGGAAATGAACAATTTAAATGTCACCATAAATAGTGACACATCCATGGTCGAGGCATCAGGACAACAACCTGAAAATAATAGTGAGGATCAACAACAAGGAGATAGCCAGAACAATGAAAGTGACCAACTTTACCAAAGCCTTGATATCCAAGTGAAAAAAGCAGTATTAGAATATTGTGACACAGATCCACTAAATAGACCACCTTTGCCTAGGCTTAAGGTTTCTAAAAAACTTGCAGTACTCCTTAATATCACGAATAACCGAATATACTCAGTCAAGCAATGGCATGCGGGAAAACCCAAATAAAGGGACCAATTAACATTTGGAAAGGAATTTATCAGGGCGACTCCTTGAGCCCCTTACTCTTCTGTTTGGCACTGAACCCATTAACCCAGCTGTTAAACCAGGCAAACAAAGGATTTAGATTAAACATGCGGGAGGCTACACGCGCCAGTCATCTGTTGTTCATGAGTGATATTAAATTATATGCGGAGAATCCAAACCATCTTAAAAATTTACAGTAGCGTTAAAACATTCAGTGAACACATAAGACATTCAGATGAACCTTGGGCTCGAGAAATGCGCCGAAATCTACTTAAAAAAAAAGTAAATTAACGGACCTCTCCGAGGAAACTCGTGATTTCCATTAAAATAGCCGCTGTTAATTTCTACAAATACCTACTATACCTACGTATTCATCATACCAAGTTGAAGACTGAATTTAAGAACAAATGTAAGGCAAGATTCGCGGAATTTAATAACAACCATTAATACATATGCTACTCCTGTTCTAGCATACTCATTTGGATTCCTCAGATATTCGGACACCGACTACGACCACCGACGATGCGCTGGACACACTAACACGAACCACATTAACGAAATCTAGACTCAACCACCCAAAGAGTGCTGTCAAAATAATGTACTTACCTCGGAGTCAAGATGGCAGGGAATAATCAATATATTCAATATGTGCAAATACAGCTAATTGTTAGAAACAATAACAGCTATACTTCCTTGAATTTATCAACTGGAGAAGTAACACAACAAGAATATGAAATAAATAATCAACCGCACACGACGCAAAATAAATTATTACATGGAAAATACCCAACAACATTATATAGCAGAACAATAGAGAAGCAAACTTCAATAATATGTTACCTTATATCCGGAAACCGAACGATTTATTATAACCCTACGAGATCGAGTTATTGGCATTATAACAGGCATGTGGTTAAGAATGCAGAGGTCCAGGATATTTGTAGGATATGTAGCTTACTAGGCGAAACAATTAAACACATAACAGCTAGTTGTGCAGTCTTAGCTAAGGGTATGTATTTAACAAGAAATCATGGTTCTTGGAATTAGACCATATCAAATTGGAACTAATATCTAACGTTTCGCCTTCGATTGCACGAAGCATCTTCACGGATCTTTACCTCACGAGATCTGAACCCCGAATGATCTTGGAGAGATTCAGGCGGGCTTTTATAGCCGACTTGTGCTTGCCGAACCTTGACACTGTGTTAAGATCGGTTTCCACGTGTGATATACACCGTAACCCGTATCTCTATTCAAATTTTTTGTATGTTTAAAAATTTTCGTTTATAAAATCCTGGAATCGATGCTAGAACTTTGGTTTCCTTTATATTTATAATACGGCCAGTGGTATGCTGGTGTTCAGCTACAGCAGATTGAACAATTTGTTTCTTTTAAATACATCGTTCATATTCCTTAAGTCTAGTTGATATTGAGCGTCCAGTTTCTCCCACATACACTTCTCCACAGGAGCAAGAAATTTTATATACTCCTTCTGTACAATATCTTTCGGAGATCGCAAGCATTGTCCAATTTTCTTATGTGTATTGAAGATTGTACGTATGTTGGACCGCCGAAGTAATCGGCCTATTTTCTCTGTAGTGCCATGTATGTAAAAAAGAACAACACTACCTAACGGTGGCTCCTTATTTTCCTCCTTTTGCAGGGTTGGATTACTATATTTTTTAATTGAACGCGTAATATCTTCTGTGCAATAGCCAGCCATTCCCTCTCAGAGCTTCGGTCAGTTTCGATGTTTCCGATGTTAGAGAATCTTGATCAGAGATCGAAATGGCTCTAAATACTAGCGCGTTAATAACCGATTTCTTTTGTGCTGGATGGTGGTGGGAATTTGCATTTAAGTATCTATTTGTATGCGTCGGTTTTCTGTGCACTTCCTTTGAACATATACATCTAGAAAGGGAATTGTCCCATTAGATTCAATTTTAATTGTGAACTTAACATTATGATGTTGTTGATTGAGGTGATCCAGAAATATGAGAAGATTATCCTGTCCATGAGGTCGCACAACAAAAGTATCATCTACATATCTGAACCAGTGTTTTGGTTTTAGTGGAGCGGATTTTAGAGCAATATCTTCAAAGGCTTCCACAGGTGATAAAGGTGATTCACATAGCTGCCCCTGAAGTTTGTTCATAAAAATTCCTTGAAAAATGAAATAAGTAGATGTATAGATAGATCTATTAGGTTCTTATCAAATTATTATGATCCAATATGTCTGATATAATGGAAATTGAGTCGTTGACAAGAACATTCGTGTATAGTGATTCTACATCGAAACTGACCAAAATATCTTCGGGATCCAACCGGATTTCCTTAAGTTTTTCCGCAAAATGTGTGAGTTTTTTATAAAAGAATCTGTTTTTCCAGTGAATGGATTAAGAAAGTTTGAAAGATATTTACCTAGTTTGTATGTGGGCGAGTCTATTGCACTGACGATCGGTCGAATTGGTACATTGTTCTTGTGTATCTTGAAGACCGTAGAACCTGGGAATCTTGGAACTGCTTGGTTTTAATGATTTCTTCTCCGCTGGTGGTAGGCTGGATGCGTTAATCAGATTGCTGATGCGTCTTTCTATTTTATTTGTAAGGTCTGTCTGCATAACCTTATAAGTGTTGTTGTCCAAAAGTTGAGCTATCTTTTCCACATAGTCCGCTCTGTTCATGACGACTGTAGCGTTGCCTTTATCTATCTGCTGGAAGGACCAGAATGTTTTCGTCTTCATTTAAGGTCTTCATTGCTATTTTTTCGGCTGCTGAGAGATTCGGCTTCGGTGGTTTTGAGTTTTTAATGATTTTCGCTGCCTCATATCTGACTTCATCAGCTTGTTCTACTGGTAATCTTCTGATTGCTGCTTCAACGGAGGATACTATGTCTTCTACGGGAATGCTTCTTGGTGCTATTGCGAAATTTTGGCCTTTTTAAAGGACGGACTGTTCTGCTTCGATGATAAATTGATAACTGTATTCTGCGGAGGTTTCACTGGATTTCTTCTGTTCAGGAGTGCTTCAAAGTTCTTTTGTTGCTTAAGTGTAACTTCTTGATGGATTTTTTCTGCTTGTGCATTGGTGATGTCGTCCAAAGTTGTGAATATGGTTCTTTCAAATCTAAAAGTTAATTTCAGGTGATTTTCTAGAAGTTTACGGGCATTTCTATCTAAATCACGACGTATTGCCTTAACCCTTTCTCTAACTAATGCATTCTGGCACGCTTATATATATTCTTAGCAGTTCTAGAAGTAACATGACGTCTCGCCTGTTTGTAGTGACTTCGGTACTATGGAAGCTTTCACGGCTTTGGTCAATTAAGAAATCATGGTTCTTGGGATTAGACCGTGTCAAATTGGAACTAATATCCGACGTTTCGCCTTCGTTTGCACGAGGCATCTTTACTCCACGAGATCTGAACGATGAATGAGCTCGGAGAGATTCAGGCGGACTTTTATACCCGACTTGTGCTCGCCGAACCGTAACACTATGTAAAGACCGGTTTCCAGGTGTGATGTATCTTGTAACCTCTATTGAAATTTTTTGTACGTTTAAAAATTTCAATAAATTTCCTAATTTTTTGTTTATAAAATCTTGGAACCGATGGTTGAACTTTGGTTTCCTTTACATTTATAATACGGCCAGTGGTATGCTGGCGTTCAGCTACAGCAGATTGAACAATTTGTTTCTTTTTAATACATCGTTCATGTTCCTTAAGTCTAGTTGATATTGATCGTCCTGTTTCTCCCACATACACTTCTCCACACGAGCAAGGAATTTTATATACTCCTTCTGTTTGAAAAGGTATAATATCTTTCGGAGATCTCAAGCATTGTCCAATCTTCTTATGTGTATTGAAGATTGTACGTAAGTTGGACCGCCAAACTAATCGTCCTATTTTGTCTGTAGTGCCATGTATGTAAGGAAGAATAGCACTACCTAAAGGTGGCCCCTTAGCAACCTCCTTTTGCGGAGTTGGATTACTATATATTTTAATTGAACGCGTAAGATCTTTAGTGCAATAGCCACTCCCTCTCAGAGCTTCGGTCAGTTTCGATGTTTCCGATGTTAGAGAATCTTGATCAGAAATGGAAATGGCTCTAAATACTAGTGAGTTAATTACCGATTTCTTTTCTGCTGGATGATGGCGAGAATTTGCATTTAAGTATCTATTTGTATGCGTCGGTTTTCTGTACACAGAATTCGTTTGAACATAGACATCTAGAAAGGGAATTGTCCCATTAGAGTGTATGTGGGAGAAACAAGACACTCAATAACAACTAGACTTAAGGAACATGAAAGATATATTAAAAAGAAACAAATTGTTCAATCTGCTGTAGCTGAACACCAGCATACCACTGGCCATATTATAAAAGTAAAGGAAACCAAGGCTCTAGCATCGGTTCAGGATTTTATAAACGAAAAATTAGGGAATCTATTGAAATTTTTAAACATACAAAAACTTTCAATAGAGATACGGGTTACGGTCTACATCACACGTCCTAACCAATCTTAAGTCAGTGTCACGGGTCGCCGAGCACAAGTCGGGTATAAAATCCCCCCAAGAATCATGATTTCTTAATTGGCCAAAGCCGTGAAAGCTTCCGTTCTATATTTAACAAGACACAACGAGGTCGCGAAAATTATACAACACCAACTGGCACTGAAGTAGTAAAGAACCCGTCACCCGTCAACCCGTCCTCACTGACATTGACTAAAACCGACTTGATATTATCATTGTCAACAAAAAGGAAAAAAGAGCCTGGCTACTGGATATTGCTTGCCCCGTCAGTAGCAATGTACAGAAGACAGAGAGAGAGAAAATCACTGAGTACCAGAATTTGTTGATCGACATTAACCTCACTTGGCAATTATCGGAAGTAAAAGTAGTGACGATAGTTATATTCGTCACAGGCGTAGTAACTGAAAGGTCGAAAAAGTCTCTTCTTGAACTATCACAAATCAAGGCCTTATAAAAGTAATGCAAAGGACCACTATTATGCACACCTGCGATAATCTGCGCAACTTCCTTAACGCAACATAGACCAAGATTAATTTCCTCTCTATGTTTGCCTAAACCGCTATCGGATTGATCCGAGACGGGAATTAATAATAATGATATAGTACGTATCTGATAAAAGTCCAGCTGTTTACATTGAGAAAACAAAAATAATAATAAATATATTTTAGTAAAAAGAAACAAGAATATTGACCATGGGTTGTTTTTCCTCTTTTTAGGTTATAGGCTTTGCTTTTCGAATTACATTTGTCCTTTCTCTTACCACAATTAAGCATCAACATATGCAACATGCATCTTACTACCAATATTGATTAAATGTTTAAAGTTAATTTTGTAGCAGAAACAAAGATTAAAGTCCAAAAGCGGAAAAATAATATTTTTCATAATTTTATAAATATACAAAACACTCAATACGGCTTTACTTAAATGTTGAGTTTTCAACACTACGACAAAATTAAGCTTAAAAAGCGATAGTATTTAATAAAAGGTTAATTTTATCCTTAAAAATCCTGCTCTCATGGTCAAATCTCACTATCAGCAAATTGTTATACTGGTAAGAAATGTTCAGATAGCCTGTTGTTCATATATATATATATATATATATATATATATATATATATATATATATATATATATATATATATAAATAAAAATTATGAGTAGATATTCGATTTTTGCTAATTATGCACAAATGAGTTAATTTTTATTCTTCTTTTAGGGAAGAAAGAGAGGATGGAAGGTGACCAACCGTCAAAATCAAGTTCCGGAATTAGATCAGAAGTTAAACACAAGAACACAAAAGGTAGAACTAACACAGCTGTAAAACCTTTAATTGAAGATAAAAGCGACATAAAAAAGGACATTACTGATGAAGAAATGGCAATTCGACTTTCATCGGCTTCCAAAAAACCTAATAAAGAAAGACCAGTACTGCAACCTCATCAAAAGAACTCGCAACTAAATAAACCAATCAATAATCAAGGCATCTCATCAATTCCTCGTGGATTTCTCACTGAAACGGACAACCGTAAACAAGATAAAAAGGCTTCGGTAACAGACGTTAACTCATTTACCCCAATCAAGAAAAATCAATTAAAAAAGACTTCATATAATTTAAGCAATAATTCAACATTTGCCCATAATGCAAACTTAAAAACAACCGAACATCAGGTGGTTGGTCCAAATTTTAAAAACGAGTCTATAATAACTGTGGACCAAGATAATTTACCTCAAGCAATACATATTAATATAACAGAAATTGAAGCAAATAAAGATATAAATGGAAATGAATGTTCCATAAAACCTAGCGATCAATTAACGTTGGTCAATGAAAATTTTGATAAAAATTCAACTGTTACTAAAAATAGCAGCAACATGTTCCCGACGGAAGAATCTACACAGCGTGTAAGTACATCTAAAGAACATTCAGGTGCAGCGAAAGAAGTATCACCATCAATTAGCCGGCCGGTTGAAAATTCAAAAGTTGTTCATAATATTACAGATTTTGCTAAAAGTACCTACAGTCCTATCTACTTTCATAATCAATCAGGTACGTTTAGTGATAATATGAGTAATGATTTATATAATACTCTATATAATTACAACGAAATTAGCAGCCTTCCTTTGCCAATTGATACAAAAGACATCTTAAACACTTTTACAGATAATCATGAGAATATACTAAACACTTATTTTCCGAAACTTCAATTAAAAGAACTCGAGATTTCAAGGCCTGCGAATCACAACGGATCTTTACGTGAAAACAAAACAAAAGAAAAGTTTAATGCTTTTAAATCTAGTCTACTATCAACAGAAGACGACGTTCTAATTCGAAATCATGAGAAAACTGACAAAATGAATATATATGAGGATTCGATGAAACAATCAAATTGTAATGATTTAATTAAAGCTACGGAAACCGAGCCGAACAACTTAAATAAACCAGAAATCAGAAGTAATGAAATAGAAAAAGAGTGGAACACCGATATAGATAAAATGAATTGTTCACAAAAAAAAATATGGAGCAATAACACTGCTGAAGATTTCAATACATCAGCAAAATCACTACACCCTGAAGAGCATATCAATAATTCTTGGCAGGAAAGTATCAATAAAACAAACCATAAAAATCATGAAATACAATACGATTCAAAAACACTTCCTGACAAGGAAGGCCAAAAAAGCCAATTAGCAGATATGGATAGACTTTGCAATACAGATAATATCAGAAAAGCAATAACCGAAATAAAAGGTAATATTTCATCTGACGGTGTCCCTAACAAAAACCGACAAGAGACAGAAGATGAACATTTCATCACAGGAGAATTAAAAAGTGAGTTGGAACAAGTTGAAAGTATAAAAAGAATAAGTAGCGAAATAAATATGAGTGGCGAAACTGTAAATGATTTGGAAAATAAAACGATATCACAAACATTAGACAAATCAGAAACGGTTTCCAATATTACCCCAAATTTAGAGAATATTAAAAAAGAAAACGAAGCCATTTTAACTAGGATAGATAAGCAGG